>JACEEZ010023596.1:362500-405000 GCA_016584305.1 Chionoecetes opilio
TGCCTTGCCTTTCCCTTCCTGCTATTACGTTCCTGCCTTACTCTTCTTCCTGCACTTTAACATCTGCCTTACTTTCAACCCTAAAAAGCATGTCTAAAACCCTAACCTAAACCCTAAAAACCCTAACAGTCATGTCTCAATTAATAATAAAAATGTTAATTAGATACACTTAAAAACACATCTGCCTTACTTTCAACCCACAAAAAATAATTACCTCTCAATAATACGAATTTTAATAAGATGAGATTTAAAACATCCTTGCAGCTTAATTTATACTGACAATCTTATATATATATATATATATATATATATATATATATATATATATATATATATATATATATATATATATATGTATATATATATATTCCTTCTACTCTCTTTTTAGTACGTCAACATTGTCTTACTTTCAACCCCACAAAACAGTCACGTCTCAATTAATAATAAAAATTCTAATTAGATGACACTTAAAACATCCTTGGAACACATTTATACGCTATTACGTTCCTAACCTTGCTCTTCTTTTAGTACGTCAACATCTGCCTTACTTTCAACCCTAACAAATTTATTATGTCTCAATTAATAATAAAAATTATAATTACATGAAACTAACATTCTCAAAAAAAAAGAGAGAAAAATCTGTCTTACTTTCAACGCCCCCAAAAATAAATTATGTCTCAATTAACAATAAAAATTCTAATTAGATGAAACTAACATTTTTGCAGTCCAATTTATACTGACAATCTTGTATATATTAATCAATAGGTAAGTAATTATACGTCTTCTTCATTACCAGGTGTGAATAAATAACCTAAATAACCGGTTTTTTATATTGACATGAACAGTGGTGAGGTTGAACAGTGGTGAGGTTGAGTGGATAGAGATGAAAAAAATTATAATTGGAAGCGTATCATCGAACGTCTGAACTTAAATAATTAACCTTAATAATGAATGACCTTAAATAATAGTAACCGTAATAATAACCTTAAATAATAATAAGACTTAAGACATCATGGGAAAATCTGACGTTAAACAAAAATATGATGATGATGAGGAAGATGAGCAGAGGAAGTGCAGTTCAAAACGCAGGAAATGAAGTAAAGAAAAATTACGCATGAATGGAGAAACTTTGGGAGACGCGGATCATTAGGGCGCAGGCAGGCAGGCAGGCAGGCAGGGAGGGAGGCAGGCAGGCAGGGGTGGGGGGAGGCATGGAGGGAGGCAGGCAGGCAGGCAGGCAGGCAGGGAGGCAGGTAGGTAGGCAGGTATAAGCAGGCAGGTAGGGAGGCAGACAGGCAGGCAGGCAGACAGGCAGGCAGGCAGGCAGGCAGGCAGGCAGGCAGGCAGGCAGGCAGGGAGGCAGACAGGCAGGCAGGCAGGCAGGCAGGCAGACAGACAGGCAGGCAGGACAGGCAGGTATAAGCAGGCAGGTATAGGCGGTAAGGGCAACACACTAAGCCTGTATACGGGTCACTGAACTCAAGAGGTCGGAAAAGTTTCGCTTCCCTAGTTCGCTTATGATGCTTAACATTAACTTTTAATATTTATTCCAACTCCTATTTGCTTCGGAGCGTCGCGTAACTAAGTAAACATTTATGATAACATATACATTATTTTCCCCTGACAAATCAAAACACCTCAGCTTGAATATAGGAATGATAACCCTTAACAAAAATAATTGATGCATAATATTGACTTTTTTTTTTTTTTTTAAACATACTTTTCTCCGCAGCTTCGTGTAACTTAGGTAAACATTAATTATAGCCAATACATTATTACCTACATCACCTCAAAACACCTCAGCTGAAAAAATAGGAATGACAACATGTAATAAAAATAATGGATCCTTAATATTAACTTTTACTTCAATTCTAACTCATATTTTGCCCCGATTCGTCGTATAACAATAAAAAACATTAACCATTATAACCTAAACATTATTCACCCTGGCAAATCAGGAAACCTCAGCTAAGAGAAAGACAATAATAGTAATGACAACCTGTAACCAGGGCCGTTTCTTACTATATGCGAGCTACGCGGTTGCACAGGGCCCCCGAAGCCACCAAGGGGCCCCCAAGCTGCCAATATATTTGCTCTTTTTTTAAAATAAACTAGTCCCTTCTCCTCTTAAAGTGCACCAGATTGTTGCATCTAAATATTAAAGGGGTGCCCCCGGACCACCTTAGAGGGCTTGGAATCCCCCCACCATAGTTTAACAAAATAGGGCCCCAAAAGGCTAGAAACGGCACTGCCTGTAACAATGAAGACGATGCCAGTAGAGGTCTCGTCACGCACGCCAATCTTCAAGGCTTAAGATCTACAGGAAGGTATACAGTTACTGCCTTGTGTATTGTTCTCGGCATGGCTTTACCTCTCGCCCTTCCACCACCACCACCACCATCACCACCTTCCTTTAAACTCAACACCCAGGCGAAGATAAAAACCTCCTATACAGAAACCTTGTGACGACCAACAGAGGTTAGTCGACTCGATATCATCTTAAATCACTAATTCATGGACTAATGCCCTTGGTGGGAGAAGAAAAGAAAGAAAGAAAGAAAGAAAGAGAGATAAGCGAATACTATAAATGATGAGAGCTAGAAAAAAAAAAGAGTTAAGTAAAAGAAAATACAAAATAGTTACGCTAACAATCGTCAACCTAAAGACACAGCATTTCATTTTTCATAACTGCAAAAAAAAAAAAAAAAAAAATATGTTTAGACCCACACACACAATAAAAACTTAAGAGGGTAGACAAGAAAGCAAGTTTTTCTAAGAAGATTAAATATGATTGATCAAATTATTTCTTGACTTCCCTTCGTTTCCTGGCTAGCAATGCATTACGTATCTGAATTGTAACAGTTGTCATATCGACTTGACTATTTCATATCCACTCATTCCTTCAATCTTCCTTGTAAAGCTTAGGTTACGTTTACTCTCCTCCTCCAACTCTCTTCTTCATCTTCCTCCTCCTCCTCTTCCTCCATATATTTCTCCTCCTCCTCCTCCTTCTTCTTCTTCTTCTTCTTCTTCTCAAGACCTCTTCCTTTCATCTTTCCTCCATCACTTACTATATCCTCATCTCGTTCATCTTTATTAGTAACATCACTCAACTCCTCCTCCTCCTCCTCCTCCTGCCACTTAAGAGCCAGCCAGCCTGTCATAATGAATGTTACATCTCTCTCTCTCTCTCTCTCTCTCTCTCTCTCTCTCTCTCTCTCTCTCTCTCTCTCTCTCTCTCTCTCTCTCTCTCAAGAAAAACACATTCTCACCAGCGGATTATGATCATCACGAAGAGATAACACCAGAGAGAGAGAGAGAGAGAGAGAGAGAGAGAGAGAGAGAGAGAGAGAGAGAGAGAGAGAGAGAGAGAGAGAGAGAGAGAGAGAGAGAGAGAGAGAGAGAGAGAGAGAAGAGAGACGAGAGATGAGAGAGAGAGAGAGAGAGAGAGAGAGAGAGAGAGAGAGAGAGATAAATAAATAAAGAAAAAAAAAAAAAAAAAAATAAATAAAGAAAGAAAGAAAGAAAGAAAGTGTAAGAGAGTTAGTGGTGTGGTGTGTGTGTGTGTGTGTGTGTGTGTGTGTGTGTGTGTGTGTGTGTGTGGTGTGTGTGTGTGGTTTGTGGTGTGTGTGGGTGGTGGTGCGTGTGTGTTGTGGTGTGTGTGTGTGTGTGTGTGTGTGTGTGTGTGTGTGTGTGTGTGTGTGTGTGTGTGTTGTTTTTTGTTTTTGTGTGTGGTGTGTGTGTGTGTGTGTGTGTGTGTGGTGTGTGGGGGTGGTGTGTGTGTGTGTGTGTGTGTGTGTGTGTGTGTGTGTGTGTGTGTGTGTGGTGTGTGTGTGTGTGTGTGTGTGTGCCATTGTTCTGTGTATTCCCTGACAAAGACGCGGCCGAGGGGGCGATAATGGACGCGTTAAACATCCTTCAATCTCCAGTGTTTACCTTCCCAGGCCCTTCTCCTCTCCCGGTGTTAGGGCCCGGGAGGGAGGATGACGGAGGGAGGGGTAAGGATAGGGAGAGTACGAATGTTTAAGTATTTGTTTCTATTCTCCCGGTTTTATAGTCCGGGAGGAGGGAAGAACTGAGGAGTAGGGATAGGGAGAGTACGAATGTTAAGCAATGTTATCTATTCTCCCGGTGTTATAGCCCGGGAGGAGAGATGGACTGCGGAAGAGTAGGGATGTAGGGATAGGAAAAGTAGGGATGGAGGGATAGGAAGAGTAGCGATGTAGGGATAGGAAGAGTACAAATGTTATCTCTATCTCTCTCTATCTTCTCCCTCTCTATATATTTTCTCTCTCTGTGATACACCTCGCCATCCATCTACAACTTTATCCCCATCGCGGTACACAACAACGCATACACAAAGCCGTATACCCACTCGTATATTACAACAACAACTCCATTTCAATATATATGTGTATAAAACTCCGCACAGTTAATTAAAACCAAGGCATTTATTTATGACATGGCGCTTAATGGCATTGTATCTCTAAACACTGGGCGACATCAAACTATTAAACACGCTACTAACTTGTGTGTATCTATAATATTACCTTTTGGATTACACCTCCGACCTAATGATGGGGATTTTAAAGGTGATTTTCCGGCATGGTAGTATAGTTCATAGTTATATAGTATAGTTCATAGTTATATAGTATAGTTCATAGTTATATAGTATAGTTCATAGTTATATAGTATAGTTCATAGTTATATAGTATAGTTCATAGTTATATAGTATAGTTCATAGTTATATATATAGAATAGTTCATAGATAGCATAGTTTATAGTTCTATAGTGATTTTAAAGGAAATTTCCCTGTTCAGCACAAAAAAAGTCACCTCAGCCGTTTTAATTCTCCTAAGTCAAGTTATCAAGTTATGTTCCTTCGCCGGTAAAAAAAAAAATGAGGACAAACCAACTTATTTCTACTATAATATTACCCATTTAAATTATACCTCCGACCTAATGATGGGGATTTTAAAGGCGATTTCCCTGTACATAATAAAAAAAAGTTACCTCAGCCCTTCCTTAAGTCTGCTAAGTTAAGTTATGTTCCTACGCTGGAAAAAAATCAAGAGTAACTAACTTTTTTCGACATACTATGATGTTACCCATTCACATTGCATGGGGATTTAATAACCCCTTCACGCCTAGATTTTTCCTTTGCTATAAAATATTGTATGTTGTCGAGCCATAAAATTACGAAAAGTAACTAAATAAACCAAATTAGTTAATGGACAAGGATACTAAACAGGTCATATCTATAAAACATTGCTTATATTCACAAAACATCGTCTAATGGTATCCAAATTACAATGGAAATTACGTTCTGGGTCTCAAGGGGTTAAAGGAGATTTCCCACATGCACTTTCCCGGTACAGCACGAAGAAAGTTCCTCAGCCCTTCATTAACTCTCCTAAGTCAAGTTATGTTCCTACGCTGTAAAAAAAAAATTAAGACTACCTAACTTGTATCTACTATGATGTTACCCATTCACATTTTGGCACCTCCGACTTAATGATTATGATTTAAAGGTGATTTTCCTATCCTCTACTTTCCCGGAATAGTAATAAGAAAGTTCCTCAGTCCTTCATTAAGCCTCCTAAGTCAAGTTAGGCTCCTAGCGGGATAACAAAAATGATGAAACTCGCGCCGTAGCTTCAAGTTTGCTCGTACACTCGTCTCAGGGGAACGAGTGCATAAACGGCAGTAATAACGAACTAAGTATTTTCTGGACATTATTAAGCTTCCTGCAAATTAGAATGCATATTAGGCCGTTGATCTCGACTGTATTACCTCTAAATCAGACCTTATTTACTTACTTGAATGCCTAAATGTATCTTACTGGTAATTTACACAATATTAATAAATTCAAACAGCAGCAGGAATGGGCTAAGTATTTTCTGGACATTATTAAGCTTCCTGCAAACTAGAAGGGATGTAAGGTCGTTAATCCCTACTATATAGCCTCTAAATCAGACCTAATTTACTTACTTAAATGCTGAAATGTTCCTTACTCATGATTTACGCAAATATAATTAAATTCTCACATGATTTCCGACTTTTTGAACCCAATTTGACAATATACATTACAAATATCTACTGAGATACGTGTCCCTATACGATACAAGGGCAAGGCAATGTCAGAACCTTGATTTACGCAATAATTATTAAATTTTCACATGATTTCCGACCATTTGAACCTAAATGTATGATGTGCTTTACTTCTCTCTACTTTACTACGAGTTCCTACAATACATAACCAAGCCAGTGACAGAACATTGATGCAGTAGATTATAATATTGATTGTGGCAGTGCATGTAGACAGAGAAAATGTATAGAAAAAAATATACTTATGTTAACCCTGTCGCAAAAAAAAAAAAAATGGAAAGAAAAATGTATTGTCCTAGATAAGGTCAAAATTATGAAAATTATTAATGGAGTTCTTTAAAAATGTTTCCTGACTCAAAGAGCTCTGCCTTGCCATACCAATCTGTTGCTTATTATAGAAAAGATATTAGGCAAATAAAATCTTTTGACGTTGACTTTTGACTTTGACATCAACGTGTCTAACACGTTGGTGACTGTGTGTGTGTGTGTGTGTGTGTGTGTGTGTGTGTGTGGTGGGTGGTGGGTGGGTGGGTGGGTGGGTGGGTGGGTGGGTGGGTGGGTGGGTGGGTGGGTGGGTGGGTGGGTGGGTGGGTGGGGTGGGTGGTGTGTGTGTGTGTGTGTGTGTGTGTGTGTGTGTGTGTGTGTGTGTGTGTGTTGGTAGTCACAAACAGAGCAGCAGGACGCAATATGCATAAATAACAGTGTTTCAAACCTTTTACAACTATTTTTTTTCTCTGCCAATTAGTGTTGATGTTGAAGCAAACACTGATTGTTGATACGCCGTGCATCACAATGACCTAGATTGTATATGCTGTTATGGTAGCGAGTATACCTGAATATAATTATGAATGATACCTATTAAATACATGACGTTAAGAGAGTTTAAAAGAGTAAAAATAATAATTATATTATTTTCACCCGAAGGCATACAGTAAAAAACAAAAACAAAACCATAATAGCAATAGACAATAGTATAATTGTAATAATAATAGACAGATAAATGTCATTAGTAATAGAGTCTATGAGTGCATTGGTGGTGGTGGTGGAATAGAAGAGTTTACGTGACAGTGAATTCAGTGTTATTATTATTATTATTGTTATGTTGTTGTCAAATACCATTGATTATTGACACTGACATTTGTTATTGGAGACTGAGAGTGTTTGCCCGAGTGTTTGTGTCAAGGCTGCTGCGGCTGATGATGATGATGGTGGTGTTGTGTGTGTGAAGTGAGGTGAGGATGGCAGGGTAATGAAGTGTCAGGGACTGTTATTGTTTCTAGTGTTAAGGGTGCCAGAGGGTAGACACACACACACACACACACACACACTCTCGCTTGCTCTCGGGACTCTCGGTTCACAACCGAGAAGTCCCGGGTTCGATCCCCGGGCGGAGCGGAAACAGATGGGCTGTTTCCTTAAAACCCGAGCCCCTGTCCACCCAGCAGTGAATGGGTACCGGGTGTTAGCCGGGGTTTGTGACCTGCTCTCCGGGGTGCTGGCTTCGGCCAAAACTAAGCACTAAGGATGAATGATAAAAATGTTGAAATGGAGACGGGGCCATACGAGCGTTGCTCTGGCCCTGTAAAATACAACTAGATGAATACACACACACACACACACACATATATATAGATATATACACATACATTCTCTCTCTCTCTCTCTCTCTCTCTGGATGTAATCTATTCGTGATGATCATAATCCGCTGGTGAGAATGTGTTTTTCGTGAGAGAGAGAGAGAGAGAGAGAGAGAGAGAGAGAGAGAGAGAGAGAGAGAGAGAGAGAGAGAGAGAGAGAGAGAGAGAGAGAGAGAGAGAGAGAGAGAGAGAGAGAGAGAGAGAGAGAGAGGAGAGAGAGAGAGAGAGAGAGAAGAGAGAGAGAGAGAGAGAGACTGCAGGCATACGCAACATAACCTTCCATAGCAACTGGAGAAAAACAAAAATACCACACGGAAAAAAATGTTCAGTGAAAATGTCATGATCTTTAAAACACGTGCGTAACAGAGTTTATTACACTCTAAAAAAAACGGAGTGAGTTACCTGAGGGCGTATAATACCTTTAATACCTTCACTTACGCAAATCTGTAACAAAGAGGGAAAAAACCTGTATTTTAACCTTATTCTTACAAAAATCACGATATAAGAGAAGCAGTGAATTTAAAAAGCAAAATGAAAAAAAACCCGAATCTTAACTAATAATAACTTAACTTACGCAAATACCGAATAATAACTTAACATACGCAAAACCGTAACCCAGGAAAAAACCGGAATTCTGGCATCATTCTTACATAAAAATCAGGTTACAAGAAAAGCAATGCATGTAAAAAAAATCAAAGAAAAAGGTGAATTCTAACATTATTCTTACTTAAAATTCAGGATGTCAGAGAAGCACTAAGAATAAAAGGCAGTCTGAGAGAAGAAAAAAACGAATGCTTACATTATACTCACAAAAATCAGGATACAAGAAAAGTCATTCGTGTAAAAAAGTCCTAAAGGAAAAAAACATCATTCTTACAAAAATCAAGTTGCAAGAGAAGCAGTGCGTGTGAAAAGCAATCCCAGGTACTATTAGCATACACGTACGGGCTGCAGGAAGGGACTTAGTATAGTGGAAACCTAACGGACCAGACCAGACTCTGTCACTCACTTTACTAACAACCCAAATCCTTGTCGTAGTAACAGGCTTTAGTTAATAGGCTAACATACCGTGGCTTGGTTTGGCTTGTACTACGTGTGGCTTGCGTGTGTGTGTGTGTGACGGATGCGACCAAGTACTGATGCGATGGCGAGCGTATAAAGAGAACTGCTGTACAGAAACCAGAGGACGGGCTATTAAAGGTGGAGTAGCCGACCGTAGACCATCAAAGTGTGTGTGTGTGTGTGTGTGGTGTGTGGTGGTGTGTGTGTGTGTGTGTTGTGTGGGGTGGTGTGTGTGTGGTGGGGTGTGTGTGGGGTGTGTGTGTGTGTGTGTGTGTGTGTGTGTGTGTGTGTGTGTTGTGTGTGTGTGTGTGTGTGTGTGTGTGTGTGTGTGTGAGTAAAAAAGAGAAAAAAATGAGATGTAATGAAAAAAATCTTAAGGAAGAGTGGAAAAGAGGAAGGAGATAAATAATACTGTGTGTGTGTGTGTGTGTGTGTGTGTGTGTGTGTGTGTGTGTGTGTGTGTGTGTGTGTGTGTGTGTGTGGTGTGTTGCGTGCGTGCGTGCGTGCGTGCGTGCGTGCGTGCGTGCGATTTTCATGAAAGCTTAAGGTTGAGTTAGGTGAATGTGATAAATCGAAGGTGAATGATGCATAAATAAGGATTGGAATAGTTAGGGTACGTTGAACGGAAACAGTAGAAAAAATAAGTGGAAAAGAAAGATTACTTATAGAAAACATTGACACTGAATCTTAAGAAACAGTGGGAAAAGATAGAGGATTTTCATGAAAGGTTAAGGTTGATGCGAGTTAAGGTTGGGAAATGTTGTGAATCGAAGGTGAATGGTGTACAGATAATGAGTGGGGATGGTTAAGATTACTTGAAAAACAGTGGGAAAAATAAAGGATTTTCATGAAAGTTGGTGTAAAAACAAGGGGTTACGAACTAAGGAGTAAAATAAAGAACATACTAACTAAAATAAAAAGTGGAGTCGTTGGATAAAGAAAATATGAACGACTAAAACTGCTTATATTTCTCTCTTCTCTCATCTCAAAAAAAAAAAAATCTTCGACACGAAATACTAAAATTAAGAAAAAAAGTTATTTGCCCCAGTGATTAGAGACAGCTTAGGGTGGCGGTGGATGAAGGATATAGTGGGTGGAAGGTGTGTGGTGTGTGGTAGTAGTGGTGTGTGGTGGTAGTGGTGGAAGGTGTGGTGGTGTGTGGTAGTAGTGGTGTGTGGTGGTTGGTGGTAGTGGTGGAAGGTGTGGTGATGTGTGGTATGTGTTGGTGTGTGTAGTGTGTGTGTGACTAAGGGTGATGGTGGAAGGTATGTTGGTATGTGGTGGTATGTGGTGGTGTGTGGTGTGGGTGGCAAAGGGATGATGAGGAAGAGGAAGAATCCATTACCTTCACTTCCCGTGCCAGGCAGACCCACCACCGTCCCCTTTCTCACTCCTCTTCCTTTCTCACTCCTCTTCTCTCTCTCTCTCTCTCTCTCTCTCTCTCTCTCTCTCTCTCTTCTCTCTCTCTCTCTCTCTCTCTCTCTCTCTCTCTCCCCTTCTCTACACTCTCATCTCTCTCTCTCTCTCTCTCTCTCTCTCTCTCTCTCTCTCCTCTCTTCTCTCTCTCCTCTCTCTCTCTCCTCTCTCTCTCTCTCTCTCTCTCTCTCTCATCTCTCTCTCTCTCTCTCTCTCCTCTCCCTCTCTTCCTCCTTCTCCTCTCCTTCCTCTTCCTCTTCCTTCCCTTCCCTTACTCTCTCTCTCTCTCCTCTCTCTCTCTCTCTCTCTCTCTCTCTCTCTCTCTCTCTCTCTCTCTCTCTCTCTCTCTCTCTCTCTCTCTCTCTCTCTCTCTCTCTCTCCTATCCTCACGCGGGTATTAGAAGTAAGCCACCGTTAAATACAGTCAGTGAATCATGCAATACCTTACACGCTTGGTTAATACACGAGGCACTATAATATATCGGTAATGAGCTACTATAATAGTAATCCTGTGAAGCTGAAACTGTCCATTATGTTAGTGTATTTCTCCTATAAAATAAACGCAGAGGATAAAAACACCAAAGTAATGTTATACAATTTCTTGCTTTTTCTTGCTTTCTTGTTTTTTTTCTAGTTTCTTTCTTGTTGTTTTTTCATGTTTTTTTCTTGCTTTCTTGTTTTTTCATGTTTTTTCTAGCTTTCTTCTTGTTTTTTTTTTTTGCTTTCTTTTGTTTTCTTCATGCTTTTTTCTTGCTTTCTTGTTGTGTTCTTGTTTTCTTGTTTTTTTCTTGCTTTCTTGTTTTTCATGTTTTTTTCTTGCTTTCTTGTTGTTTTCTTATTGTTGTTTTCTTGCTTTCTTATTTTTCATGTTTTTTTCTTGCTTTCTTGTTGTGTTTTCTAGTTTTTTTCTTGGTTTCTTGTTGTTTTTTCCTGGTTTTTTACGATGATGTAATTAATACCATCACATACGAGTTAATAATTGCCATAAAGGTACTTACGGATTTAATGAGACCATAGGCTATTGTAGATATAAATTAAGTATAGATCTATAAGGTAATAACATAAAGTTTCTTACGGATGATATAATTTATACCGAAACATATGACTTTATAATACCATAAAGGTACTTACGGATTTAATGAGACTATGAGCTACTGTAGATATAAAGTAAGTATAGATTAGATGTAGGCTTTAGCAGAATTAAAACAGTACACCCACAAAATTCTGGCAAACAAAATCCCATAAAAAACGTAGGGATAGAAGCACCAAAGTATAGTACGTAGTTTCTTATGGATGATATAATTAACCCCTTGAGGCACAGAACGTAATTTCCATTCTAATTTGGGTATCATTAGACGATTTTTAGTGAATATAAGTAATATGTTATAGCTGTGACCTGTTTAGTATCCTTGTCCACTACCTAATTTTGTATATTCAGTTACTTTTCGTAATTTTATGGCTCGACAACAGACATTTTTTTTTATAGCAAAGGAAAGATCTGGGCGTGAAGGGGTTAATACCGAAAGATACGACTTTATAATACCAGAAAATGACTTACAGATTCAATAAGACCATAGGCTATCGTAGAATATTAAGGCTATTGGAAGAAGAAGGCTATTGTAGATGTAAAGTATGTAGATGTAGACATGAAAGGAAAGGAATTAAATGAAAGGTAGGAATGAAAACCGTGCATATATACAAAAGTCTGTTCAAACAAAAATACACAAAAATACGACAAAAATAAGTCACCCGTTTGTGTAAATCAATGTTTTCATCACGTAGTTTGGTTAAAGCGGGAAAAAGTAATGCTGTTGGATAGGTGAGTGAGATAGATAGTGATAGATAGATAGATAGATAGTGATATAGTGATAGATAGATATATAGATAAAGTGAGACTATAGTGTGGGAGTGTATGTGAATTGTTGCGTCTCCGTGAATAACTAACAAAAAACAAATGAATGAAACACGTATGGAACCCGAAATGTAAGAAAAAATAAATGCTTAGAAGAAAGGAAACAATAAAAAATTTAAATTATCTCACTGAAAAAAAAAAAATATCTGAATAGAAAATTCTCTCTCTCTCTCTCTCTCTCTCTCTCTCTCTCTCTCTCTCTCTCTCTCTCTCTCTCTCTCTCTCTCTCTCAGTTTTGTGGATACAGTCATGAGGAGGTCGCTGCCTTAGCCTTGGGAAATGTGTTTGTTTAGTCTCCCAGTGGCCTTACCAGCCGCGCGCCTCTGAGACCCCGAGACACATAGCTATCCTTAACACATCACACAGAGGAGGGAAAAAGATCTTACTACATACATTGGACTAAATTCATACGTTTCAACCCTGTAAACAGAGCACCACTAAATAACTAATATTTCTACCGCCTTTCTCCCCTTTCGCTTTTTTCTCTAAACACAATAATATCTCACTAAATTCACGCATATCCTCCCTATAAGCAGAGAACCAAACACTATAATATCTCCTTTGCCCTCCTCCCCGCCTTACCGAGAACCAAGAACCGTGCAAAGTGTCGTGGTTCCCGGTCTTCTCTTCAAGTCCTAAAGGTCATATTACGTCATTTGTGTCTACACGATGATAATTATTGTTAGGACGAGGATGTCTAGAATGGGAGGAGGAGGAGCAGGAGGAGGAGGAGGAGGAGGAGGAAAGGAGGAGGAGGAGGAGGAGGAGGAGGAGGAGGAGGAGGAGGAGGAGGAGGAGGAGGAGGCAGGGTGTGACGACATGAAAGAGGGAGTTGAAGGTCGTTGATTCAATTGTGTTAGGAAGAAGAGATGAAGGAATATGAAGTGAGAAGAGAGAGAAAAAACTGCAACTCTTTCCATCAACCCTCCAATAGAAATAAAACAAACTAAAAAGTTATTAAAACAGAACAAAACACAAAAACCTCCAGTAAAAAATAAATAAACACAAACAATGCTAATAATGAATGCTCAGAGAAAAAGAACACGCTCCTGACTCATCATTTTCTTTTTGCAAACACTATAAATTACACTTAAAACCTCTAAAATTACACTTAAAACCTATAAAATTACACTTAAAACCTATAAAATTACACTTAAAACCTATAAATTACACTTAAAACCTATAAAATTACACTTAAAACCTATAAAATTACACTTAAAACCTCTAAAATTACACTTAAAACCTATAAAATTACACTTAAAACCTATAAAATTACACTTAAAACCTATAAAATTACACTTAAAACCTATAAATTACACTTAAAACCTATAAAATTACACTTAAAACCTATAAAATTACACTTAAAACCTATAAAATTACACTTAAAACCTATAAATTACACTTAAAACCTAAAATTTACACTTAAAACCTATCAAATTACACTAAAAGCCTATAAAATTACACTTAAAACCTATCAAATTACACTTACAACCTATAAAATTACACTTAAAACCTATCAAATTACACTTAAAACCTATAAAATTACAATTAAAACCTATAAAATATTATTTTTTTACATAAATTGCTTTTGGCCATTCCTTTGTGATGTAAAAAAATAATAAAAAGAGAGAGAGGGAGGGATGAAAGAAGCTGGGTGAAAGGGAAGAAATTGTGAGGAGATGAAAGAGATCTAAAAGGAATAAAAAATTTATATGGGTGGAAAGTGTAGCACAAAAAAGTTATGTTCCTAATCAAAGGCTTGTTTGTTAACCTTAATGAGAGAGAGAGAGAGAGAGAGAGAGAGAGAGAGAGAGAGAGAGAGAGAGAGAGAGAGAGAGAGAGAGAGAGAGAGAGAGAGAGAGAGAGAGAGAGAGAGAGAGAGAGAGAGAGAGAGAGAGAGAGAGAGAGAGAGAGAGAGAGAGAGAGAGAGAGAGTGTTACAAATTGAATAATTAACAGTTCCCCCCTTCAATAAACAACGAAATACAAACGAAACAAAAAGGCAGAGTAAATATCCAAACTAAAATCACTGAAACATTTACTCTGTACCAAAAAAATACTTATCGCGAAACGCAGAACTCTCAGGCAGACAATACAATTCATCAAAACTGTCCAAAGTTAATTCAATTGTCAATAGATTTATAAAAGTAATGAATTGATGGGCGGGTAGGGAAGAAAACATGTTGATTCCTGTTTCACGGTTATGATTACAGATGGAACACAGATTGAAAGAATTAAGAAAACGTTCATATTTATGGTCCAGTTATTGAGATATTTTGTATAGTACTATTTATATTGTCCTTACTCTCTCTCTCTCTCTCTCTCTCCTCTCTCTCTCTCTCTCTCTCTCTCTGTTTGATGTATCGATTTCACTTCTTAAGACCAGCTGGAACTGTATATCGTAAGAGTGAAGAGCTAAAGAAAGAGGACAAAGAAGGAGTGGAGAGAGAGAGAGAGAGAGAGAGAGAGAGAGAGAGAGAGAGAGAGAGAGAGAGAGAGAGAGAGAGAGAGAGAGAGAGAGAGAGAGAGAGAGAGAGAGAGAGAGAGAGAGAGAGTATAAACGATGAGAGAACAGTAAAGATTATCAAAGCTTAGACTGAAAACATTCCTCGTAGAATAAACAAGCGGGCATTCAAGTGGTCGAGATAAAGTAAAAGCACACAGAGAGAGAGCTCGAAAGATGCCACTTGTAGATGAGAGATGCGAGGACGCTGTGACTGTACTGCGTTGGTATTGATGGTAAAAATAGATGTTCGTATATACTTTTTACAAAAATATCAGTAAATAAGGATGTATTTTCGGTATTGATGGTAGAAGTGGAGGTAATTATATATATATAAAAAATTCAAAAGATCAAAAGACCCTTAAATAAACACTAAAAAACGATGTATTTTAGTGGTAAGTCTAAATCTACACACGTTCTGGGAGTTAAAATATAAACAAATATGAAAATTAAGTAAATTACGTAGGGTGAAAGGTAAATAGAAAGGGTGATAATGCATGTAAAGATGATAAAGGGGATATAAATGGATTGGGAAATAAAACTGAATGTAATGTGTACCAAGAATGACCTGCAAATGAGGTGGCTAATTACTATGCAAGTGTATTATATTTTTATGTCCATCATGAATAGAGTCAGAGGATTCTTTTTTTATATTAATTTCCTAGGTTGATATATACGTATAATTCAGAAATCTCAGTTTTTCTCCATATTTAGTACCTTTTGCCCTTAGCCACACTTTTTGACCTTACTAAATACTACTTTTCTCCCACACACACAAAAGTTAACAGCCATAATATTGTGACATAAGATGATTGGTTAAAAAATGGAAAAAAAGACAAAACATCACAAAAAATCTAAATAATATGTAAGAAATAGCAAAAATGACAGAATATCACAAAAATCTATAATAAATTTTAATACAAAAATATATAAAAAGGAAAAAGGAGAATTACTTTGAGGATAAATGCTATGGTGAAGTGTCTTATTTCATGTTATTATGCAAACCTTCTATTACTACTACTATTACCACCCTCTATTATTATATTTTTACTAATGTTATAGCTATTGTTATTATTGCTACCGACCTCAACATTAGTATTATTATTATTAGTAGTAGTAGTAGTATTGTTAATGTATTCCTATTGTCATTCTCATTAACTTGTACTTAACTACTTAATTATGTAGATACTAGTCGCAAAGCCGCCCTCCGGGCGGACTTTTTCGCTAGCTCCTGCGGAGGGCTATTGGTGGGCCTTCGGTCCACCAAACACAGACTCTCCAGATAGCCCCTTCTAACTTTCCTGAAATCATGGATGTAGAAGTGTATGTATTAACGCCAACCCATTCACATCACCCCCAACCCATTCACTCACCCATTACCCATCACCCCCCACCCATTCACTCACCATACCCATCACCCCCCACCCATTCACTCACCCATTACCCATCACCACACACCCATTCACTAACCCATTACCCCCCATCTATTCCCTCACCCATCACCCATCACCCCCCACCCATTCACTCACCCATCACCCCACACCCATTACCTATCACCCAACCCATTCACTCACCCATTACCCATCACCCTACATCAAGGCTTCCTCAATTCTCGCAACCCACTTTTTTTCAATTATCGTTAATAGGCTGCTAAAAAATAAAAAAAATAAAAATAAAAAAGTGATCGGATCATCTCATAAGTGGGCTTAAAACCTTCCCCTGGTCAACCTGGTTCCAAAAATGTGGTATATGATGGGATTCCGCCACGGGGGGCGGAACCTATACCACACACACACACACACACACACACACACACACACACACACACACACACACACACACTTTCGCTTATATTATTATAGATGTTTTTATTTCTCTCTCTTTCTCAATTTATATTTGTCTTTCGCATTTTTTTTCTCTCTCCCCATCTTTCCTCCTCTCTCTTTCTCTTTTTTCAATATCTCTCATTCTCTCTCTCTCTCTCTCTCTCTCTCTCTCTCTCTCTCTCTCTCTCTCTCTCTCTCTCTCTCTCTCTCTCTCTCTCTCTCTCTCTCTCTCTCTCTCTCTCTCTCATTAACATCTAATCCACATTCAAATAAACCTGAAACTAAATTAATCCACATCTTTCCTCCTCTCTCTTTCTCTTTTTCAATATCTCTCATTCTCTCTCTCTCTTTCTCTCTCTCTCTCCTCTCTCTCTCTCTCTCTCTCTCTCTCTCTCTCTCTCTCTCTCTCAACCCTTCCCTCTCCCCCCCTCTCTCTCTCTCATTTACATCTAATTCACATTCAAATAAACCTGAAACTAAATTAACCTGACAACAAAATTCAATTACAACAATAATAATAATGACAAAACAAAAAACTCAGTGGTAATAGTTATTTAATCCAATAAACTTTACTGTCCATCTAATGAGAGAGAGAGAGAGAGAGAGAGAGAGAGAGAGAGAGAGAGAGAGAGAGAGAGAGAGAGAGAGAGAGAGAGAGAGAGAGAGAGAGAGAGAGAGAGAGAGAGAGAGAGAGAGAGAGAGAGAGAGAGAAACAATCACACAAAGGAAACCAACAGATGGCTCTCTAAGGAATAAAGATTTTTTTTCTCCCTTCTTTTTATCGGAATCAGTAAGATGGAAAAACAAAGAATTGAGGTGGAAGGAGGAGGAGGAGGAGGAGGAGGAGGAGGAGGAGGAGGAGGAGGAATGTGTAGTTAAGGAGAGAGAGTAAGATGAGAGGAAAGTCAAGGAGAATAAATAAGGAAAAGATGGAAGTGGGTTCAAAGAAAGAAACTGAGGATAAAAGAGAGGAGAGAGAGCGAGAGAGAGAGAGAGAGAGAGAGAGAGAGAGAGAGAGAGAGAGAGAGAGAGAGAGAGAGAGAGAGAGAGAGAGAGAGAGAGAGAGAGAGAGAGAGAGAGAGAGAGAGAGAGGATATAGGAGAAAAAAGAACCATAGAGAAAGAGTAAGAGGAGAGGAGACAAAGAAAAGGGATAAAAGAGTAAGAGAGAGAGAGAAAGGAAACACAAGAATTTACCCCCCAAAAAAATATAATTGTCAAAAGCAGGAATAAAAAAAAGTATATATATAATCAGTAATTTACATCCCCCAAAAATTAAATAAAAATATCCTAAATCCTAAATATCCAAAATAATAAGGTTAATAGCAAGAATATATAACAAGAAATATAACCATGAATATTATCGGTAATATACATCCTAAAAAAAAAAAAAAAATCCTAATATCCTACAAGAGCTAAGAGTAGGATCCCAAAGGCCCTTCGAGGTCCTTAAGTGAGGCATTCTGAAGGCACTAAGGAGGATCAAGGATAAGAGATCAGCAGGTGGTTCAGGAGGAGGAGGAGGAGGAGGAGGAGGAGGAGGAGGAGGAGGGGAGGAGGAGGAGGAGGAGGAGGAGAGGAGGAGGAGAGAGGAGAAGGAGGAAGGAGGAGGAGGAGAGGAGGAGGAGGAGAGGAGGAGGAGGAGGAGGAGGAGAGGAGGAACAGGGGGCGAAAATAATGACAGAAAGAATGGTAAAGAGAGAAATAGAGAAAATTTATAGGAAGAGGAAGAGAAGAGGAAGAGAAAGAGGAGGAGAGGAGGAGGAGGAGGAGGAGGAGGAGGAGGAGGAGGAGGAGGAGGAGGAGGAGGAGGAGGAGAGGAGGAGGAGGAGGAGGAGGATGACGTTACACTAGCTAATCTCATCATCTTAAGTACTTCCTGTTTTAGCTTCACAGATGATGACGCGAACTATTCTGTGACGAGAAGGCAAATGAGTCTCCTCTCTCTCTCTCTCTCTCTCTCTCTCTCTCTCCTCTCTCTCTCTCTCTCTCTCTCTCTTCTCTCTCTCTCTTTCTTGCACACACACACTCTTTCACACAAACACACACACAAACACTATCTCTCTCTCTAATTCTTGTTATCTCATTCTCGCTCTCTCATTCTCTCTTACTAATTCCCTCTCTCTAATTCCCTCTCTCTCTAATTATCTCTCTTTCCAACACCAACACACACACACACACACACACACACGAGAGAGAGTCAAGTTTCATGAGCTATTTAGCCCTTTCTTTTTTTCTCGTAACCCGTTTAACAGCGACTCCCAGCGTATCAAGTCTCTTTGCGAGGAACTCAATTCTATACTCTTATGAAAACAGCCTTCTCATTTATACTCCTTTCTCCTTCTCATTACTCTTATATTCTAAATTTTCTTCACCTCTTTCTTAATTAAACCTCTTACGAAAAAACCTCATTTATCTTCCTTTCTCCTTCGCATTACTCATATATTTGTATTTTTTTTTATTTATGAAAATGTGGAGGGGTATTTTGTGTTTTTAAAGGGAATGTAGAGGAAGAGGAGTTAAAAAAGGGTATATGGTGGGTTTTAAAGGGAATATTTAGTCTTAATTTAAATGAATGAGGTAAGAGAACAGAAATTAAAAAAGGTATATGGTGGTTTTTAAAGTTTTTATTTAGTCAAAGTATAAGAAGTATTTAGTGTTTTGGATGTAAAATAATAGCTATTTACCTGATCTTCATTAGTTTAGTTAGTTAGAGTTAGTGTAGGGATGTTAACGAGGGACACTAATCACTCTACACACACACACACACACACACAGCCGTGAGAATATTGCACAAGTTTGTTGGTAACTCCCTATATTTCTGGAATAGTTGGGTGAAGGTGAGGAAGTGGCTTGTATCTCTCTCCTCTCTCTCTCTCTCTCTCTCTCTCTCTCTCTCTCTCTCTCTCTTCTCTCTCTCTCTCTCTCTCTCTCTCTCTCTCTCTCTAAGTCATGAACTGCCACGCCAATAAAAGCTTTACACAACGTAGAAACAAACGAGGCGGCTCCTGACAGCACACACACACACACACACAACACACACACACACACGCACACACACACACCTGTCTCCTAAATATACTGAATACCACCTAAAGCCCTCTATATAACTTATAACCTCACACACATCCACCAAAACTAAAACTCTATCTGACTCACAAATTTCATAGCCTTTTTATTTTAGTTGCACTCAAATCACTTTATAAATATAATATCACACTACTTCTATATTCACTACTAAAAAAAACGTTAGACCAGAACTAAGCTTACTAAATATACACTTAAGAATCACTATACATAACGTAATATTGGTCTCAGAAATTCTCCAATGTAATACAATAATAACAGTAACAATATCAGAAATATGTGAAGTACATATATTGCCTTACAGAAACCACTAAAGAATTCCTACATAACATAATAAATAATTGCTTCATAAAATTGATCTAGTATGTAAAGCATGTATATTGGCCTTACAAGAACCACCACCACCACCACTACCACCATCACTACCACAACAACAAACCACCACCACCACCACTACAACCACCATCACTACCACAACAACAAACACCACCACCACCACCACAACCACAACTACACCCACCACCACCAACCACAACCACACCACCACCAAAGCATGTCTCTTTACATTACAGAAACCACCACCACCACTACTACCACCACCACTAATGCCTAAGATCACATTTGTAAATAATTATATAATCTATGTACTTCTAAAGATATGGCAATAAACTAAACTAAACTAAACCACCACCACCACCACCACCACGAAGGCATCAGCATGTACTCTGTTTTCCTTGCCACCACCTGCGACGGATTAGGAACGTACCCTTGTCCCTCCCTAAGCTAGCCTCCCTCCCCGCAGTATTTCACACCACACCGGCCAAACAGCCCGCGCGGGATACATAAGGTTTTTCTGGACTCAAGCTGTGACAGGATTGCTTTCTATTTCTTGTTTTCTGTCACACGTGCGATGTTTTATAAATTTTTCAGAGTGCTTGTGTGTGTGTGTTTGTGTGTGTTTGTGTGTGTGTGTGTGTGTGTGTGTGTGTGTGTGTGTGTGTGTGTGTGTGTGTGTGTGTGTGTGTGAGGAAACTGGAAATCAAAGAGTAACCACATACACACATAGATAGATAGATAGATATTTCAAACACCTACACACACGCACACTAACACACACTAACACACACACACACACACACACACACACACACACACACACACACAAAACCAAAGAGAGGAATAATATTACTCCAAAGATTATCACGCTTCACTAAATCCCCAGAAAGTTTTCGGTCCATTACTTTGCATAAGATTAAAACAATGACCAAACTTTCACGATACAATAATTATGTATTTGTCAGTACAGTTAAAGGGTTAATCGCGCATAGAGAACCACTTGATAACTGCTGATAATTACACGCTGATAATTTAATTAATCTAACCATCTGATAATAAGTACCATTAATATGCCATTGTTAGTTTTTTTATGAGTAAATATACGTAGTGGGACAAAATAGCTATGGTCATATATTTTTTTTGACACTTAATGAAAAAAATAAAAGCGCATAAAAACACGTTGATGATCTGATAAGTTCCGTCAATATTCCATTGTAAGTTTTTTGTTGTTGTAAATATACGTGGTGAGACAAAATGGCTATGTTCACATTTTTTTTTGGACACTTAAAGAAAAAATAAAGGCACATAAAAACACGTTGATAATCTGATATAAGTTCCAATATTATTCCATTGTAAGTTCTATTACTTTTATTTTTTTACATATACGTGGTGGGACCAAATAACCCTGACCAGATTATTTATTTTTATATAATGAAAAAATATAGGTACATAAAAACACGTTGATATAATCTGATAATCTGATGATAAGTACCATTAATATTCCATTGTTAGGTTTTTTGTGTGTGTAAATATACGTGGTGAGACAAAATAATCCTGGCCACATTATTTTACTTTTTGACACTTAATGAAAAAATAAAAGCACACAAAAACACGTTAATAATCTGACAATCTGATAATAAAGTCCATAAACAACCAAGTTTTTTTTTGTATATATACGTTGCGGGACAAAATAACCATGATCACAATTATTTTTACTTTTATTCTTATCTTATTTTTCTTATCAAATTTTTCCTTTCGTCTTTTTTGTCACTTAATAAAAAATAATAACGCTCTGCACGACTGACCAATGATAAAGAGATACCAATACCCGCCTTAAGGTCATTGCCGATAACAAAGCATAACTATTACGGTCTTACTATACAATGGAAAATGCCACAAGGAAGTACTGCCGATTAGGAAGGAAGAAAAAAAATACTGACCTTTTAAATTTTTCGTGACTTGAGAATTCTTAAGGAAACAATTAATGATGAAGTAACATTAAGGTACTGCCGGTTAAGAAGAAAAAAAAGGAGAAAAATTGAGACTGTGACCTTTTAATAGCGTAACTTGAGAATTCTTAAGGAAACTATTAATTAATTATGAGGTACGACATTTTTTCCTTTTTTTCATTTCCTGTATAGTTATGTATGTATAGTTATGTGACGGTATCTATAGTTATGTGTGTATAGTTAGTCATGTTCGGAGTCTGCTATACAATGGAAACTGTCACAAGAGTACTGCCGATTAGAAAGAAAAAAAAACTTGTGACATTTAATATTTTTCGTGACTTGTGAATTCTTAAGGAAACTATTAATGATGAAGTAAGATTTTTGCTTTGTATAGTTAATTAGTTATGGAGTGAAAAAAAAAATAATAAAGCCCATGACATTTATATTTTATGCGTAACTTGAGAATTCTTACGGAAACTATAAATTATGAGATAAGATTTTGTTTTCTTCTTGCATTTCCTTATAAATTATGGACTTAAGAGAAAAAAAAGAGTGACCTTTAAAATTTTGCTTAACTTGAGAATTCGGGAACTTTCATGAGGTAAGGATATATTCTTTTTCTTTTTGCATTTCCTTGTATAGTTATTAAGAGAAAAAAAGAGACAGTGACCTTTAAATTTTGCATAACTTGAGAATTCTTGAGGAAACTTTTGATGAGGTAAGACTTTTTTTCTGCATTTCCTTGTATAGTTATGGACAGAAAGAAGAAACAAAAGAATGGCGAGGTCATGACCTTTTAAAGTTTGCGTAACTCGAATTCTTGAGGAAACTTTTGATGAGGTATGGCATTTTTTTTGCATAATCCTTTTATAGTTGAAGGAGACTGTATAGATAGACTGATTTGATAGACTGAAGGGTACACTCGAGTTTTCTTCTTTCTTTAACAATAACGTAAATTACATGATGATATTACTACAAGGAAATAAATCAATGACTATAAAAGCAATTTCCTAATGTTATAAATATGAATTTCTTATAATGTTCTAACTTCATCGTAATACTCTATATAGTCTGTCAGGAAATAACACACAACACACACACACAACCAGGAAGCAATAAAACTTTACAAGAACACAAAACAGGTAACAAGAACAAATAATAACGCAACTCATTTACCAGAACATATAAAAAAATTCAATAGAAACCATCATAATATTACAGAGACCACAGCGTGTAGTAACCATCCTTAAACATTACTTAGAAAAACACTCAGTACTCGCTTACTACTTAACCCCTTCACGCCCAGATCTTTCCTTTGCTATAAAAAATCGTACGTTGTTAGCCATAAAATAACGAAAAGTAACTAAATATACCAAATTAGTTAGTGGACAAGGATACTAAACAGGTCATATCTATAAAATATTGCTTATATTCACTAAAAATCGTCTAATGGCAGTCAAATTACAATGGAAATTATGTTCTGGGTCCCAAGGGGTTAATAGCTTAGAGCAGGAATAGGAGGGAATAGAGGGGGAAGAGGGAGGGATGGAGGGATTGTTGGGGAAGGGAAGGAGGGGAAGATAGAGGAATAGGAGGGGGGAAAGGGGTATCTGGAGGGATTGTTGGGGAGAAGGGGGAGGGTGATAACGAAGGGAGAGGGGGGAGGAGGGGAAGGTAGAGGGGAAGGTAGAGGGGAAGGAAGGGAAGGGAGAGGGGAAGGGAGAGGGGATGAAAGAGGGGGAAGGAGGGGATGGGAGCAAGCAGAGAGAGAGAGGGTATGTTAGGGGGGAAAGGAAGGATGAGGAGGGATGGGGGATATAGGAAGTTAGCAGAGAGAGAGAGAGAGAGAGAGAGAGAGAGAGAGAGAAGAGAGAGAGAGAGAGAGAGAGAGAGAGAGAGAGAGAGAGAGAGAGAAGAGAGAGAGAGTAAGTGTGTGTGTGTGTGTGTGTGTGTGTGTGTGTGTGTGTGTGTGTGTGTGTGTGTGTGTGTGTGTGTGTGTGTGTGTGTGTGTGTGTGTGTGTGTGTGTGTGTGTGTGAGAGTGACAGTGATTCAAGTCTCAACGAGGGGAGAATTGTTTTCTTGTCACTAGTATCATTAATCTCTCCTCTCTCTCTCTCTCTCTCTCTCTCTCTCTCTCTCCCTGACGCCCACCACCCTCCTCTCTCCTTCCACCCTTCTATCTATCTATCTATCTTCTTCTATCTATTCTATCTATCTACTCTCTCTATCCTTCCAACCCCCCTCCCTCTCTCTCTCAACCCTAATCCCCTCTCTCTCTCTAACGCCCCTACCTCTCTCTCTTTAACCCCCCCTTTCTCTTTCTTACCCTCCCTTACCCCCCTCTTATCTCTTACCTTTTCTCTTAACCCCCCTCTCTCTCTCTAACACCCTCTCTCTCTCTCTCTAAACGCCCCCTCTCTCTCTCTAACCCTCCTCTCTCTCTCTAACGCCCCTCTCTCTCTCTAACAACCCCGCTTTCTCCATCTTTAAAACCCCCTTTCTCTATCTAACACCTCTTCTCTCTCTCTAAACGCCCCCTCTTTCTCTAACCCCCCTCTCTCTCTCTAACGCCCCTCTCTCTCTCTCTAACAGCCCGTCAGGTGTGGCAAGGTTGGTAGAGACGTGAGCTCGCAATGTGCAGCGTCCCTGTGCATTCGGTCAGCGGTTCGAGTCCGCCTAGTTCGTGCTGACGTGGCGGCGCTTTGTATAGTCAATAACCTTGTAGTTGGTACTTGCAAAGTGTCTAGATAGGATGAAAATCTTATCTTATCTCTCTCTAACAACTCCGCTTTCTCCATCTTTAAAACCCCCTTTCTCTCTCTCTAAACCCCCCTATCTCTCTCTCTCTCTCACACCTCCTACACCCCCCCTCCCCCTCCCCCTCCCAACAGGCGACATTCCATCGCGCCATAAGTTCATCAGCCTGACAGACGGGATCCGCCACGAGACTCCCCGCTCATGAGGCTCGTCCGGTGGTTGTGCTGAATCGCCGGACACTGATACTGAGAGGGCAAGGGAAGGGCACTGAACAAGGGGACTGTAGGGGCTGCAGGGGAAGGAAAGGGCACTGAGCAAGGGGCTGAAGGGGAGGGGACTGCAGGGTTAGGCACTGTAAAGGACTGGATGGTAGGGGGCTGGATAGAAGGAGTCCGGTGGTTGTGCTGAATCGCCGGACACTGATACTGAGGGCAAGGGAAGGGCACTGAGCAAGGGCTGAAGGGGAGGGGACTGCAGAGGAAGGGAAGGGCACTACCAAGGGGCTGTATGGTAGGGGAAGGGGCTGCATGGTAGGGGTCTGCAGGGGAAGGGGACTGCAGGGGGCTGAATGGTAGGGACTGGATGGTAACAAGCTTTTTCGTTACCTAAATCCAAAGTTTTATTGCCTTCCTTTTTTATGGTCACTAATTTGTGATGAAAAAAAAATTCGAATTGCAGGGTAGGGGACTGGATGGTAGAGGATTGTATGGTAAGGGTCTGCAGGGTAAGGGGCTGAAGGGTAGGGGGCTGCAGGGGACTGGATGGTAGAGAAAGAGATAGAAAGAGAAATAGGTCGAAATAAATGATTGAGAAAGATTTAAGAGAATAGGAATAGGTAGAAAGAAAGAGATAGAAAGAGAGGTCGAGTGTTGCGTGTTTGCGTGTACTAAAGGTTGCGTGAAGGTGTTAGCGCGTTTTTCAGGTAGTTTCTGTTCTAATTGGGTCGTTATTGCAAAATGAGATGAGGAAACTTTAGTAAAAACAAAAAATTGGGTTTCCCCTCATAAAAAAAAAAAAAAAAAACGGGAAAAGTGGAACACCCCCTTCAAAAAGGGAATGATGGGTTTTTAAGGGGAAAAGAGCAAGGTGCAAATTTAGGGGGGGGGAGGAAGAGGAGGAGGAAGAGGAGGAGGGGGAGGAGGAGGAGGGGGGAAGAGGAAGAGGAAGAGGAAGAAAAAAGAGGAAGAGGGGGGAGGAAGTAGGAAAAAGGGATTTTAGAGTAGGGCTGTTTAAGAAAAAAAAAAAACCAATCTTTAAATTCCCTCATCATCTTTAAAACCCACTAACTTTTATTATCACCCTTTTATCATCACTTTTTCAATATAATTTTTTTTTTTAAGTAAATCTTATCAAAATTTTTTTTTTTACCCGGAGTAGTAGTAGTAGTAGTAGTATTTAGTAGTGGGTAGTGGGAGAAAATATAGTGGGAAAAATAGTAGTGGGAATGTAGTAGTGTAGTAGTAGTGCACCCAGCAGATTTAGAGTTAGTAGTAGAGTTTGTTCTCTCTCTCTCTCTTCTCCCCCTCCTCTCTCTCTCTCCCCTTTTTCTTTTTTCATTTTTCTCTCTCTCTCTCTTTCTCTCTCTCTTCCCCCTTCCCTTTTTCTCTCTCTCTCTTCTCCCCCATTTTATATATATATATATATATCTATATAAAATATATAAAATTTTAGGGGATGAGGTATATAGTATATGTAGGGGTATGTTATATATATGTATATGTTGGGGATAATGTATATAATGTAAAATTTTGTATAGGGTTTTTATTTTGGGGTTAATATATAATATATCCCCCTCTCTCTCTCCATCTCTCTCTCCTCTCTTCTCTTTTCTCTCTCTCTCTCTCTCTTCTTCTCTCTCTCTCTCTTTTTCTCTCTCTTATCTCCCTGAAGCCCCCTTGAAAGTAAAAAGCATTTTTTTTTGATTAAATCATTTGTGAAGACGAATGTATTTGGGTCTCACGATTAATTTTTAGGAACACCATTTATCTAAAGGGTTGGGGATGGTTAGAAGGGGAGAGCTAGTAAAAAAAATATTTAAAGATGTAATATCAAAACCAAAACCCAAATCCACACCACGTAAAAGTACCTATTAAAAGTAAGAAAATAATAATAATTTTTATTTAAAAGCCCGCAAGGCATGTCTATTTAAATATCTTTAAAACAAATTGGGGTTAAAAATATAATTTTACTTTAAAAACCCCACTACTTTACTAAAAAAAAAAAACTGTTCATTAATATTGCTTTTTCTTTGGGGGACAGTTGTTTATTTTTGCTTTTTTTTGCGTCGATTTTTTAAATTGTCCCAGTTACTAAAAATGTTAAACGTCATTAAATTCTGTTTTCCAAAATACTATTACCCTAATACTGCTAATATTGCTACAAAAATTCTTCCAGGGTTGTTGAATGTCGGGCCGGATATTTGGCCCATTGGGGTTTTTTAAAAATTGTAGAACTAAAATCACTGCTACCATTACACGTTGTCTTTTATATATAAGCTTTTGTTAGGGCTTTTTGAAAATTTAAGGACTTTTCCTAAAAATTTTTAAAGGGTTAAACATATTCTGATTCCAATACTACTTTTCCCCTAATCCCTGCAAAATTTTGCCTAAAACACATTCTGTCCCCTTTGTTTTTTGCCTGTCGGGGGGGAAATTTTTGTGCCCCTTTTGCTTTAATTTGCATTTAGCCAATGTCAAAATTCCCCCGGACAAAGATTGGTAATTCCCACCAAACAGGAAAAAAAAATGCCAAAAAGTTTTGGTTGCGGGGAAAACAGCAAAAAAATGTACACCCTGTAGGAAAGGGGGACCGGTGCGGGAAAACCCCTGGGGACGTGCCCCCCGGGGGGGGGAAAGAGGGAGGAATGGGCCAAACGCCGGCCGGGAAACCCCAGCGAGATGAGGAGCAGCAGCAAGCGAGGGGAGACAGAGGAGGGGAGCGGTGGGGGGCCTGCTGCCACTCCCACCACCAAGCAGTTGCCCCCGCCGCCCCCCCCTCCGCCCCCCGCCCCCCCCACCTCCCCCGGGGGGGGCCCCCCGCCCCCAAACCCCCGCCCCCGGACACTCCCCACCCCCAAACCCCCCAAACCCTGGGGGGCCAAAAAATAAAAAAGGGGAGAGGAACCCCAATAGGGAAAGGGATCTGACAGAGGTTTGAAAAACCCCATATGGGTGGGCCCGACCCCTACCGCGAGCTAGGGGAGGCTACAAGAAACCCTCTTTGAACCCCCAAAATGCCGGGCCCACCCCCAAAAAACCCCCAAGGAAAGGGCGGGCCCTCCTCAACTTACAACCCGACACGCCTATATCACCTTTTGGCCCTCAAACTCCCTCTTTCTGTTGCCAAAAGCTTTTCTTTAAAAAAGGGACACAAAAGAAGGGGAAAGACAAGTGAAAACGTAAAGGCAGTCTCAAGAAGAGGGGAAAAGTGGCTTGAAAAAAAAACGGGGACGAGCTCCTGGAGGAGGCGGGGCCCATACAGAAGAGACGCGAGCCCCTCCTTTAAACCCGTAACAGGAAGGGGAATAAACCCCGTAGTTTTGCCGACGGGGGAAGCGCCAAAGGCAAGGGGTTTTCATGGGCACTGCGGGCTCTAAACGAAAAAGGGATTTCCGGCGGTGTTTTTGGGCCCCCAAGGGAAACCTAAGAAGTGGGGGAAAAACATCCTCCTCCCAGCGATTAAACCCGGGGACTCGGGGGAATTTGGCAGGGCAGGGCACATCCCCCGAACGGGTTTCCATTTTACGAGATGATCAGGGGGGAAAATGGTGGGGAAAAAATCCCCCCGGGGACCCCATGGCAGTGTTTGGTCCCCCCAGGCCTGGCCCGGGGAGGGGGTTTGGCGTCGCCTTGAGCGGGCCCCAATTTTGGCAGTGGCGTTTAAGTGACCTCTGCAGTCCCTCTCCCCAGAAATAAAAAGGGAAACTTGCCCCCACCATTTTCACCATCTCGACGCCTTCACAGCCTGCCGCCTCTTTTCCCCTGGACAAGAAGCCAGGTTTGCAGCCCCCATTTGGCATTGGCGAAGTCAACAAACGCGTCGTGGGAAAAGGGCATCATGGCGTCGTCAAGGAGGATGGGGGAAAGGCGGCGGGGAACCTCCAGGTATGCGCCCGGGCAACAGGCAAAGGGGGGGAAGCAGCCATCCAAAGCCATGGGGGGGGATCTTCGCCCCAAAAAGATTTTGAAGGGTTCTGTTAGTGGAAGCAAAAAACGCGTTTAAATCCATTAAGAAAAAAAAAGCTTTTATTTAAAATAAAAAAACAAGTGTCCCCTTTCCCCCGGGTAAATTTCGCCCATAAATTATAGTGAAAACCCTCAAATTATATGTAAATAGGAAATGGGAGAAATTAAGGCTAGGGTGTTTGAAATCAAGGGAAGGGAAAAACTCAAGGTGACCCCGTGGCCATGGCGGGGTGTACGCCCCCTTGGGATGGGCATCCTTCAAGGGCGTGATTGGAGTTTTAAAAAAAAAGGGGAAGAGGTGGAAAATGCTGACGACCCTGCAAAGGGGGCCCGGGAAATTACAGGACCAAGGCCCCCCCGGTGGGGGTTAAAACATGCCAATGGGCCCACATAGGGGTACACACCCCAAAGCGTAAATCCTTCCTCATCGTCAAGCCCGAGCACTATGGGGCGGGCTGTAAAAATTTCAGGGCCCGTGGAAAATTTGGTAACGAAGGAAAAGGGCAGCGGCCCCTTGGGGGTGTTTTTGGAAAAAAGGGTTTTAAGAAGGAGTAAGTCGGAGGGGGGAAAGTGTCTTTATGGGGGGAAAGGTCGAAAAGCCCGGGCAGCCTGGCCCAAAACCGAGCCTCACGCAGCCTAAAGCGGCATACAGCATGGCTGCAACCCTCGGGGAATTTTGTCATGCGCCCCCAAACCCGGAAAATCAGCCCTTCCCCAGACCGCTGGGGGGGAATCTATAAAGAAAAAACCCCCCCTACCAGCGTTTTGAGACCCCGCCTGAGGAATGAAAGGAGGGGCGTTGCCGAAATCCCCCCCCAAAACTAGGCGGGAGGGGGAAACACCTCTCCCGAGAAGATGGGAGGGGAGAACCTCAAATCCATCAACCCTTTTCCCGGGGCCCTCACGGATAGATCATCGCTCAGGGCGCACAAGGTGAAATCGGGCCAAAGTGTTTACGTTGAGCAAAAAAAACATTCCCCCACGAGACAGGGAGCAAGGGGCGAAAACCAGCCTTGAACACCTTTTGACCAACCTGCATTCCCGACACCGTGAGGGGAAAAAACCACAAACGCAAGGGAAGGGCGGGGGGCGTCCCAAAATGGCTAACATCACTACCAATCAGGGGCAAAGGGGGTTCAAAACCCCAAACAAAAAAGAATTTTTCGATTGCCGGTTCCTGAGGTACGGTGGCCCGTGGGAAAGGGTCCCCAACACCTGTGGTGTGGACCCCCCAAGCGCAGAAACCCCACCATGACGTGCCAAAAAAAGGGGGGATTTTGTGTTATGGCACGACGGGGGGTGAGGGAAATTTACAGCCAGATGCCCAAAGGGGGGTGCCAAGACGTCTCCACCGAGTCAAACCCTTTTTGGGCCCCTAGATTTGGGGGAATCCGCGGACAGGGGCAAAACCCAAAACCGACCTGAGGCCCCGCGGTGGACATCTGTGTTTGGGGATTCTGGAAACCCGGGGGCAGCGGGGCCCTTTTTTTTGGGCATTTTTGGGTTTTTCGACCCGATGGCCGCCCCCCATCCCTGGCTTCCCTCGAGGCTGTCACCACAGGAACGAAACTTTTTGGGGGAAAAATAAGGGGCCCATGGGGGATAGGATTTCCCGCAAGTCGACCAAAGGTTAAACCCTTTACGCCCCTGGTCTTCACCACATTGGCCCGGGATGGCCCCCAAGGTAGGAGCTTCTACTCCAAAAACTAGTGACTTGGTCAGTAAAAAGAAAGGGACCCCCCCCCAAAGGGGCTCCCTCGCCCCCATGGATTTTAGGGGTCGCCCCTTTCCCTTTCCCCCGTCTCCCCGGTTTTTGCCTCCTGGTCTCAGGGGGGGCGAGATACTCCACTCCCCCTAACACGGGGCATAGGTGAACCCCGAGCGAAAGGGCCCCATTGGTAGAGAGTGGGATAAGGGTGGATAGGTTAGGAATAGAGTAGGTTTGTAAATTTAGGGGTAGTTAGTTATTTAAATGTAGTATTTTAGGGGTAGTTGTAAGGTTGGATGCCACAGTCAATAGCGAGGTGGGGCTATGGCGTACCCGCTGCAAATAAAGAGGCGGTGGAGGTATATTGTAGTAGTAGTAGTAGTAGAAAAAAAAAAGTAGTAATAGTAGTAGTAGTAGTAGTAGTAATAGTAGTAGTAATAGTAGTAGTAATAGTAGTAATAGTAGTAGTAATAGTAGTAGTAGTAGTAGTAGTAGTAGTAGTAGTAGTAGTAGTAGTAGTAGTAGTAGTAGTAATAGTAGTAGTAAAGTAGTAGTAGTAGTAGTAGTAGTAGTAGTAGTAGCAGTAGTAGTAATAGTAGTAGTAATAGTAGTAGTAGTAGTAGTAGTAATAGTAGTAGTAATAGTAGTAGTAGTAATAGTAGTAGTAGTAATAGTAGTAGTAGTAGTAGTAGTAATAGCAGTAGTAATAGTAGTAGTAGTAGTAGTAGTAATAGTAGTAGTAATAGTAGTAGTAGTAGTAGTAGTAGTAGTAGTAGTAGTAGCAGTAGCAGTAGTAGTAGCAGCAGTAGTAGTAGTAGTAGTAGTAGTAGTAGTAGTAGCAGTAGCAGTAGCAGTAGTAGCAACATAAGTAGTCTAACAAAAAAAAAGTGAATAATTTATGAAGCGTCTAAAAAAGTAACAATCGAGGTACCCAAAGAAATCACGGCGCACACAAACTCCTTAACTCCTCACAACACCAGTCTTAATGCATGGGTGTGAGGGTGTGTGAGGGAGGGTGTGAGGCAGAGGTGGTGAGGATGCGGTGTAGGTGAGGAAGAGGAGGGGAGAGGGGAGAGGAAGAGGCAATGAGGCCACGGATATGAGGCCGGTGGGAGGACAGGGAGTGGTCGTGGTGGGAGGATGTTGAGGCTATGGCAGTGGCGGGTTGGGTGGCAGTGAGGCCCAGGAATGCAACGTGTGGGAAGTGGCTACTGTGTGAGGAGAGCTAGTGTGAGGAGAGAGGGAGGGACGAAGATAGGATAAGACAGTAAGGATGAAATATAGTGATAGAAGAAAATATGGTTGTAGTAAATGGAGAGGAGATAGTAAATAGATGAGGAGAGTGTGAGGGAGGGAAAGGGATATAAAGTTTGGAGAGGGATAATTTAAAGAGTTATGGTCGTGATAGAAATAAGAGGAAATTGGTCAAATAGATAAAGTACCAAGAAGTAATTGCGGAAACAGTTTTGGCTTTGATTTGTGGAGAGAAGTGAGGGAAATGGCAAAAAAAGGAAGGATTGAAATATAGCACCAACAAAAAAATATGGTCGTAGTAAAAAGAGTTAAAATATTGGTTACATGAATAGCAAAAATATGTCATTGTTGAGTTGAAACAGTTTTTGGGGACGATATTTTGCAGAGTCGTCTACAAGTGAAAAATCTGGTAAATTTTGGCTAGGTTATGTTAGGTCTCAATATAATATAAGCTTTTTCATTACTTATCCGTCCTGAACATGACAATTAAGTTGAATATTATAGTAACTTAAAGCATTTTTGTATGATTTTCACATTTTTTATTCATTAGTAATCAATTTATTTTCCTATTATGTATGTATATTATGCGGGGTTTTTTTACTGTCCTTTGGGCGAAATAAAATTATCAATATTATACTTATTATTATTATCATTATCATTACACGACTCACAGCTATAGTATATTACGATTACTAATAATTCAAAACACATCAGTACGTATGACCAACACTAATTATACGCTTCAGTCCATCTAGATAAGACCTTTTACATAACATGGATAAAAACGTTCAAATAATAAATTATCGGCATCGAGGCAAATGATCGAGTGGGTTTATTTTTCCACCATAAACATCACTAATAAGACCTTTCAATCAGGCTGGATAAACAGACACCACCACCACCACCACCACCACAACAACAACAATCACAGCCACAATAACAATAAACATCAGGCTACCATAACAACCACAACATCTGATATAGTACACGCTAACAACCAATACATTACCACAACCACCGCTACTACTACCACCATTCTAATTGCACCACAGGAAAGAGAGAGGGAGAGAGAGAAACAGACAGAGAGAGAGAGAGAGAGAAAAGGGAGAGAAGAGAAGAGAGAAGGAGAGAGAGAGAGAGAGAGAGAGAGAGAGAGAGAGAGATTAAGAGTAACACGAAAGACAGAGAAACAGACAGAGACAGTAGATACAGACAAAAAGAGACAGACAAACATAGACAGAGATACAGACAAAAAGAGACAGACACAGACAGAGATACGGAAAAAGAGACAGAGACAAAAAAAGACAAGAGACAGAGAGACGGACAGAGAGAGAGAGAGAGAGAGAGAGAGAGAGAGAGAGAGAGAGAGGAGAGAGAGAGAGAGAGAGAGAGAGGAGAGAGGAGAGAGAGAGAGAGAGAGAGAGAGAGAGAGAGAGAGAGAGAGAGAGAGAGAGAGAGAGAGTAAAGAAAAAAAGATAGAGAAACACAGAGAGACAGAGACAGACAAACAGACAGAGAGAGGCATAGTAAGACAAAAACAAAAGCATAAAATAAAGGCAAAAAACAAACAAACACAAAATCTGCATCCATGTTTCATCCCAGAAATTCTCGGCAACAATGTATAATTCAGTGAAGGAAATGAGATGAAAACATAAAGGAAAAAAAATAAATGCTAATACATGTAAATAAAGTGCAAAGAATGAGACAAGCAAGTCATGAAGAGAAAATTGGGCAAGATTGGAAGACGAGAGAGAGAGAGAGAGAGAGAGAGAGAGAGAGAGAGAGAGAGAGAGAGAGAGAGAGAGAGAGAGAGAGAGAGAGAGAGAGAGAGAGAGAGAGAGAGACCTACAACCTGATAGACAAAAAGAAAAGAAAAAAATTGCAGGAACTGAGAGAAAATTACAAAAAAGACAAATCTAAGAGGGAAAAAATTTAGATAAACATTTTTTTTGGAGGACTTGAAAAAAATAATAAAAAAAACAGCGAGACAAAGTGTAGGATAACCTTTCTTAAATGAGGGACACATCAGACAAATTTTGTAAGGATATTCTCTCTCTCTCTCTCTCTCTCTCTCTCTCTCTCTCTCTCTCTCCCCTCTGTCTGTCTTTCTCTGTCTGTCTGTCTTTTTATTTTTTCTCTCTCTGTTTGTCTGTCTCTTTCTCTCCTCTCTCTCTCTCTCTCTCCCCTCTCTCTCTCTCTCTCTCCCCTCTTTTCTTCTCTTTTCTCTCCCCTCTCTCTACTCTCTCTCTCTCTCTCTCTCTCTCTTCTCTCTCTCTCTAAGACGCAGGAAAATACATTAGAGCGCCATTAGCATATAGATTGGCACTAGTAATAACGTTGAATAAAGATGAATGATTTAACCGAAGGCTACAGATGGAACAACAGATGCAACGACCCACAGACACACAGACACAACATATACACCGACCAAAAAAGGGAGAAGGTGGAGATGGAGGAGAAGAGAAGGAGAAGGAGAAGGAGGAGGAGGAAGAAAAGAGAAGGAGGAGAGGCCAGAGAATGACTTAGAAGACAGGATGAGGAAAGGAAAAAGAAAGGAAAGCAAGAGAAAAGGAGGAGAATAGGAGGAAGAGGGCAAGGTAACGTAGATATTCACTAAAATAAACTTCACAACACATTTATTTTTTAACTCCACAAGATTAACCATATCAGCCTCCTTTTCCCTCTCACTTAATAACGTTAGTGGAATAGAGAAGCAGCAGCGAGCATAGAAAAGGTTGGGTAGGGCTTGCAATCCCTCCATTATATAATAAAAAATAAAAAATGTAGACATGGCTCCACCAAAAAAAAAAAAAAAAAGGGGGGGGAGACCAAAAAAGAAAAATATAGAAACAATATCATTAAGAAAAAAAATGTGGACGAAAACAAAAATTAACAAGATCATTAAAGAAAAAACAAAATTCCCAAAATATACCTAAAAACAAAAGCCACAATAAAGTAACACGAAACAAAACTTACTAGAAAATAACAATACACTTCATGGCCAAAACAAGTGAGTGCGTGGCAACCCAGATGAATGCAAAGCGCACACACACACAAACACACACACACACACACACACACACACACACCAACACCACAAACCAATACACACACACACACACAAAAAAAACACACACACCACCCCCCAAATGAAAAAGGGGGACGAGGACAGAGGTGGTACGTAAGAATAGAAAAAAAATATAAAGAGAGAGAGAGAGAGGGGAGAGAGAGAACTAAAAAAAAAAGGGGGTTTAAAAAAAGGGGAAAACGGAAAAAAGAAAAAAAGAGAAAAAAAGAAAAACTTTTTATCCTTTTTTTTTTAACTAAACTATCCTTTTCCAGAGAGAGAAGAGAGAGAGGAGAGAGAGAGAGGGGAGAGAGAGAGAGAGAGGGGGAGAGAGAGAGAGGAGAGAGAGGAGAGAGGAGGAGAGAGGAGAGGAGAGGGGGAGAAAGAGAGGAGAGAGAGAGAGAGAAACACAATCTTTGGGATATTCTGGTGTTTGTATTTAGACTATATAAGATACTATCCTTCCTTCCAGGAGAGGAGAGGAAGGGATATATTCGAAATCTTCTCTCTTCTCTCTTCACTCTCTCACCCCCTTTTCCTCTTTTTCCTCCTCCTCCTCCATCATCATCACATCAATATTTTCCGTGCAGACCCATCAGCCGCCAGACGTCCTCACCTCATCTCCGGTTATACAAAGGCTACACAAAGACACCATTAGGCCACGAAGGCTCTGTCTCTCGGTTCACTCTTCATCTGTGTTTGTCTGTCTTTTTGTCTGTTTGTGTCTGTCTCTCTTTTTGCCTGTGTCTGTGTCTGTCTCTTTTTGCCTGTGTCTGTGTCTGTCTCTTTTTGCCTGTGTCTGTGTCTGTCTCTTTTTGCCTGTGTCTGTGTCTCTATTTCGTCTGTCTCTCGGTTCACTCTTCATCTGTGTTTGTCTGTCTTTTTGTCTGTGTCCGTCTCGTTTTGTCTGTGTCTGTGTCTCTCTATTTCGTCTGTCTCTCGGTTCACTCTTCATCTGTGTTTGTCTGTCTTTTTGTCTGTGTCTGTGTCTGTCTCTCTTTTTGCCTGTGTCTGTGTCTCTCTATTTCTCTGTCTCTCTTTCCACTCTTCATCTGTGTTTGTCTCTCTTTTAGTCTATGTCTGTGTCTCTATCTCCTCTCTGTATCTCGTTTGACTCTTCATCTCTGTCTATCTACGTTCATATCTCTCTATATATCATACTATCATACTATTCACCCTTTAGAAGACTCGCCCTTAACCCCTTCACGGCCAAATCTTTCCTTTGCTATATAAAATCGTCTGTTGTTAGCCATAAAATTACGAAAAGTGACTGAATATACCAAATTAACTAGTGGACAAGGATACTAAACAGGTCATAGCTATAAAACAACATTGCTTATAAATAAAAAAAAAGGCGTAATGGTAGAAAATTACAATGGAAATTACGTTCGGGTCAAAGGGGTTAAGAGAGACACACAAGCACCGGAGAGAAGTAAGGACAATCCACAAGAATGCTGTGAGAGGACAAGCCATTGAAAAAACTGAGAGAAAATGACAAAAAAAGTGACAAATTTAATAGGAAAAATTTGATACAGAAAAATTATTGCGACTTGAAAAAAATAATTGAAAAAAACATAGCGAGACAGAAAGATGATAAAACTTCTTAAATGAGGGACACGTCGATACAGAGACAATACAGAGGAAGTTACCAGACACTCCAAAAGAATGCTGAGTGAGAGAGCAAGCCATGACGAAGCCACTCTGGTTACTCGAGGCAGCGGTGGCTCTTACATGTCACGAGAGACCCAGCTAACGGTGCTCAGTTTACTGTTTGGGTATGACATTCCTTGCTACCCTTGCCTAGGTCCTTCCCCCTTCCTTCTCTCCAAAGAAGAAAAAAATAGGACAAAGACAAAAATTCGTGACATAAAAAGTTTTGCTTAAGTCAAATTTCTTATCTAAAAAAAACAGATAAAATTCGTGGCTTTCAATTTTTTTACGTTTCGCTCGGGTTAAATTTCTTACCACAAAAATCTGATATATACAAAATTCGTGACTTTCAATAGTTTAAGATGGACAAAATCTTGGCACAAAAAATCGACAAACAAAAATTCGTGACTTTCAATAGTTTAACATTTTTCTCGGGTCAAATTTCTTACCTAAAAAAAAAAAAAGGCAAAATTCCTGACTTTCTATAGGTAGTTTAACGTTGAAGTACATTATCATTTTCCTACATAGCGAATTTTCAGCTTTTTTATATTACTTCTAATCAAATAGACTAAATGATAGAGAAAGAAAGAAAGAGAGAGAGAGAGAGAGAGAGAGAGAGAGAGGGGAGGAGAGAGGAGAGAGGGGGGGGAGAGAGAGAGAGAGAAAAGAGAGAGAGAGAGAGAGAGAAAAAAAAAAATAGACAGCGAGAAAAAAGAGAAGACAGCAAGAGATGGAGAAAAAAAAGGAAAAAAGAGAGAGAGAGAGAGAGAGAGAGAGAGAGAAAGAGAGAGAGAGAGAGAGAGAGAGAGAGAGAGAGAGAGAGAGAGAGAGAGAGAGAGAGAGAGAGAGAGAAAAGAGAGAGGGGGAGGGGAGAGAGAGTGGGGGGGTTAAGACAACGATAAAATCAAGACAAACTTAACTTAAAGAATAGAAAAGGCGAGAAAAGGACCATCACACACATTTAATCCACAAAATAATACCGTACCTTTGTATATTTAGAAAATTAACACAGACGTCAATCTTACTTAATCCACAAATTATGAGACAATAAGTTAGGTTATCCAGGAAAGTGAACACAATACGCTAATCTTCACCCACAAAACACACACAAATTAAGTTCATTTACACCTGTTTGATATTAATTTTTGTTACTGTATTTGTTCGGGTGAGAATAAAATTATTATTATTATTATTATTACTTATTTAGGACAGATAACAAGGAGTAACCACAACAAAAAGCGTCTCCTAAGCGGGCAACACATTCTAGCAATGGCTGTTGCTCATAAGGCTCCGCAGGGCACAGCAGGTCGGCCGTAAAGCGATCACCGATGGTCACTTCTCACTTGCAATTAAAACTTTGCCTTGTTACGGACCAGAGGGAAGAGAGAGGGAGGTGGGGATGAGAGACAGTAGAGAGAGAGAGAGAGAGAGAGAGAGAGAGAGAGAGAGAGAAGAGAGAGAGAGAGAGAGAGAGAGAGAGAGAGAGAGAGGATACGGGAAAACTAAATGGGGTGAAAGGAAAGATGGGTGAGAGGAAGAAGGCAAGGAGTGAGAGGTTTGTAACGAGAGATGAGGAGGGAAGGAGAGGGGAGGGGAGGGAAGGGTAGGGGAGAGGAAGGAGAGGGGAAGGGGAAGGGAGGGGAGGGGAAAGGAGGGGAGGGGAAAGAGGGGGAGGGGAGGGGAAAGTGAAGAAGGAAGGGGAGGGGAAAGAGGAGTTAGGAGAGAGCAGCTGGCGTAATGAAGACACAGTGGGAGGGTTGATGTTGTTTGCCCTGCACACCTAAATCGCAGCGTGTGTGTGTGTGTGTGTGTGTGTGTGTGTGTGTGTGTGTGTGTGAGAAAAAAAAAGGGAGAAAGAGAAATAGACAGCAAGAGAAAAAGATCGAGAAAAAAATGAGAGAGAGAGAGAGAGAGAGAGAGAGAGAGAGAGAGAGAGAGAGAGAGAGAGAGAGAGAGAGGAGAGAGAGAGAGAGAGAGTGTGTGGGGGGTAAAGACAACGATAAAATAAAGACAGACTAGACTTAGAGTATAGAAAAAAAGGAGATTAAATATTTCTTCAAGGTCATATATTCACGAATTCGATAACACACTATATTTTAGGCACAAATTTTGATATTAACTGTTTCGACATAAAGAAAAAAATCCTCTGGTTCTTAATAATCTTCTACTTCCTCCTTATCCACATCTTCTATTATTTGTTTTCTTCTTCTGAAACTAATTTTTTTCTTCTACTAGGTACTTTTTTTTTCTTTTTCTTGTACTACTCATTTATATTTCTTCATTTCTTTCCTCCTCCTCTTCCTCCTCCTCCCCCTCCTCTTCCTCCTCTCTCCTCTTCCTCTTCCTCCTCCTCCTCTTCTTCCTTTCCTCCACCTCCCACTTCTCATCCCAACCCTCCACAACTTCCCCAACTTTACGCCACTACCTTCTGACACTAAACTTCTCTAAACGTGAACTTCCAACGTCTCCAACCCATATTTCCCCCCCCCCCCCAAGACCCTCCCCTCCCTTTGCTACTTTCCTTCTTCCTACTCTCCTATTCTTCCTTCTTCCTTCTTAGCTCTCTCTACTTTTCTTCTTCCTATTCTCCTACTTTCCTCTTCTTCCTTATTTTCTCTCTCTACTTCCCTTCTTCCTACTTTCCGTATTTCCTCTTCTTTCGTCTTTTCTCTCTCTCTCTCTGTTTTTCTTCTTCTTCCTACTTTCCTTCTTTCCTACTTCCTTGACCTTCCCCTCCCTCCTTCCACCTCAAGACTTCCCTCCACAACCTCTCCCCTCCTTCCCTCCACAACCTCTCCCCTCCTTGTCTCCACAACCCCTCCTCCCTCACAGTCCCCCCCTTCTTCCCTCTCGTACCTCTCCTCCCTCCCACCCCCTCCCTCCGCCTTGCTGGAACAGAAGACAAAGTTCCTGCCGTGAAATTCCCACCAGCAATTAACGTGCCTCTGTCCTGTCTCCCAAGAGGTCCTACCTGTAATTAATCACCTGGCCAGGCCCCGCGTGTGTGTGTGTGTGTGTGTGTGTGTGTGTGTGTGTGTGTTGTGTGTGTGTGTGTGTGTGGTGTGTGTGTGTGTGTGTGTGTGTGTGTGTGTGTGTGTTGTGTGGTGTGTGTGTGTGTGTGTGTGTGTGTGTGTGTGTGTGTGTGTGTGTGTGTGTGTGTGTGTGTGCCCCCCTAAGTATGTGGCAAGTGGAGGAACTAATTACTAAAAAGAATATTAAAAAAAAACTACAAAAAGCACTCCCAGAATCGAGGTATCCATTGTGTTCAGAAACTCTTGATTTTCTTAATAAAAGCGGAGAAATTAAAGCACTTTCACTCTTTCTTTCCCTTCACAATGGGTACTTTCAACGCACGTGCGTCCCTTCTGAATGCGCAACAATTATTATGCATCACAAATATACAAAAAAGCAAAAAGGTCACCAGGAACTGCATAAAAATACTTAACCCAAAACTAAAAACTTTTAAAATTCGCCAAGCTAACAAATATATGCAACTGAATCCCTAAAAAAAGTAAAAACGTGTATTTTCAGCTAATTTCATACCACAAACCTGATCAGAATTTGAGTTTTTTACTAAAGCTGACAGAAATAAAGAAATGCCACAGTTATAAAATGATGCTATATAGGAGCATGTAAACTTAGGACTTGAAGCGGGAATAGGTAGCAGTAAGGAGAGATAAAATACAGGCTGCAGTTTGAGGCTAGATAGAATACACTGCAGGGTTGAAGGGAGTCAGATGGCAAAGAGACTTAGAGCAGCAGCCACAGTCTTGGTGTTTTCAGAAGACAGCGAGGGAACAGCGTGAAAGCCTCCCGCGTCACCCCAGGCTTTAAGGATCCCGCACTCCCGCCATCCAACACCCACACACACACGAAGACTTGTCACTACTTTACTCTTCCCCTTTACTCTTCTCTTGTGTTTCCATGATCAGCCACGCATACTCGCAATGTCTCAAGCGTTCACTCAGCCTCACTTCACTCCCAGTACACTCGTTATCGCTAGCTTATACTAATTTATTCCACAACAGAGCACCTTGCAATCATTAAGGTAAAAGAAACTATAGATAGTTTCACACATGACGAAGAAAACTACCAAAAATCTCAAAAATCAATAGAAATCCTTTGTTATATCTTACAATCGCTATATCTTATCCTTGAGCTATAATCTTGTGGTCGATATATATCAATCCAGGTAATATATATAATTTCTGACTCACTCATTCGAAAAACCAAATAATTTAAGCGCTTTAATATTTTCAAGACGAAATGAAATATATCACCTAAATTCTTATCAATCTACAGTGTTCACCAAATTCTAAGTAAAGGCTATAAATAGTCCCGGCAGCCGACTCTCTATTCCTGGGAAACTTTTGAATCACCAATGAAATCAGTTTACTTTTCCGTGCGTGGCGTCAGAGTGTGAGGCAGTGCCAACCCTGTAGTAACGAGGCGCTCACCCCCCCTGGCTAGACACTCCCTGGCCCGCCCCGCACATATACCCGCGGGAACAATGATAGACAGCGATAGACAATATATCCCCCATAGCTTAACGCTCCCTTGCCCGCCCCGCACATTAAACCGCGGGAACAATGACATACAAGACGATAGACAAAATCTACCTCACGAACTTTCACGCAAAAAATATTCCCGCTCACCGAGGAGGACACGTAAATTATGTTCAAAGCTACACATCGTGACGTCATGCTGAATTCGAGACACAACCAACCACACACACACATACACCTCCAGAATAAGCAGGGCCAACCATCTGAGCCCTCAAGGAGCAAAAATAATAGCCTACAGGCGCTATAGGCTTTAATGTAAAAAAAAAAAAAATACACGCAGGTCTTTCCTCTCACTGTGACGGTCCTTTCTTAAGTCAGGAACGCAAGAGGAAAGCTAAACAGAGGTGGTAACGTGGCCTCTGCACTTCATAAAATTTCCCACAATACAGTTTTCAAAGACGTAAAATAACTCACCTTGATTCCTATTGCTTCAAAATAACTGATTAATGAGAAAATCTGAACACACACACACACACACACACACCACAATAACTATACAAAATTAAAGCACAACCATACATAACCAAGAACAATGATAAAACTCACACACACACACACACAGGGGTACTCACCGATGCAGGGGAGCCGCCGAGCCCGACCTGAGGAAACAAAAAAAAATTCGATCAGTTAATTAAGCCGCTTCGACGCTCACCACAGAAACAGAAGGAATTTCAATTAACTCGTAAAGAAATCCATTTAATCTGGCTTATAAAAAAAATATATATCATAAAAATTCCCTAAACCATATTACAGACACAATAATAGAAAGAGAAAGAATTTTAAGTCGTAAGGAACACATGGGGTAAAAAAAATTAAGTCGTAAGAAATCCATTAAATCTTGTTAATAAAAATACTATTCAATTTCCCAATCCAATATTCAGCAAAGTATGTTGAAAAAACGGATCCAAATCTCATGTAATACTAAAACAGAAAGAATATTATAAACTGACCGGTGATAGAAACGTAAGAATAGAGATAGACAAGTGCTTGTGGGCCCTTCAGACCCATGTATTGATGTTTGTATCGTGTTGCTGTCGTTGGTCAATGGTCAAAGTGCCACGGGGTAGACCACGTTCCGTGTGATTCCAACCCTTTGTGTTCCGTGTGATTCCAACCCTTTGTGTTCAGTGTGATTCCAACCCTATGTGTTCCATGTGATTCCAACCCTATGTGTTCCGTGTGATTCCAACCCTATGTGTTCCGTGTGATTCCAACCCTATGTGTTCAGTGTGATTCCAACCCTATGTGTTCCGTGTGATTCCAACCCTATGTGTTCCGTGTGATTCCAACCCTTTGTGTTCCGTGTGATTCCAACCCTATGTGTTCCGTGTGATTCCAACCCTATGTGTTCAGTGTGATTCCAACCCTATGTGTTCCGTGTGATTCCAACCCTTTGTGTTCCGTGTGATTCCAACCCTTTGTGTTCAGTGTGATTCCAACCCTATGTGTTCCGTGTGATTCCAACCCTATGTGTTCCGTG
>JACEEZ010023596.1:410000-445000 GCA_016584305.1 Chionoecetes opilio
CTTTTAACCTTATATATATATTATTAGATCCCGGCGAGTAGAAAGGGTAGCAAGTTGTAAGTAGTAAGTAGTGGTAGTAAGTAGAAGTTGTAAGTAGTAAGTAGTGGTAGTAAGTAGAAGTTGTAAGTAGTAAGTAGTGGTAGTAAGTAGTAGTAGTAAGTAGTAAGTTTAAGTAGTAAGTAGTAAGTAGTAAGTAGTAAGTAGTAAGTAGTAAGTAGTAAGTTTAAGTAGTAAGTAGTAAGTAGTGGTAGTAAGTAGTGGTAGTAAGTAGAAGGGTCCAACAAGAGCTACACACCGCGATATAATGGCTAAACTTTGCATTTCTAGCAAACTTAACTCATCTGTTCCATAAATTCCTGGTTGGTACGAATAGTTCATGAATTTGGGGGAACTTAATAATAGCCCCTAAAAAAAACATCTATGGCATTTTAAAAGACTTATAACCAAAAAAAAAAAAAAAAAAAAAAAAAAAATTAAAAACCCATTCTGTTTTTTTACCCTTTTTGGGGGGTTCTCTTTTTAATTTTTTTTTGCCTTGGTCAGTCCTTTATTATGTAAAAAAAAAAAATATAATAATAATAATAATAATAAAATCATCCCTAACAAGAATTTGATACTTCAGAGCATAACAGAAGCGACGGAACAGCTGCAAGGAGGAGGAGAAGGAGGAGGAGGAGACATACAGAGTTGCAGCTGAGGCAAGGGTAGAGAGGGACGGAGGGAGAGATGAAAGAAAGCGAGCGATTGACAGACAGACATAACACACACAGATAGCCAAGCGCTCCACACATCACCCGGCAGCCAGACAGCGGGATAAAGGAACTGATTCATGACTCTAATTATAGTGTTTTTTTGTATAGTATTCAAGGTTTTGTTGGTAGTTCAGAGTATCAGTTAACACTCAAAGGAGAAAACCTACTACTAGTGTTTGTATTTTCCCTCTTGTTCCAGACAGCGTGATAAAGGAGCTGATTCATTACTCCAATTATAGTCTTCTTTTTTGTACAATATTCAGAGTTTGGGTGGTAGTGAGAGTATCTGCTAACACTCTTAAGGGAGAAGAAAGCTCCTACTAGTGTTTGTATTTTCCCTCTTGTTCCAAACAGCGTGATAAAGGAACTGATTCATGACTCAAATAATAGTCTGTTTTTATAGTATTCAGGATTTAGTTTGTCCAGAGTCTCATGTAACACACTTAAGAGAGAAGAGTTGCTACCAGTTCTTATATCTACCCTCTTCTTAAGTTCCTAGCCTTTTCCTCTCTATATACTTTCTTCTGTTACATAGAGACACTATAGCGAAGGAAGGAATAGCATGTGAGCAAGATAAACTAAGGACAAGAAATAATAATAATAATAAATAATAATAAGAAAGATAATAAATAAGAAAGAAATAATATATAATAAGAAATGAATAAGAAATAATAAAGCATAGCTAATAACAGAAGAGGGAGTAGGAGGGAATTGCCTTGCTCTGCTTACACACTCTGGTAATTTAATTCACTTACAGACTCAATCCCTTTGTGAATGCATGCGTGGAAGGTTATCACGCTCGCTCACAAGTACATGCACAGTGGCACAACGCTTCTCTTCCTAGGCTGTATTTTTGTTTTGTTTTTATGTCTTCCTTCCTGAGTCGTTGCCTATTGTGCTGTGCTTCATTATTTTTTTTCTCTCTGTGTCTGTTTGTCTCTCTCTCTCTATGTATGTCTCTGTTCTCTGTTTGTCTATCTGTCTGTCTCTCTTTCAAACTGTCTGTCTCTCTCTGCCTCTCTCTCTCTCTGTTTCTCTTTCAATCTCTCTCTGCCTCTGTTTGTCTGTCTGTCACTCTCTGTCAGCCTCTCTCTCTCTCTCTCTCTCTCTCTCTCTCTCTCTCTCTCCCCTCTCTCTCTCTCTCCCCCCCTCTCTTCTCCCCCCCTCTCTCTCTCCCTTCCCCCCCTCTCTCTCTCCCTCTCACACACATCTATAACGAGACAGCAACGTTCTTACAGATCAAAAGAACTAAGAACCAAAAACCCAGACGTCTTTCAAGCTTTCATCGCCTTCGCTATTAGTACCCGATACACAGCGAACCTTTGGCCATTAATCACCACCCAGCAAAACCTTAAAGTATGTGCCATTCTTCTTACCATTAACGAGGGAAAGGAATGGGGGGTGTCAGGAAAGCTATTAACACATTGGTTTTCGTTTAGGTTATTGATTACGACTAAGAGTGTATTGAAGGCTGCAATACAGATAGAGAAAGAGGAAGGCTGAGTATATATAGGTAATGGAAGATAGAACAAGTAATAGAGGAGGAAAACCTGGTATATATAGGTATTGGAAGATAGAATAAGCACAGCCGGAGAAAATATTGTATAGTAGTGTTGGCTTATGAGGCGGAAAGGACACTCAGTCACTCTTTTATTGACTTCGAGTGTCGGTACAAGGCAAGCAGGACAGAGTAGCAGGATTTGAAGAGGAAGAAGAGTGTAGTAACAACAGATGGTAAAGACTTAGAGAGGAAGGAAGGGGTTTTAACATGGACTGAAGGGAAACATGGTAAAAACATAGGAAGGAAGGTCGTTCCCCTCACTCATATTACTAACAGTGAGAGAAAAAAAAGGCAGCGACAGTAACTAAACACCAACAAACTCCAGACATAAGAACCGTCACTACTTGGAGAACAATTATTTTCTTAACTCTCTTATAAAAAACTATATTCCTAGTCTTGTTTCTGTCAATATATAACTTTCCTGCTTGTTCTTGCTTGAATTCTTCTTTTGTAACTGTCATATAAGGCGAAATACATACCTAGTCTAGCCTATGTCAAATCAAAACACAACATCATCTCTTGCTCTTGAAATTACAAAATAGTTAAAACACTTAAAAACTCCAACCTAACCCTCGATTTCAGTCAACACAGGCAACAAAGAGGTATATGGCAAGTCGGGAGACACCCACCCTGGTACACGCAAAGCAACCCTGTAAACGTGACACTCCGGGGTGAAAAACGGCGAGTCTGCGGGACCGTGAGACCAGGACGAGGCATAAAAACACGCGGAGCAGCTGTTGACGCGAAGGGAAAGGAGGGAGGGTGACACCAGAGGACGGAGCTGCAAAGGGATTAAATATTGTCAGCAACAGTAAAATGCACCACGTAAAGAACAGGGTGGAGCCATGAGGGACGTAATTGCTAGTGTGATCTGCTGGACCGCTTCTTCTTCTTCTTGTGACCTTTGACGCTCAGTTTCTTTAGTTTCTTCATAGGCTACATCCTCTTTAACTTTGTCTCCTTAGTTAAGAATTTTGTCAACTCTTCCCCTGGCTATTTCACTTTTGATCTGAATTCCTTGTCTTTTTTGTGTTCTTGTCTCCTAGTTGCACCCGAGTACGAGGACAGATTTGCCTCCCACACAGCAAGCAGACAGACGGGCGGAAACAGACGTCACGCCGCACGCTACCACACAAAAACCCGCCACTAGTCTAGAGGGAACGCGGATGTGCTGTTTTGCTTGAGAGAGAGAGAGAGAGAGAGAGAGAGAGAGAGAGAGAGAGAGAGAGAGAGAGAGAGAGAGAGAGAGAGAGAGAGAGAGAGAGAGAGAGAGAGAGAAATCCCGCCACTAGTCTAGAGGGAACGCGGATGTGCTGTTTTGCTTGAGAGAGAGAAGAGAGAGAGAGAGAGAGAGAGAGAGAGAGAGAGAGAGAGAGAGAGAGAGAGAGAGAGAGAGAGAGAGAGAGAGAGAGAGAGAGAGACGTAACAGTAGACTAAGGAGACTTTTAATTGTTGTTTGAAAGACATATTGACGTGATTTACTAGTTATTGCTTGACTTCACTATTAGTTACACACTCATACAGTTAGTTAAGTTTACGAGACTATTGGAAGTATACACTCGATAATGCCTGACGAAGAAAGAACAAAGACGTGTTTATATGCGCGTCACGGCCGTTCGTCGATATCAGTAGCGGGGACTAGATGCAACACGGATATGGCTAACACCGGACATGACTATGAATAACAGGACACATTATACATAACAATACAGGGTTACATAGCCACCCACCAACACGACAAGCCACGCAAGCTAGTCCAAGCCAAAGTCGACACATGATCACTATAAATTGTTCACAAAGAAAGTTTGTCACCGTATTTTTTAAGATTAATATTTGTTTCAGGTTTTTTTTTTTAGATAGAAACGCAATCTGACGTAAATATATTTCATGGTAATTATCTGAAGAGAAATTTTGTCTTTTTGAAGGAGGTTAGTTTGTATTTTTTTTCAGACTCAAACCAAATAAATAATAGTCGACGCGTTGTTAATATATTTCATGATATCTATGAAGAGATGCTTTAGCTTTATCCCAACTAACTGTGATATTATATACTAGTTATTCTTGAGACGCTTATGTCCTGTATTCTTAGTATAGCAAAGCCGAAAAATAGTATGCTCTTGATCAAAATTATCACTAAAATGGACAAGGATATAATACCCTACACAGACAGTTGTGAAATAGTGAACAAAACCATTAAAAACAAATCAAATGCTTCAAACTAGAATTACCAAACTGATGAAAAAAACAATTCAAAAAATCGCAAATGACTCAAATTCACCAAACCAAACAAAATAAATCACAATACAAACCCAGTGAAACTCACATCCAAAAAACATGTCATGACCTCCACAGTGCAACCTTCACCCTTTTAATGAACCCCACTTTAGGTCACTTACCCCCCCTACACACCTCCCCAACCTTCCCTTTACCCCCCTCCATCACCTAATACCACTGCCACCCCTAACCTTCTCTTTACCGCCTCCCACACCTCACATGACAACCTCTCCTCACTAACCTTCCCTTTAAAACCCCACACCCACCCCCTTCCTCTCCCTAACGTTTCCTTTATCCCCCCACCATCAACTCCCCCACCCACCCTAACCTTCCATTTACCCCCCACCTCCCACACCCACCCCACCCTAACCACAACCCCTACCCCAATTGCCTAGTTAAGCATGCTATCTGTCACCCTGTCCCTTCTCTCCTGCTAACAACACCCTGTCACATTGAAGACCTCTGATTGCAGATAAACAGCTAAGAGTAAGTAGGTAGGTACGAGTTAGTAAGTCATTCATTAATTCATTCATTCATTCATTCATTCATTCATTCATTCATTCATCAGTCAGTCAGTAAGAGTAAGTAAGTAAGAATTAGTAAGAAGCGAGGTTTTTTATATTTATTCTTATTTGTTGCTCTTGGTCAGTCCGTTATGATATAAATAAAATGTAAAACAAAATGTATATATAAAGTTTCATAATGACTTTTTTAGTTTTAGCTGAGATTTTTGTGAGTTTTATTTAATTCATGACTTTCTCTTTGTTTTTATTATGTGTGTTTGCCTTCCATCTATCAACCTCCCCCCCCCCCTCTCTCTCTCTCTCTCTCTCTCTCTCTCTCTCTCTCTCTCTCTCTCTCTCTCTCTCTCTCTCTCACTATCACTCAAAAAGCAACATTGCACAAACGACAAAAAAACACTGTATACATAACACAATCGTATAGAAAGACTAGTATTTTCGCTATGTATTGTTGTGTAGCAATGCACAAAGGCAATAAAGGCAGGAGATGACAACCCTATAGCGAGAGTACAACACTAACTGAAGGGGAGAAAGTGAAGAAAGCGAGCATGAAAGGGTGGAAGAGAGCAGTGAAGAGTGTGTGTGTAAGGGGTGAGAGAGAGAGAGAGGTGGAATGGTTGAAAGGGTAAAAAGGTGGGGTGTTGGATGGAGGGGGAGGGGGGTGTTTGATAGCTTTAGGAGGTGGGGAGGTGGGGGGGAAGGTTTTAGCAGCGTTGATCATGACAAATGAGGACGAGTGGTGAGAACTGGGTGCTTGAGAAGAGAGAGAGAGAGGAGAGGAGAGAGAGAGAGAGAGAGAGAGAGAGAGAGAGAGAGAGAGAGAGAGAGAGAGAGAGAGAGAGAGAGAGAGAGAGAGAGAGAGAGAAGAGAGAGAGAGAGAGAGAGAGAGAGAGAAGAGAGAGAGAGAGGGGGGGTAGGAAGGAAGGAAGAGGAGTTTTAGGAGGGGGAGAGAGAGAGAGAGAGAGAGAGAGAGAGAGAGAGAGAGAGAGAGAGAGAGAGAGAGAGAGAGAGAGAGAGAGAGAGAGAGAGAGAGAGAGAGAGAGAGAGAGAGAGAGAGAGAGAGAGAGAGAAGGGAGTACCGAAGGAAGGAAGGAAGGAAGGAAGGAAGGAAGGAAGGAAGGAAGGAAGGAAGGAAGGAAGGAAGGAAGGAAGGAAGGTAGAGGAATGAAGGAAGGAAGGAAGGAAGAGGAGGAGGAGTTTTAGGAGAGACAGAGAGAGAGAAATAAAAATAGACAGACACAGACAAAAAAACAGACTGACATTAGATAAATACAAGGCAGATATCAGCATGACACTGACAAACCAAAGGAGAATAACAAAATAAATAGCTTGACATTAAAATAAATCACTTCATATTAAAAAAGCAACAACAATTTCGTTCAAAGAGAGAGAGTTGACAAAACTTTAATGATAAAAACTTAGGAGATATAAAAGTTCCCTCTAATATAGTAAATTGATGAGGATATGTACCAAAAAAGTTAACATACGTACATATAAAGTTTTTTGGATGTGGATTTTATTGGGGATGTATTTATTTATTATTATACTTATTTAGTTGTATTTATATTTATTTAGTGGATTTTTATTTGGATGTGAGGTTTTTTTTTATGATTCATTTGAGATATTTGCGTTTTTGTTTTTGTAATAGGGTATAGGTTTCTTTATACGTACTAAAATATATATAATGATGAAGAAAACTTAGGAGATTTAAAAGTCGCCCTTAACCCCTTGATGCCCAGAACGTAATTTCCATTGTAATTTGGGTACCATTAGACGATTTTTAGTGAATATAAGCAATGTTTTATAGATTAGACCCGTTTAGTATCCTTGTCCATTAGCTTATTTGGTATATTCAGTTATTTTTCGTTATTTAATGGCTAACAACAGACGATTTTATATAGCCAAGGAAAGACCTGGGTGTGAAGGGTTAAAGTTATGAGGATATGTACCCAACAGGAGACAAAAACAAGAGACTCGAAGTACAAAATAGTGACTTAAATTAATGAAGAAAACTTAGGAGATATAAAAGTCCCTCTTAAAGTTATGAGGCTATGTACCCAGCAAGACAAAAACAGAGACTCGTAGTAATAAACCCATAGCGGAAACACTAAAACTTGATGACTAAATACCTGAAAAGCAAAATACCTTGAGATGAGCAGCTGAAATGGACTTAAGAAAAACAGATGATAAAGAGATGAACCGGAAGGACGTAATACAAAAGAAGAAAATTATGAAATACCTGAAAATAAAAATACCTTGAGAAGAGGAGCAGAAAGAAGAAAAATTTGAAGAAAAAAAAAAAAAAAAAAAAAAAATTCAAGACTAAAAATAAAAGAGAGAAGAACCGGAAGGAACTAAAAAAAAAAAAAAAAGATGTAATACCTGCAAATAAAATACCTTGAGAAGAGGGGAAAGAAGAAAAAACTTAAAGGAAAACATAGAAAAAAGATTTAAAAGAAAAAAAATTGACTAATGGATAAAAATAGGAAAGAGAGACGAACCGGAAGGCCCTAAAAAACGGAACTAAAAAAAACTGACTGACAGATAAGAAGAAAAAAATAAAAATAATAGAAAAAATTGAAAGGTGGAAATACGACATGACGTTAACTAAACAAACATGATTTAAAAAGAGAAAAAAAAGGAAAAAAAATAATGAAAAAAATGACAGGCAGGCAGGAAGGAAAACTAATAATAAAAAAAATGAGGTGTAAATACGAAGCTAACTAAACAAACCTGATAGAACAAACCCACCCACCCACCCACCCACCACCTCTCACACACACACACACACACACCCACACCCCCCACCCTTCACACACGCCCACTCTCACCCCCCCTCCACCCACACCCCCCCCCTCCTCACAAACCCACCCACCCACCCTCCACACACACCCACTCACTTACCACACACTCCCACACCCAACAAGCACTGACAAACCTCATTCTAAACCACCAACCACCTCCTTTCCCTGCACGCATTGACCTTCACACCCTCCCCTCATCCATGTACTAACACCCTATACCACTCCTCTCCCCTTCACTCCCATTGCAAATACACGGCAATACTTAACCCCTTGAGGCCCAGAACGTAATTTCCATTGTAATTTGGCTACCATTAGACGATTTTTAGTTAATATAAGCAATATTTTATAGATATGACCTGTTTAATATCCTTGTCCACTAACTAATTTGGTATATTTAGTTACTTTTCGTAATTTTATGGCTCGACAACATACAATTATATAGCAAAGGAAAGATCTGGGCGTGAAGGGGTTAAGTCTCACCCTTTTTCTATCTAATACTTCTGTCTCCTTGTTCTTGGTGTTGTGAGATCCATTCAAAACATGTATAAATTATTAGTATGACGGAACTTTCCCCTTCACTCCCGTACTTACAAACACACGTTAATGCTTGTAGATTATCCATGTAACGCCCTACCACTCCTTTCATTCTATTTTCTGTATTTCTGTACCTTTTGTATAGTTGCTCCCCATTCCCTCTTTGTAATTCCCTCACCCATTTCACAATAAACTTGTAAACTCCTTTCCCCTTCACTCTCATTCTAATACACGTCGATACTTAAGGGAAAATTGAGAGAAGTCATAATAAGCGATACTATAAGCGATTAAACCTCACTTACAAGTTAATATTTACCCAGCCTTTGCATCACCTCAAGAGATCATAAAAGTCGTGACGTCTCCCCGCTACGTCAAAAATATTAGTCCTTCGTTCTCATCAAAGGGCATAAGAACATAAGAAAATAAGGAAGCTAAAGGAGGAAAGGAGGGTATCGCCTAGAAAATTAGGTACTAACATTTCCCTCCCTCTTGCCACCTGCTACTTTTTTCTACATATACACATTGGCACGGCTTATGAGGGTTATATTTGACTTGCCCTGAATCTGTTTGAAATTAATGTAGAAATAAATGACAAAATAGTGTAGAAATATGACAAAATAATGTAGAAATATATGACAAAATAATGTAGAAATATATGACACAATAATGTAGAAATATGACAAAATAATGTAGAAATATATGACAAAATAATGTAGAAATATATGACACAATAATGTAGAAATATGACAAAATAATGTAGAAATATGACACAATAATGTAGAAATATGACAAAATAATGTAGAAATATATGACACAATAATGTAGAAATATGACAAAATAATGTAGAAATATATGACACAATAATGTAGAAATATGACAAAATAATGTAGAAATATATGACACAATAATGTAGAAATATGACAAAATAATGTAGAAATATGACAAAATAATGTAGAAATATATGACAAAATAATGTAGAAATATGACAAAATAATGTAGAAATATATGACACAATAATGTAGAAACAGATCACAAAATCAATGTAGAAATAAATAACGCACAATATCTCAGCAGTGCGCACGCTCGTATATGTATTAAAGAGGAAACATTAACGCTGGTTCTCCAATTAGTTCTATTCTCCCGGTATCCTGAGTAAGCAATTGTCGCTTTCTGGATGAGGGAACAGGTATAGTAATTGAAATTGAATGGGAACGTGGTGCGTGAAAACACTCTGATACCTGGCAATGGTAGAAGGGATTAGATTAGAGGAACGAGGGACGTCTGAGAGGAGATTGGCAGGGGAAGGGTGGGATTGGGAGGTAGGAAGGGGGAGGGTTTTGGGGTGGGGGAGAGGGAGGGTTTTCGGTGTGGGGAAGAGGGGAAGGGTGGGATTGGGGGGTAGGAAGGGGGAGGGTTTTGGGGTGGGGGAGAGGGGAGGGGAAAGTTTTTTTTTGGAGTGGGGAAGAGGGGAAAGTGAGGGTTTTGGGGTGGTGAGGGGAAAGTGAGGGTTTTGGGGTGGGGGAGAGGGGAAAGTTTTTTGGGGGAGTGGGGAAGAGGGGAAAGTGAGGGTTTTGGGGTGGTGAGGGGAAAGTGAGGGTTTTGGGGTGGGGGAGAGGGAAAGGGAGGGTTTTGGGGTGAAGGGGGTTTTGGGGTGGGGAAGAAGGAAAAGGGGAAGGTTTTGGGGTGGGGAAGGAAAGGGAAAGGTTTGGGGAAGGAAGAGGAGATTGGCAGGTAAGGTATATAGATATAGGGAGAGGAAAATTTGCCTCGTGATGAAGGGTTTGCCATCATAAGAATGTCAAGAAAATGTTACCTGAATTCAAACATATTTTCTGCAACCAGTGCGCTCAAAGCTATACGGGTTTAGACTCTCAAATTGGCTGCTAAAATTGGCAGTGATGTGAACCTTTACTTTCACTCATTCCCTTGTGCACACGTAGTAGTATGTATAAGTGGACATATCAACACATATCCCCTTATGTCAATGTGTTTCGCTCCCTATCTGACAAACATAATACCTACAAGTGTTTCTGGAGATGGCTTCGTCAATATGGTGGTTGATACAAAAGCAAAACATTGAAATAACTTGTTTTTCTCGATTGTATTTTTGTATTTGAAAGGACAGATTGTAGAAGAAAAAAGGTGTGTGTGTGTGTGAGGCCAAACTGACTTAATGTAGCCTGATATTACTTGTTTTTATTCGATTGTGTATATGTATTAGAAGTGACAAATTCTTGGAAGTAAGAGAGGTGTGTGTGAGGCTTAATGGACTCGCTGTTGCCTGGTGGTGGAGCCCCGACGTGTGAAGTGTTTGACCTTGAAGGGGCAACACCCGCTTCCCACCAGGGGCTATAGCGAAGCTCACAAGAAGAAGAAGAAGAAGAAGAAGAAGAATTAAGAAAAAACAAATAAGGGCAAACTGTGAAGGAAAGTGTAAGGAAAATGTGGTAAATGAAGGAAGAGGGGAATAAGGAGAGAGAGTCAAGATTACGAATATAATAAAGCGCTAGGCAGAACGAAAGAGGAAGAAGAAGAAGAAGGAGAACAAGAAGAAGAAGAAAAAGAAGAGGAAGAAGAAGAAGAAAAAGAAGAGGAAGAAGAAAAAGAAGAGGAAGAAGTAGAAGAGGAAGAAGAAGAAGAGGAAGAAGAAGAACAACAACAACAAGGCTTGAATTACACTACAAGCCGGCACCAGAAACTAAACTCGCCATCAATCAGACAGCGTCCAATGCCCCTTGAGTTTGTATAGACGTGATGATAAACTTTACTACTGTGTCTCAATTATATTCACCAAATAATAGCAACAACAGTGAACTCCTTGAAATAGCCAAAGTAAAAAGGTAAATTAGAAACAAGCTTAATAATTACTATATCAAAATTACATCCACCTACGAAAAGCAACAACGTCAAATCCTTGCAATAGACAAAAAAAGGGAATTTGGAGAAAAAGAAAAAAAAATCACTACCATATCAAAATCACATCCACCTCAGTAAAATATCAACATTGAAAAAAAAAAAAGGGGGGGGCTAGGAAATAGGCCTTGAAATAGTAAAGAAAAAAAAGGGAGGGGGGGTGGGGCTAGGAAACAATCTCCTGAGGATATATACAAGAGATGATAAACTTAACTACAACATCATTATTACAGCCACCCAAGAGAAAAAAGTAAAATCCTTGAAAAAAGCGAAAAAAAGGAGGTAGGGAAACAATCTCGTGAGGAGCTACAAGAGGCTCATCCAATCCCCGGCAGCTTAAAACAACAAGCTTAACAAATACTATAGACTATATCACAACTACATCCACCTTAGAAAACACAGTAAAATCCTTGAAACATGAAGAAAAAAGAGAGGTAGGGAAACAATTTCGAGAGGAGCTACAAGAGGCTCATCCAATCCCAGGCAGACGACGCAAGACTCACTCCCGCCCGTCGCTTTGGAACTCATTCGATTAACACAAGAGTGACAGCGAGTGGAAGGAAAGGGATGGTGTTTTGTTGTGTGTGTGTGTGTGTGTGTGTGTGTGTGTGTGTGTGTGTGTGTGTGTGTGTGTGTGTGTGTGTGTGTGTGTGTGTGTGTGTGTGTGTGTGTGTGTGTGTGTATGTGTGTGTGTGTGTGCGAGAGAGAGAGAGAGAGAGAGAGAGAGAGAGAGAGAGAGAGAGAGAGAGAGAGAGAGAGAGAGAGAGAGAGAGAGAGAGAGAGAGAGAGAGAGAGAGGCACACAGACAGAGTGAGTGTGTGTGTGTGTGACTGTGTGTGTGTATGCCTGTGTGTGTGTGTGTGTGTGTGCATGCGTGCGTGCGTGCGTGTGTGTATGTGAAGGGAATGGGTCGAAATGGAACAGGTACGAACAGGTTAAGCAAGTCATCAACGCCACGAAGTTAGGTGTAAAAGTTAACGAAAATTCCTGTTTGATGGGATGGCGGGTTGGCGGGAACACTACTACTAGTTGTGTGGGAAGGATATAATATTATCTAGTGAGAAATTCTGAGGCAGGAGAGAGCCTGCTACGAATCAGCGTTCCTCGTTACATCACTAAAGCAAGCGTCCCACCACCACCTTAGCTCCCTTTCTTTGAGAGTTTACGAGCAATATAGTTTATATAGTAATTATTTAAGTGTTTATATAGAAAGGGATTCTGAGGTAGGCAGGTAGGTAGGTAGGAGGCAGCCCACCACACATATATCCTTGTGAGTATAGAGAGTTAAAGCAGGTCAAGGTATGAAAGGTAAAGCACTCACTTCCCATCCTAAATACAACCCCATTAGGATTTAGACCACCACCACCAGGACTACTACCACCACCACCACCACTACTACTACTACCACCACCACCACTACTACTACTACCTCCACCACCACCACCACCACCACCACCATCACGACTACCACCACCACCACCATCACCTCCACCTCTACCACCATCACTAGCACCACTATCACCACCACCATCATCACCACTACTACCACCACCATCATCACCACTACTACCACCACCATCATCACCACTACTACCACCACCATCATCACCACTACTACCACCACCATCATCACCACTACTACCACCACCATCATCACCACCACCACCATCATCACCTCCACCACCACCACCACCACCATCATCACCACCACCACCATCACCACCACTACCACCACCATCATCAGCACTACTACCACCACCATCATCAGCACTACTACCACCACCATCATCACCACCACCACCATCATCACCACCACCACCATCATCACCACTACCACCATCATCACCACCACCATCATCATCATCATCACCACCACCACCACCACCACCACCACCACCACCACCATCATCACCACCACAACCACCACCACCACTACTACCTCTACAACCACCACCACAACCTACTACCACCACCACCCCACTACCACCACCACCACCACTCCCTGTCAAGCCTGATCAGATTTAATAATGAAGGTGGTGATGGCTGTCCTTGCTATGGTTATAAGTTATTGATCTTAAAGAGTTACACTGTTCACATGCTTCTCACCTCTCTCTCTCTCTCTCTCTCTCTCTCTCTCTCTCTCTCTCTCTCTCTCTCTCTCTCTCTCTCTCTCTCTCTCTCTCTCTCTCCACGTATTTAAAGCTGAGTATTAATTGGGTTATAAAATTAGGGACTCCATTTAAATATTGAATGTAGATTAAAAAGTAATTACTGAAAACAATTAAAGGTCTGTGGATACTTTTCATTGTGCGAGAGAGAGAGAGAGAGAGAGAGAGAGAGAGAGAGAGAGAGAGAGAGAGAGAGAGAGAGAGAGAGAGAGAGAGAGAGAGAGAGAGAGAGAGAGAGAGAGAGAGAGGTAGCCATAATCTAGCATTACCTAACCGTAATCAAGACATAAATATTAACTACACAACCTAGACCTTGAACCTAACTAAAATGACCCTTTGGTACACACACACACAAACACACACACACACACACACAAACACACACGACTAGAGACACGTCCATACATTTATCCTTCCCCCAACAAGCACTAAGGAAGCAATATAAAAAAATGTAGATATGGAGACGGGACCATACGAGGGTAGCTCAGGCCCTGTAAAATACAACTTGGTAAATACACACACACACACACACAACTACTCTTACTACATGACTGAAGTAAGACATGATCCTACGGACACGTCCTAATACCCCCTCCCCTCCCTCCTCTCCCCCCACCCTTCGCACCTGCCCTCGCTATCGCCGGCTCACTACAGGTGCATATCGGCTTGCAGCTCTAGAAGGTAAACAAACAACAGAGGTATTGCGTGAGAACCGTATACGGGCGGGTTTGCTTTCCTTCGGTGTGAGTCTATGATGAAAGTTTCTCGCCCGTGGGAGTTGGAACAGGGTGGAGGGGTAGTTTGTGGTAGGGTGTGGTAGGGTGAAACGGATGGTTTATGGTAGAGTGAAACAGGGGTAGTTTTTGGCAGGGTGAAAAGGGATGGTTTATGGTAGGGTGAATAGGGGTGATATATAGCAGGGTGAACTAGGATGGGCATAGCAGGGTGAACTAGGATGGGCATAGCAGGGTGAACTAGGATGAGCATAGCAGGGTGAACTAGGATGGTTTATGGCAGGGTGAACTAGGATGGGCATAGCAGGGTGAACTAGGATGGTTTATGGCAGGGTGAACTAGGATGGGCATAGCAGGGTGAACTAGGATGGTTTATGGCAGGGTGAACTAGGATGGGCATAGCAGGGTGAACTAGGATGGTTTATGGCAGGGTGAACTGTGATGTGTTATGGTAGGGTGAAGAAGGATGGACATGGCAGGATGAACTAGGATGCTACATGGCAGGGTGAACAGGGGAACAGTCATAGCAGGGTAAGACATAGACGGATTTTTCTTCTTTTTTTCATTTACCATCAAAACCCTAAGGGCGAGTCCACACGTGTGATCAAACATGCGCTGGCAACATGTAAGCAACTGCAACATATTACCGAACAGGCTGTGCACGTGTTGTGAACTGTTGTGTCCAGATAATGTTGGAAGCACTGGTTGGGTTAAAGCGTGCATCGCGTCATCGCTGCTGCAAACATGTTCGCAACATTATCACTTGGCTGTGGATCAAGTTTTTCCCCCCTCCTCTTCCTTTTCTTATTAATCATCATAACCATCCTTCATGTACACCTTAATCACTTATCTATGAACACCACTTAAATACTGTCACCACCACCGTCACCATTCATCATACTAAATAGCACCATCACCACCACTCATCATTAATCACAACACGCTCCTCCAATCACCATCAACACCACCATTACATTAACTACTAACACCAAACAAGCTTAATAGACGAAAAGAGATTGCTTTATACACACTTTAGTAAGATACGCATAATTCGCATTCATAACTTAATAGACAAAATTAGATACGCATTTGATAATAATAGACAAAAAAACTTAAAAACTATCAGTTCACACCTATCAAATATCACGTGTTTATATTTTCTTGCTGTAAATTGGCTTCGTTATGTTGTAACTTACGAAAAATACATAAACAAATTCGGTAACATTTATAACTCAATACTAAAAACGAATGAAAAAAAAGTTAATTAAGGTTCTTCTACATAAACGTCGAATACTTAAGACAAAAAAAAAATCGCAAATACTTGTAACTCAATAATAAAAGATCGAAAAAAAAAAAATTGAGAATCTTCTACTTAAACGACGAATAAATGGAACTTTTCTAGCCGGCAAAAAAAACAAAAAAAAACATTGCACTTGTAACTCATTAAAAAATGTTAAGGTTATTCTACTTCAACGTCAAATTAATATAACTTTTCTTACTAGTAAAAAAAAAAAAACACTACTTTCGTCACCACACCAGGAAATAAAAACATGAACCACATCAGCATCTTGACCAAAAAAAGAAAAAAGAAAAAGATATTAACTATGGTTCTTCTATTTAAACGTCAAATTAATAAAACTTTTCATGCCAGTTTAAAAAAATCATTTCGTCACTACACCAGGAAATAAAAACATGAACCACACACATCAGCATCTGGACTAAATTTCCTTCCATTCAATCTCTGTTATCAGCGCGTCAGCACACACTCAGCCCCTCAGCACGTGTTATCTCACTACCCAACGTCCACCCAGCACTGTCCTATCACCGCCTCGTCAGCGCCACCGCCTGATAAGCCGGGAGACGGGATGAGAGCGTTAAGGGGATGCTCGATAGACGGAAGACAGGAGATTGGGAAGACGAGGAGGAGACGAAACATTTGGGATAAGATTGTATTTAGATAATGTAATGTTGTTTTAAGTATTGGTTTATGTTGTAAATTTAGTTTCCATTGTATTATGAAGGCATTAAAGTGATGCTCGATAGACGGAAGACAGGAGATTGGGAAGACGAGGAGGGAGATGAGACGAAAAATTTGGGCTAAGATTAGATTTAGATAATGTAGAAAAATTTGGGATAAGATTAGATTTAGATAATGTAGAATGATTTTGGGATAAGATTAAATTTAGATAACGTCGAAAAATTTGGGCTGAGATTAAATTTAGATAACGTAATGTTGTTTTAAGGTATTGGTTATATTATTTAATGTTGTAAATTTAGTTTCTATTGTTTTATGAAAGCGGAATACTGACGCTTGATAGACGGAAGGCATGTAGGTAATGTTCTTATAAGGTATTGGTTATAATATTATGTTGTAAATTTAGTTTTTATTGTATTATATAATCTTAACAGCAATTTTAAGTTCTTCGTTTTAAAGATTTGTTTGTATTTGATGTTGATAAGGAGGAGGAGGAGACGAAACATTTGGGAAAAGATTAATTTTAGATAGGGTAATGTTGTTTTAAGGTTTTGGTTATATTATTTTATGTTGTAAATTTAGTTTTTATTGTATTAAATAATCTTAACAGCAAGTTTAAGTTCTTCATTTTAAGGACTTTTTTTATTTTTATTGTTGTATACACTGTGGACTGCAATGGGAATATGTTTTCATTATTATTGTTAGTATTTTGGTGGTTGATAAACTTACTATTAACTAACTAACTAGGATGAGGAAGATGAGACGAGGTAAGATGATGGAGGAAGGAAGAAGGAAGGAAGATCAGGAAGAAGGAAGGAAGGATGAAAATGAAGGAAGGAAGAAGGAAGGAAGGAAGCTGAGGGAGGAAGGAAGATCAGGAGGAAGATGAGACGAAGGAAGATTAGGAGGAAGATGAAGAGGAAGGAAGAAGGAAGGAAAATAAGGAGGAAGAAGAGGAGGAGGAAGGAAGAAGGAAGGAAAATCAGAAGAAAGAAGGAAGGAAGATCAGGAGGAAGAAGGAAGATGAGGAGGAAGGAAGAAGGAAGGAAGATGAGGAGAAAGGAAGAAGGAAGGAAGATCAGCAGAAAGATGAGGGAAGAAGAGGAGAAGGATGAGAATGAAGGAAGAAGAAGGAAGGAAGGAGGAGGAAGAGGAAGAAGAGAAGGAAAAGAGAGGGTGAGTTTTAGCATGATCCATAAAAGTAATGCCGCCAAGAACACCATAAATTTTCCTCTCTTTCCCAAAATACTTCGCTTACAGTAACTCTGATCCCAGAAGGTGCATTGTAGCCGATAATGGACCCTATAGTCAGCCCTTCAAGAGGTCCCGGGTTTTGAACTAAGGAATGATGAAGAGGAGGATTGCGTGGAGTGGACAGAATAGAGATTTTTAACACTCTTCTTGGTAATTTAAGTACATGAATGTAAACAAATAAAATAAAGTGGATTTGAGAGGTGTGATTTAGTTAGGTGATGACAAATTGAAACGTCAGAGAGAGAGAGAGAGAGAGAGAGAGAGAGAGAGAGAGAGAGAGAGAGAGAGAGGAGAGAGAGAGGAGAGAGAGAGAGAGAGAGAGAGAGAGAGAGAGAGAGAGAGAGAGAAAGAGAGAGAAGAAAAAAAGAGAGAAAGAGAGAGAGAGAGAGAGAGAGAGAGAGAGAGAGAGAGGGGAGAGAGAGAGAGAGAGAGAGAGAGAGAGAGAGAGGAGAGAGAGAGGGAGAGAAGAGGAGGAAGAAAGGAGGTGCTCGTTGGTTAAAGGATGTGGGTGGACCTCCTTCTCTTCCTCTTCCTCTTCCTCTTCCTCCTCCTCCTCCTCCTCCTCCTCCTCCTCCTTCTCTTCTTCCTCCTCCTCCTCCTCCTCCCCCCTTCACTTGGCAGGAGTGAAGGTCAGGCGGCAGGTGGGTGCGCTCCGGCCGCCTCATGGACCAGGCGGCGCAGGAGACGCGGACACGGTATGGGAATGCTCTAATAAACCCACCAGATGTCAGGATTAGATGAGGAAACACAGAGATATAATTCCACGAGATAGATAGAAACCACATTAAAATTAGTATAGAAAGTAACCTTGAAATTAGAATATAAAATATAATTAGAATATAGAAGAAAAACAATATAAATTCCACGATATATAGAAACTACCTTGAAATTTGAATATGTAGGAAACACAGATATATATAATTCCACTAGATAACTATAAGCTATCTTGAAATTAGTATATCTTGCAGTATCTGATCTTAGTATATAAGAAAACTTGTGGTAATGACTTAAGATTCATGTGTATTGTTTATGAGGTGAATAGAACAATAGAGAGGGAGGGAAGAGAATAGAATATTGTAGCAGGAATATTTAAGTACGAGAGGAGTAAGGAGGAAGACAGGAGAGTGGAAAAAAGTGTAGAGGAAAAGGAATACAAAGGAATACAAAGGAAGAACAAACAGCAACGATCTAACTGGACCAAAAATAATGATAATAATAATAATAATCATAATAATAATAATAATAATAATAGTAAAACCAAGAAAGATATGAACAAGAAATATTAAAAAAATGGAAAAACTGAAAAATTCTGAAAAAACTGAAGATATAAAAGGAAGAAAAGTTAAAAAACATTACACTATATATTTACGTATTAGAAGGAGTTTATTTAAGGAGGATTAGAAGAAGTATTAATTTGAAGGAGGGGGTTGGGAAGAAGGAGGAGAAGGAGGAGGGAGAAAGAGGAGGAGGAGGAATATACTAGCGGGCAACCCTGGAAATATAAATAAATATGTACCACCAACGCGGAACTTATAAATGACTCAATTATAAAAACAAGGCAATGTTTAAAGGTCGCCTGGTGGTGGTGGTATGACGCAGCTCGTCCTGGGAAAAGCACCTTCAATAACAGCTTCTATATAGGCCAAACAACGAAGACTTGAGGATCCTTGTCTGTCCTAGGATCTGGGTTTTTATTCACTACGAAGACAGCTATCCTTGTTTGTCCTGGGATTAGTTTTTCTTTTTTTCTTACTATAATAGACGTCGTTTTGGGCATTCCTCACTGATTCTTTTTTCTCTCTCTTTCTCTCTCTCCAGCATCCAGTTGTTGCGCAAATAGAATAAATTGAGAGAGTTTAGGTCGGAGGGTAAAATGAGACTCAAAAAGAGGCACGTGTCGAGGAGAAAAAAAAAAGTGCTGATGGCCAGGAAAAAAAACAATAGTCGGCCAGAAAAAAATCGCAATTCAGGTAATTGGAGGCAAAAGAAAAATTCTATATAAAATACCCAGGCGAGGAACATAACACGAGCCTTGCTAATCGTCGCTTTCCATGCATAGCTACACCATAAGTATCGCAAAAAAATAATAAAACTATGTAATAAAAAAATAAAAAAAACCTAACCTAACTTTAAAAAAATTATAATAATAATAAAACCTAGCCTGACTTCAAAAAATAAAATAAAATAAAACCTAACCTAACTATAAAAAAAAACCTAACTTGTGATAAGTGACAATATCAATATCTTTAGTCTCTACCACCATCGCCCATAACACACTCACACACACACACACACACACACACTCTGTACCCACCCAAGGAACGTGAAATCTCGTAAAATCCAACGAGCCATTAAAGGACTAAATCCCCCTTTACATAATTCTAAAGAGAAGAGAGAGAGAGAGAGAGAGAGAGAGAGGAGAGAGAGAGAGAGAGAGAGAGAGAGAGAAGAGAGAGAGATAGAGAGAGAGAGAGAGAGAGAAGAGAGAGAGAGAGAGAGAGAGAGAGAGAGAGAGAGAGAGAGAGAGAGAGGAGAGAGAGAGAGAGAGAGAGAGAGAGAGAGAGAGAGAGAGAGAGAGAGAGAAACATACAGATAAAGATGAAGAGTGAGACGAAAGAAAGACAGACAATAGACAGAGAGACAGACAGACAAATAGACAGACAGCGATACATAGAAAGACAGAGAGAGAGAGAGAGAGAGAGAGAGAGAGAGAGAGAGAGAGAGAGAGAGAGAGAGAGAAGAGAGAGAGAGAGAGTAAGAAAACCAATTGAAATAAAATTAACCCCACCCAATCTCACCACAGAACTTTAATATTTTCTTGTGAGAGAACGTTTTAATTTTGTGTTGTGGGTTAGAAGAGACATGATATTAACAGAGAAAAAAAAGAGAGAGAGAGAGAGAGAGAGAGAGAGAGAGAGAGAGAGAGAGAGAGAGAGAGAGAGAGAGAGAGAGAGAGAGAGAGAGAGAGAGAGAGAGAGAAAAAAAAAAAAGAAAAAATATATATTAACCTCATCCAATCACAGTACTTCTATTTTTTTTTTTTTCATATTTTCTATAGCTTCATATTTTAAACTTTTTTTTACGTTTCAATTTTGTGTTTTGGGTTGAAAGAGACATGCTATTAACACGTTGAGAGAAATGGGGAAGGTGTTGGGGGGGTTGGGGTAGAATATGTAACATGTAAGCCCCACTAAGAGTAAGGAAAGGAGAGAGGAGGGGGGAGGGAATATCTATTGTTATGATATACATTAATAATTGCATTCCTCATATACTACTCACACTCTTTCTTTCTCTAAGTCTTAACTCACTTCACGGTCAATATCGAACCACCACCACCACCACCACCACAATCACTACCCTTCGTACCCACCACCACCACCACCACCACCATCACCACCACCACTACCACCACCACCACCCACCACTACTGCTACCAAAATTTCTTCACACCTCAACCCAGCCTTTCCTTAGACAAATATTTCTCAACATTTCATTCGTTATTTCATCATCACTGATACTAATACGTCATCACCACATCAACATAGCCTCATCAATAATACGTCACCCCCACCACATCACCACCGTCACCACAAATACTAAAACATCATCACCATCATCACCACACTAATACTAATGCCCCACCACCACCACAGGATAAACTTACGCCCCGCTAACTCCTTACACCATCCTTGCCAAGCCATTTACTCGCCTCCCCATGATTCCCCAAGCTCACATTCACACGTAACCTGCCCACTGCTAACCCATTCAAGACTAGACATGGGAGGCACAGAGGCGTGAAGGAAGGAAGGAAGGAAGGAAGGAAGGAAGGAAGGAAGGAAGGAAGGAAAGAGGGTAGGAAGGAAGGAAGGAAGGATGTTAAGGAAAGAGGGACGGAAGGACGAAAGGATGTTAAGGAAAGAGGGTAGGAAGGAGGGAGAAAGGAAGGAAGGAACGATCACACTTATGAGGAAACAGGAAGAGAAGGGAGGAAGGAGGGAAGGAAGTAGGAAGGAAGGAAGGGGGGAAGGAGGGACGGAAGGGACGAGCACACTTATGAGGAAACAGGAAATGGAGGGAGGAAGAAAAGGGAAGAAAGGGGAAGGAATGAAGAAAGGAGGGAAGAAAGGAAGAAAGGAAAGAAGATACGAGCGCGTCAGAAGCAACAGGGAAGAAAGAAAGTAGGAACGAACACATCTTAGGGAAAATGAGAGAGAGAGAGAGAGAGAGAGAGAGAGATGAGGAGAGAGAGAGAGAGAGAGAGAGAGAGAGAGAGAGAGAGAGAGAGAGAGAGAGAGAGAGAGAGAGAGAGAGAGAATATAAACCAAGATAAAACCCATTTTTAACATACAAAGGAGACCAAGAGAGGTTCAAGGCAAACTAGAAAATACTGAATCCAGAGCAAGACAAAAGAACCGAAAAAAAATATTACCCCCAAAAAACAGAAAACGACAAAGCAAAGAATCACTTAACCTCGAAAATGATCAGTAAAACAGGAGATTAAATTAACAAAAGAATACAAGGAACTAGTATTAATGAGAACGATATAGGGACAAAAAATCTATACTCTATTTTTTTTAACGAGGTGAAAAATACTGACCCCTTTGCTGCTTACTGACTTAACAAAAGAATATAAGGAACTAGAATTCATTAGGAGGGAGGTGGTGAAAAATTTAGAAGTTTCAAGGTTGTAGTTATGATTAAGAAAACTTGTATACCTGGAGTCGTAATATTAATGATAGAGGGAATACATATAAAAAAAAGTAACAGGAACTACCACGTGTACTGTAGGTCTCACGGCCTCTTGTAGCTTCCTTATTTTCTTATGTTCTTATGTACCCCATTACCTAACAACTAAGTATATTCCTATAGATACTGTATTGCGTATTGAAGGTAACCACTCTATTTACCAGAACCAAGGAAAGGGAAAAATATTAGCCAGTGAAACAATAAATAACAAAATATAACAAAATTTACACAAACATTTTTCCCAAACTCAAATATTTTTTTTAACCAATAATAAAAAATAAAGCATTTCACACAAAAAAATATAAAACAATTCACATTTCACACAATACAAAAATGTAATGTTAGAAAGAAAAACCGATTACGTTAAAAGCATAACATACGAGGCAAGAAAAATACATATAAAAAAAAAAGTTATTCACAAACGAACATTCGCCGGACGATAAAATTGAAATGAGGCAAAATAGACCCATTGAAAAAAAAATGATGTAGTATTTTAGAATTTCAATAATATTACGTAAGCAGAAAAGAAATATTTATCTAAAGAATAAGAAGAATAAGAAAAATAGATTGGGTAGAAAGGCAGCTTCGTGTGTGTGTGTGTGTGTGTGTGTGTGTGTGTGTGTGTGTGTGTGTGTGTGTGTGTGTGTGTGTGTGTGTGTGCGCGCGTAAGAACGTCAGACGGTAAACAAACAAATAAATCTCAGCCAAATACCCTGAGGACATTTAAATTCTTATTTCTTTTTTCTCTTTGTCAAATTACCTGCCGCTACAATAACTTTTCCTTTTGATATTCACGTTATGTTCATGCTATTATATTTTCTATTGGTTATCTCTCTCTCTCTCTCTCTCTCTCTCTCTCTACCTTTACGCACCTATTTCTTTATATTAATCTCCCTTTCCCAGCAATCTGTTCCTTAGCTATAGGTTACTCTTCCCTTTGCTTCCCCATATTCCACCCTCCTACCCAACCTATTCCATCCACTTAGCAACCCATTCCACATGCCTACCCATTCCACTTACCCAACCATTCCACATACCAATCCATTCCACCCTGTTACCTACCCGCTAATTGCCCATCTAGGAACCACCAAGTATATTTTGTATACCACCAAAACCACAAACACACACACACTTAACCCTCCCTCACCGCGATCCGTAAGCCTGACCTAACCTTCTCTTTTTTGTCCTTCCCTCCTAGTGTTCTGTTATCTTCTGGCATCTTAAACTCGTTGTCTGTTAACTTCTCTTCCTCTTTTTGGTACTTTCATCGCCTTTCTGCTTAGCTTATGAAGAATTTTAAGTAGAAATCATATAGCACCAGAGAGAGAGAGAGAGAGAGAGAGAGAGAGAGAGAGAGAGAGAGAGAGAGAGAGAGAGAGAGAGAGTGAGAAAGAAAGGGTGAATGTGTGATAGTGAGTGAGTGTGATAGTTTGTGAGAGAGAGAGAGAGAGAGAGAGAGAGAGAGAGAGAGAGAGAGAGAGAGAGAGAGAGAGAGAGAGAGAGAGAGAGAGAGAGAGAGAGAGAGAGAGAGAGAGAAGAGGCATAGGAAAGTAGGGAAGACGTGAATAGGTTGAAAGGTGTGTGTGTGTGTGTGTGGTGTGTGTGTGTGTGTGTGTGTGTGTGTGTGTGTGTCGCCCTTTCAAATCAGGTTCATCACTCAAACACCATCAAAGAGATCGTCCCCACACACACACACACACACTCTCTCTTCACTCTCCACCACCACCACACAAAGTTACGATCCCTCTCATGTGCCAACGAGAGAGAGAGAGAGAGAGAGAGAGAGAGAGAGAGAGAGAGAGAGAGAGAGAGAGAGAGAGAGAGAGAGAGAGAGAGAGAGAGAGAGAGAGAGAGAGAGAGTACACTGAACCCAACACGACCTTCAGTTCTCATCTATACAACCTTTACCAAAAAAAAATTAACATAAATATACAACCAAAAACCTAACAAACCTATTTTTTAAGAGAGCTCTACTTTTTTGTTAACCTTATTTTTTAACTTTTTTTTTATTTTAAACCTTTTTTATTTATTTTAAACTTTATATATTTAAAAAACATTTTTTATCTCAAACATTTTTTTTATTTTAACATTTTGTTTAACCTACTTATCAAATTATTAAAAGCAGGAAAAATACTCCAATCTGATGACATTTACTTTTAACATTTTACTCTTACCTCCCTTTCCTCTACGTCTCTTTAACCCCTTCAAGCCCAGATCTTTCCTTTGCTATATAAAATCGTCTGTTGGTCGCCATAAAATTACGAAAAGTAACTGAATATACCAAATTAGTGAGTGGACAAGGATACTAAACAGGTCATATCTATAAAATATTGCTTATATTAATTAAAAATCATCTAATGGCACCCAGATTACAATGGAAATTACGTTCTGGGCCTCAAGGGGTTAAACGGTAAAAGCTAAATGCATGACAAGGCGAGAGTAGACATGGTAAGACAAGGAAAAGTAACCCATGTCTTTTTATAATGACCAATACCCATTGACTATATAAATAAACTGGGTAAACTATATATAAATAGAATATAAGCATAAATAAACATGGTATATACGAGGAAATGGGAGATAAAAAGTTATAAATACTGCGTAACCTGTTTCTTGCCTGCCAAACGTACACACACACACGTCAAGGTCAACCCAGGTGAGACCCCTTGTGTGTGTGTGTGTGTGTGTGTGTGTGTGCAGAGAGAGAGAGAGAGAGAGAGAGAGAGAGAAAAGAGAGAGAGAGAGAGAGAGGAGAGAGAGAGAGAGAGAGGAGAGAGAGAGAGAGAGAGAGAGAGAGAGAGAGAGAGAGAGAAAAAAAAAACTAAAATACTTGCATTCTATCTATTTACACGTACTAAATCATCTCGGGTGAATACAAGTGTCTCTCAGAAGCATCATTTTTCCACGGGACACAACACACCCTTAAAAATGCGCTCAAAACAAGCCTTAGCACCGCACAGAGAACAAGACGTGACATCATTCCAAGACACTGTAGGGTAGACGTGCCTAGAAAATCAAAAACCACTCACCATTACCTTCATCACCACTCACTCAACACCACTACCTTCACCAGTCACGCATCACCATCACAACCTCACCATCACCACCACACATCACCACCACCACTCACTCATCACCACTTACCACCCCTCACTCATCACCACTACAACCTCAACATCACCACCACCACTCACTCATCACCACTTACCACTCAACACCACTACCTTCACCATCATCACTCATCACCACTTACCACCCCTCACTCATCACCACCACAACCTCACCACCACCACTCACTCATCACCACTCACCACCACTCCTATACGTGCCTGGAAAATCAACACCAAAACCCACCCTGTATAAGAAAGTGTGTTTACTCTAAAGGAACTAAATAGGACAGTACCAGAGAATACGACAGCTAAATGTGTGGTTTTTAGTCTACAGGAACCGCGTATAAGAAACCCAGTGAATAGCCTTTAAAACAAAAGCATTACGAGCAAATACCCGGTTTCCTTGGTTATGGATACGTGTATAGCGTCTTACTTAGAAAGAGAGAGAGAGAGAGAGAGAGAGAGAGAGAGAGAGAGAGAGAGAGAGAGAGAGAGAGAGAGAGAGAGAGAGAGCACACTAGCAGAGAGAAAGTAGAGAGAGCACACAAGCAGAGAGAGTAGAGAGAGCACACACAGACAGAGAGAGGAGACACAAACACACAGAGAAAGAGAGAGAGAGGAGAGAGAGAGAGAGAAGAGAGAGAGAGGAGAGAGAGAGAGAGAGAGAAGAGAGAGAGAGAGAGAGAGAGAGAGAGAGAGAGAGAGCACACACAAGCAGAGTAGAGAGGAGCACACAAAACACAGAGAAAACAGAGAGAGAGAGAGAGAGAAGAGAGAGAGAGAGAGAGAGAGAGAGAGAGAGAGAGAGCACACACAAGCAGAGTAAAGAGAGCAAACACAGAGACAGAGAGAGAGGGACACACAAACCACACACACAAGAAAAGAGAGAGAAGAGAGAGAAGAGAGAGAGAGAGGAGACGAGAGAGAGAGAGAGAGAGAGAGAGAGAGAGAGACGTACATATAGCGTCTTACACACTGTTGTAAGGCCCTAAGAGAGGTTGTGTCCCCTCCTTGCCACGTAACAGGCCGGGAAAATGCCGCTATGAGACACTACCAGAGAAATAAACAATGGGAATAAAGACTGGACACAGTTTGGTAATACTCTTGTTCATGGTAATATTAGCCTTGTCTAGTTTTACACATACAGAGAGAGAGAGAGAGAGAGAGAGAGAGAGAGAGAGAGAGAGAGAGAGAGAGAGAGAGAGAGAGAGAGAGAGAGAGAGAGAGAGAGAGAGAGAGAGAGAAGAGAGACACAACCAGAGGGGAGGGGACACACAAAAGAGAGAGAGAGAGAGAGAGAGAGAGAGAGAGAGAGAGAGAGAGAGAGAGAGAGAGAGAGAGAGAGAGAGATGAAAAAAGAGATACAACGAGAGCCAGAGCGAGAGGAGAGAGAGAGAGAGAGAGAGAGAGAGAAGAGAGAGAGAGACACACATACAGAGAGAGATAGGACACACAAACAGAGAGAGAGAGAGATACAAACAGAATGTCCTCATACATAAATTACAACCTATAGTTACCTTTCAACACACAAATTCACATATATCTCAATGTATGTACCTTAATTAATGATTAGTACCTAAACTAACTTAACCTACGTATCTCTTATCTCTTTCGGGGAGAAAAATTTACCCATCTTCCCAAATAACCTTAAACTGTACACCCATTTATCTATATTTCCCTTATATATCCCCTATTCTCCCCCTTCTCGCTAACCTCCCGAAATAAGACCATAGCGAAAAGGGAGAAAAAATTACCCATCTTCCTGAATATACAAAATATCTTTCATAAAACCCCTATTTTCTCCTATATACCCCCTATTTCTTCCCTATTCAACCCCTCCTCTCTGTTCTCTCCCATAAGATCAAAGCGAAAAGGGAGAAAAATTTACCCATCTTCCTCAATAATCTTAAACTGTAGATCCATTTCCTATATATAAAACCCCTATTTTATCTTATATTCCCCTATTTTCCCCCTCCTCTCTGTCCTCTCCCATAACGCCATAGCGAAAAGGGAGAAAAATGTACCCATCTTCCCAAATAACCTTAAACTGTAGACCCATTTTCTATATATAAAACCCCTATTCTCTCCTATATTTTCCCTATTTTCTCCCCTATTCTCTCCCTCCCGAAATAAGATCATAGCGAAAAGGGAGAAAACTAACCCATCTTCCTAAATCGCAGCTTCCTTATTTTCTTATGTTGTTATGTTATGCAAATTACCTTTAACAGTAGACCCATTTTTCTCATTACCCTTACACAGAGGAAACAATTAAGGGTTATTAAGGGTTCCATTAGGCCAGACAATACTCCCTGTCATTAGCAAGGTTCCTTAATGACCGGGGTTCGGTTCCCCCTCGTGGCTCAGAAGAGAGGGAGTCGAGGTGAAAGAATGACGAGCTAAAAAAATAACGAGGTATAGAGTTAAGTGAGTTATATGAATTAAATGAGTTAGTGTTTGTTAAAGAGCTAATAGGGTGAATTAGGTGTGTTGTGTGTGGTGTGTGTGTGTGGTGTCAAATGTGGGTGAACAGCCGCGGACGGACTTCCCACCACCCACCCTTCACCCTCCACCCACCGCCCACCCTTCACCCACCCACCGCCCACCGGAAATGTCACAACGAAAACAAAACAAAGACAAAATGAGATAAAAACAAATGAGGATGGGTCTTATGTCAGGAGAGTATTGGTCAATAGGGAATTGTACTAAACTGCAGTTTTACCAGCATGGCTATGTAGTTCACTCTATCACCAGGAGATAAAAACTTGTCAGGAATAAAACTAGTGCCCACGAAGCCATGCAGAGCCATGCAGGCTGTGGCTCATCCCTCATCACGCACCCACGCCGCACGAGGACCCAGGGATATAAGAGGAGAGGAAGCAATGAAGAGCAAGATTGATCATAAGTGATGAAGGAGGGAAAGAGGGTGAGTTTAAGCCCTTCACGCCCATATTTTTCCTTTGCTATAAAAACTCGTCTGTTGTTAGCCATAAAATTACGAAAAGTAGCTTAATATACCGCATTAGTTCGTTTATGTAAGCCCTCTGGGAACAGGGACTCTTTGTACATACAAGTGTGTGCTGGGCCGTGCTCTGTCCTTGTCTACCCAGGATAACGCCGGGACATTTCATTACAAGTTCACGTCATGTTATTTATCACCCTATCGCTGCTTGGACCTCACACCCACACACCCGCATGCACGCCCATGTAAGGCCGCTATACACCTCGATCACCCACAAAGATGCAGGGATATTCCAAACCTATAAACCGACAGGAACTACCACGTGTAGGTCTCGCAGCCTCTTGTAGCTTCCTTATTTTCGTATAAAACAGGTTCACAAATAGGGTGGTAAATGATAAGAATGGACTCAGTCGTCAGGTGGTCAGTGCGGAGTCTATTGGGGAGCTTTAAAAGGAGGCTGGATACATTCATGGATGGGGATGAAAGGTGGATGTAGGTAGTGTTTAGTAACAGGAACTACCACGTGTATAGCTTCCACAGCCTCTTGTAGCTTCATTATTTTCTTATGTTCTTATGTTCAGTCGTCAGGTGGTCAGTGCGGAGTCATTAGGGAGCTTTAAAAGGAGGCTGGATAGATGCATGGATGGGGATGAAAGGTGGACGTAGGTAGTGTTAAGTATGAAGTAACAAGAACTACCACGTGTAGGCTAGGTCTCCCAGCCTCTTATAGCTTCCATATTTTCTTACTTTATATTCTAAACCTCAACAATTGTCTCAGCATCACTTCAAAGATTCGTTCACCCACGCATCTAGTTCCATTTCCAACACACCACAAGACAAGTATATCCCCATGTCTCCCCTATCACCTACCTTGGCTTGGCTATAGGTGTTCCCTGGTGGGCAGTCCTCGCCTATCAATGTATGTAACACCCACTTGATGTCACTGATGAGGCAAGCGTACAGTCCCGGTACCTCCCAACGCACTGAAGGTTCACATAATACTAGTGGTAGAAAGAAGCAAGGAAGCTGTAACACGCCAGCCAGCCCGCAGGTAACAGTGCGTCGGGAAAACATATCGTACCTCCCACCCACTCCCACAAGCACAGCCTCCTACAGTCCTACTGCTTCCTTCCCTACGTATGCTACCACCACTACCAGTCTACCACCTCCTCCTTCCTTTCTTACATATCCTGCACCCCTACCATCTCCTTCCTTGTCTCCTATTCCTACCACCACTACCACCTCCTTTCCTAACTGTGGAGCCTTAAAAACGTATCCTACCACCACATTACTACCTCCTTCCTTACATATCCTACCACCACAACCACCTACCACCTCCTTCCTTACACCCCTACCGCTACCAACACTACTACCTCCTTCCTTCTATCCTATTCCTACCACCACACCTATCTATCTATCCTATCAGTCCTATTCCTACCACCTCCTTCCTTGCATATCCTACCACCACCACCACCTCCTTCCTTACATATCCTACCACCAACAACCATTATCACCTCCTTTCTTATTTCCTCACCCACCACAACCACTACCTTCTTCCTTACTTATCCTGCCACCACCAACACTACCACCTCCCTCCTTATATCCTATTCCTACCAACACTACCACCTCCCTCCTTATATCCTACCACCACAACCACTACCTCCTCCTACCTTACATTTTTTTTTTTTTTTTTTTTTATTTAAACAACTTACATCATGGTTGACATGGGGCTACAATTGGTAAGGAGGTTGATGTAGGCATTAAGTGGCAGAAGCTAAAGATGTCCCCTGTCCCGGGGACATCTATCCGAAAGCTATGCCTTGTAAGATAATAACTAAGTAATAAGTAAGTACACAGTGTTACAGGCTGAGGGTCACTTTCCGTCACAGGCACTTGTCAGGCGCACTATTGATACGTACACTGTATGTCACTGTGTCTACTAAGTGTCAACGTGTGTCACTATGTGTGTGTCACTGTGTCACTGTGTGTCACTAATGACACGACACTGTATCACGCCTTACGGTCACTAAGGCGGATGTAAGCGGCACCATCTGTGGGCCGCCACCTTCACCTGCTGGGTGTTCATGGCCACGACATCCATCTCAACCGGATAGAGATTTTTCTAGAGAGATAGCGAGATAGAGAGAGATTTGGAGAGATAGAGAAGATAATTTCCTTTCTCTAGAAGCGACCTTGGAAAATGTAATGTAGTACTAAGTATGGAGCGAGTGGTAGGGATGGGCTGGGAGGGCGAGCGGACGAATGTTGTTGCCTGCTTCCCTATCTTCCCTCCCGCCCTTCCTTCCTCCCTTCCCCCTGTCTTTCCCCCCTGCTCCCTTCCCTCCCTCCCTTCTTTCCCCCCTTCTTCCCTCCCTTCCCCCAGTCATTCCTCCTCTCCCTCCCTTCCCCATGTATTTCCCCCCTGTTCCCTCCCTCCCTCCCTTTCCCCAGCCTTCCCTCCCTCCCTCCCTTCCCTTCCCTTCCCTTCCCCGCACCTTCCCCCTGTTTCCTCCCCCTTCCCCCTGTCTCCCCTCCTGCTCCCTCCCTTCCTCCCTTTCCCCATACTATAGCCTGTTTCCCTCCCTTCCTTCCCCCTCCCTTTCCCCCCCTGTTCCCTCCCTTCCCTCTTCTGCCCCCCCTGTTCCTCCTTCCCCCAGTCTTCCCTTCTTCCTCCCTTCCTTCCCTCCCTTCCCCCTGTTCCCTCCCTTCCCTCTTCTTCCCCCCCTGTTCCCTCCTTCCCCCAGTCTTCCCTTCTTCCCTCCCTTCCCTTCCCTCCCTTCCCCCCTGTTCCCTCCCTTCCTCCCTTCTCCCATTCTTCCCTCCTCCTTCCCCTGCTCCTTCTCTCTATCTTTCCCTCCCTCCCTCCCTGTCCCCTTCTTCCCCCCTGCTCCTCCCCCTGCCCTTCTTCCCCCTCCTGTCCTCCCTCCCTGTCTTCCCCCCTGTTCCCTCCCGCCCTCCCTTCCCCACGCCCCCTCCCCCAACCCCCCAGCAGGAACCAGGACACCCAGCGAGACCTACCACACATTACAGGCCAGCTAAGTGTGGCTTGAATAACAGGCTCTTGCTATTACAGGCTCTTGCAACACATTATCGATGTTAATTTTATCTCCTGACAAGTTATTCCATTTATACTTGAAGCAAAATGGTAATGTGAAAAATGAGAGAGAGAGAGAGAGAGAGAGAGAGAGAGAGAGAGAGAGAGAGAGAGAGAGAGAGAGAGAGAGAGAGAAGAGAGAGAGAGAGAGAGAGAGAGAGAGAGAGGAGAGAGAGAATAAAAAATACTCCCATTTAAATACAAAACACACATTGGCACATATATCTCAAGGAAACAGTCATCCACCCTCCAATCCAAGCCTCTGTTCCCCTCCAATAAAACCATTACATTACTTCTACCACTCTCTCTCCTCCTCCTTACCCCTCCAATGCCTCCTTCTATATACACCTCCTTCTTTCATCCTCATCCCCTCCAATAATGCCTCCTTCTACCTTCTCCTCCTCCTCCTTACCCACTCCAATACCTTCCTCTACCTCCTTCTCTCCTCCTCGAACGCCCCCCCCCCCCCCCCAATGTCTTTTACCTCCTCCTCTCCTCCTCCTCACCCCTCCAATGCCTCCTTTTCTCCCTCCTCCCCCTCTCCAATACCTCCTTCTTCCTCCTTCTCTACCTCCTCTCATCTCCCTTAATTCCTCCTCCTCCTCATTACCCCCTCCAATACCTCCTTCTCTCCCTCCTCCCCCTCTCCAATACCTCCTTCTTCCTCCTTCTCTACCTCCTCTCATCTCCCTTAACTCCTCCTCCTCCTCATTACCCCCTCCAATACCTCCTTCTCTCCTCCTCATCCCTCCATTACCTCTCTCTACCTCCTCCTCTCCCTACTCTCACCTACTAGTGACACCTACCTTAACATCTCCATCTGTTCTCTTCTGCTCCTGACCTTTTCACACTCCCTGGATTCCTCTTCGCCTTTTATAACCCCAGCCTGAAAAGAGAAGAAAAAAAAGGAAGGTTTCTTAATCTTCTATTATCTTTTATTTGCTTTTGTAGGTGAAAATGGATACTTCTTGGAAATTTAGTTTTTTGTGTGTTGGTTATGATAGAAAATGTGTTGAAAAATTATCTATCTTGGGGTTTGAGCTATTTTTTGTTTGTTTATTAAGTTCATTTGCTCCTGTTGGTATATAATTTCCTTCCTTGTAAGAAATCAGAATATACTAGCAGTCAGTTAAAAATATATATAATACAGGTCCTAGCGATGTGACCTGCCCGTGTGCACCTATACCTTGCTTTGGTGGCACTTATGCTTCACGTAATGCCTTGGACAAGCCTCTAACACTACCTTGCTTTGGTGGCACTTATGCTTCACGTAATGCCTTGGACAAGCCTCTAACACTACCTTGCTTTGGTGGCACTTATGCTTCACGTAATGCCTTGGACAAGCCTCTAACACTACCTTGCTTTGGTGGCACTTATGCTTCACGTAATGCCTTGGACAAGCCTCTAACACTGCCTTGCTTTGGTGGCACTTATGCTTCATGTCATGCCTTGGACAAGCCTCTAACACTAACTTGCTTTGGTGGCACTTATGCTTCACGTAATGCCTTGGACAAGCCTCTAACACTACCTTGCTTTGGTGGCACTTATGCTTCACGTAATGCCTTGGACAAGCCTCTAACACTGCCTTGATTTGGTGGCACTTATGCTTCACGTAATGCCTTGGACAAGCCTCTAACACTACCTTGATTTGGTGGCACTTACGCTTCACGTAATGCCTTGGACAAGCCTCTAACACTGCCTTGATTTGGTGGCACTTATGCTTCACGTCATGCCTTGGACAAGCCTCTAACACTGCCTTGATTTGGTGGCACTTATGCTTCACGTAATGCCTTGGACAAGCCTCTAACACTACCTTGATTTGGTGGCACTTATGCTTCAAGTAAGGCCTTGGACAAGCCTCTAACACTACCTTGCTTTGGTGGCACTTATGCTTCAAGTAAGGCCTTGGACAAGCCTCTAACACTACCTTGCTTTGGTGGCACTTATGCTTCACGTAATGCCTTGGACAAGCCTCTAACACTACCTTGCTTTGGTGGCACTTATGCTTCACGTAATGCCTTGGACAAGCCTCTAACACTACCTTGCTTTGGTGGCACTTATGCTTCACGTAATGCCTTGGACAAGCCTCTAACACTACCTTGCTTTGGTGGCACTTATGCTTCACGTAATGCCTTGGACAAGCCTCTAACACTGCCTTGATTTGGTGGCACTTATGTTTCACGTAATGCCTTGGACAAGCCTCTAACACTGCCTTGATTTGGTGGCACTTATGTTTCACGTAATGCCTTGGACAAGCCTCTAACACTGCCTTGATTTGGTGGCACTTATGTTTCACGTAATGCCTTGGACAAGCCTCTAACACTGCCTTGATTTGGTGGCACTTATGTTTCACGTAATGCCTTGGACAAGCCTCTAACACTACCTTGATTTGGTGGCACTTATGTTTCACGTAATGCCTTGGACAAGCCTCTAACACTACCTTGATTTGGTGGCACTTATGTTTCACGTAATGCCTTGGACAAGCCTCTAACACTACCTTGATTTGGTGGCACTTATGTTTCACGTCATGCCTTGGACAAGCCTCTAACACTGCCTTGATTTGGTGGCACTTATGCTTCACGTAATGCCTTGGACAAGCCTTTAACACTACCTTGATTTGGTGGCACTTATGCTTCACGTAATGCCTTGGACAAGCCTCTAACACTACCTTGCTTTGGTGGCACTTATGCTTCACGTAATGCCTTGGACAAGCCTCTAACACTGCCTTGATTTGGTGGCACTTATGCTTCACGTAATGCCTTGGACAAGCCTTTAACACTACCTTGATTTGGTGGCACTTATGCTTCACATCATGCCTTGGACAAGCCTCTAACACTACCTTGCTTTGGTGGCACTTATGCTTCACGTCATGCCTTGGACAAGCCTCTAACACTGCCTTGCTTTGGTGGCACTTATGCTTCACGTCATGCCTTGGACAAGCCTCTAACACTACCTTGCTTTGGTGGCACTTATGCTTCACGTAATGCCTTGGACAAGCCTCTAACACTACCTTGCTTTGGTGACACTTATGCTTCAAGTAATGCCTTGGACAAGCCTCTAACACTGCCTTGCTTTGGTGGCACTTATGCTTCACGTAATGCCTTGGACAAGCCTCTAACACTGCCTTGATTTGGTGGCACTTATGCTTCACGTAATGCCTTGGACAAGCCTCTAACACTGCCTTGCTTTGGTGGCACTTATGCTTCACCTAATGCCTTGGACAAGCCTCTAACACTACCTTGCTTTGGTGGCACTTATGCTTCACGTAATGCCTTGGACAAGCCTCTAACACTACCTTGATTTGGTGGCACTTATGCTTCACGTAATGCCTTGGACAAGCCTCTAACACTACCAAAGCTATTGTTTCATTAGCAGTAATAAGAAATAAGGCCTGAATAGGTAATCAGCAGATGGTGGAAAAATGTACCATCCAGCGGCTAGTGAGAAATCAGCCGAGTTTACTAGACTGGGTAGGCAATCTTTTCTTTTTTTGCAATCCCCCCCCCACCCCACCCGAGAAAATCCTGGGTGCGCCCCTGTGTATATGTGTTGTATATTATGTAGCTATGTTGTGCCTCTCTCTTCTATACGAACGTTTTAG
>JACEEZ010023596.1:450000-462500 GCA_016584305.1 Chionoecetes opilio
ATATTACGGCAAGAATTAGAGTGGGGCGAATCTTAGGTTATTGGGTAATGCGTGTGTCTGCGTCAAAGGGAGTTACACACAGGTAGATAGATAGATAGATAGATAGAGATATGTAGATAGATAGATAGATAGATAGATAGATAGATAGATAGAGATATATAGATAGATAGATAGATAGATAGATAGATAGATAGATATAGAAAGATAGATAGATAGATAGATAGATAGATAGAGATATATAGATAGATAGATAGGGAGATAGAAGATAGATAGATAGGGAGATAGATAGATAGATAGATAAATAGGGAGATAGATAGATAGATAGACAGGGAGATAGAAGATAGATAGATAGGGAGATAGAAGATAGATAGATAGGGAGATAGAAGATAGATAGATAGGGTGATAGAAGATAGATAGATAGATAGGGAAATAGATAGATAGATAGATAGATAGATAGATAGATAAATAGGGAGATAGATAGACAGATAAATAGGGAGATAGATAGATAGATAGATAGGGAGATAGAAGATAGATAGATAGGGAGATAGAAGATTGATAGATAGATAATTAAATAGATAGATAGATAGATAGATATATTTTTTGACCACACCAAAGCAAAAGATATAAATTATATTTTCAATGGTCCACACACACACACACACACACACACACACACACACACACACACGCACGCACACACACACACACACACACACACACACACACACACACACACACACACACACACGTCACACACACACACACACAATTTCCTTACCAATACATTTCTTTCCCTTTAAAACCCAACCATTATACTGTCATTTCCTTACCTATACATATCCTTCCTTTTAAAACCCAAACCTACTTCTGTTGTTTCCTTACCAATATATTTACTTCCCTTTAAAACCCAAACATACTTCTGTCGTTTCCTTACCAATATATTTCCTTCCCTTTAAAACCCAAACATACTTCTGTCGTTTCCTTACCAATATATTTCCTTCCCTTTAAAACCCAAACATACTTCTGTCGTTTCCTTACCAATATATTTCCTTCCTTTTAAAACCCAAACATATTTCTGTTGTTTCCTTACCAATACATATCCTTCCTTTTGAAACCCAAACCTACTTCTGTTGTTTCCTTACCAATATATTTCCTTTCCTTTAAAACCCAAACGTTCTTTAACCTTCCTGTCAACTTTAACTCCCACTCGTCCGTAAACACAATATCGATCCATCTATCATACATTCTTCCTTGACATACTTTATACCCTTTATCTGACTCCCTTTAACCTCTAGACATTCTTTAATCTTCCTGTATATTTCTCAAACGTACCTTTTCCCACTCGCCCATAAACAAAATATCGAACCATCTATCTATTCTTCCTTGACATACTTTAACGTTACCCTTTATCTGACTCCCTTTATATCTACACCCACAAATATAAAACAAATACTCCCTTTAACACCCACACGCCGTGCTATATAGCATCACCTAAGCGAGGGCAAGAGTGAGACAGGCGGGTGAGGCAACAGTGTATGCAGATTGGATCGTTTAGCAAGGGAGTGGCGGGCAAGGGCTTCGGGTTGCGCCACTATACTACTACAGACAACTGGATCCCCTAAACAGGCTAACTCGTGCCAAAAGCTTTCAACTCTCTCAAATATTTCATGTACTTAACAAACACGATACGAGAATAGATGATGTTTTTATTATTTATGTTAATTCATGTATCTTTTTCACCCTTATGAGTACTGAAATAAACTTCATTCCTAAATGAACTTAATCGAAACTTAATATGTCTGTATGTTATGTTGTTGTTGTGTGGTTATTTTTCTCTGTATGCCTTCGGGTGAAAATAAAATTATTATTATTATTATTATTATTATTATTAATTGAATCCCCTAAACCAACAAACTGGTGCCAAAACCTTTTAGACTCACTCAAATATTTCATACACTTAAACATGATAGACGAGAATAAGTGAAGTTTTTTATTAATTCACGTATTTATTTTACCCTTAATAGTGAAATCAATATTTTTTTTATAAATAAACTTAACCGAAACTTAATTGAATCCCCTAAACCGGCAAACTGGTGCCAAAATCTTTCAGACTTCTTCAAATATTTTATACACTTAAACACGATACGAGAATACGTGAAGTTTTTATCAATTCACGTATTGACTTCACCTTAATAGTACTGAAATAGATCTTTTCCTAAAGGAACTTAATCGGAGCTTTTATATATCCATTCCCTTATGATTTGTAGCACCAGGTCCATAATCTTCTGCATGATTCATGGGTTTAAGTATAAATTCACCCACTTACCAGCTCATCATTAACAGTATTATTAAATCTGTTTTTTCTCAATAAACTTAATCGATACTTGCATATCTCCCACCCGCCAGGGTGGCGCGTTTGGTAGAGTCATAGACTCGAGTGTAGAGTCCCTGCATTCGGTCTGCGGTTCAAGTCCACCAAGTTCGTCCTGGCGTGGTGGCGCTTTGTATAGTCAATAACCTTGTAGTTGGTACTTGCAAAGTGTTTAGATAGGATCAAAGTATCTTATCTTATCTTGCATGTCTCCATCCCCTTATGATTTAGAGCACACGGTACATAATGTTGTGAATGACACATGGTTACGTTATAAATGTACGTACTTATGAGTTCACCATTAACAGCACTGAAATATAAGAATTTTTTTTCCCCTAAATGCACTAGATGTGAACTTCTATATCTCTCTTCCCTTCCCTTTTGATTTGTCACAGCAGGCCCACAATCTGGCGTCTAGTAATACCCGGGTCTTCAGGGTGTCGCAGTGAGGTGGGTGCCAAGTGGGTCACAGGTCAGGACAGGGGTCAGCAGACGTGTCATCACAGCGGGTGACAGTGACGGTGCCTCCCTTCAAGGCTGTCGCGGGGTTGTGGCGGCGGGGTATATATAACCCTGCCTTGCTCCCTCACACCATCGCACTCTATCACACGATCCAACATGAAGCTGGTAAGACACTCAGGAAGACAAGGGTGATCTATATAGACGTGTATGAAGGAGGCTGGATAAATTCATGGATGGGGATGAAAGGTGGATGTAGGTAGTGTTAAGTAACAGGAACTACCTCGTGTAGGTCTCGCGGCCTCTTGTAGCTTCCTTATTTTCTTATGTTCTTATGTTCTTACGTATCAAAAGCAAGAGTTAATCAGTAGGTTCACTCTTTCATCCCTTTCACTAGTAAACTTTGGAACTCTCTTTCTGTTTCTATTTTTCCTCCTTTCTACAACTTAAATCTTTTCAAGAGAGGAGTAACAAGACATCTCCCGAACTAAGTTGGCCCACCCCCATTTTTATATTCTCTTACTGTCTTCTTTATAGGGACTGACAATTAAATGCGGGCTTTTTGTTACTTTTTTTTCCCCCTTGGCCAGTCCTTTGTGATGTAAAAAAAAAAAATCAGTGAAGAGATTGGGAACATAAATTATCCTAAATATCGCTTCGAAGGGATTTTTTTCTTCACGTTGGAGCCTATAACGCCTGTAGGCTTTTATATTCCTTCCTTAGGCTTTTTTAAACTCTACCATAGATAACAGTTTATACTGTTGTCTATGACTCTACCTATATCATGATCATCACTATCAGTAATAACACCACACCCTTCTTCAGTTCATCCTCGCCATCGTCGCCGGAATGGCCGCCGCCGCCCCTGCTTATGAGGGCGACTCGTCTAAGGACACTCCCGCCATCCTGGTGGACGAGCGCACCATGGCTGACGACGCCTCGAGCTACGCCTTCAAGATCGAGACTCAGGACGGCATCATACGCGAAGAGTCCGGCGCGGTGCTGCCCGACGTTGGCTCCGAGGAGGGAGGCATTGGCCAGAGCGGCACCATCTCGTGAGTACTGCTTTAAAGGCTTCCATTGGGTTTAATGTCTTGTCATTATGCCATTGTTTAGGGGGAAAGTCTTGTGTTTGAGTCGGTAAATACTACTATGAGGCTTACAATCTTCTCGATATGGTAATATTTAAGTTTTTTTTTTTTTTACGCCGTTTTTTTTTTTTTTTTTTTTTTTTTTTTTTTGTGTGTGTGTGTGTGTCCCTTTAGGCTCACACTCAAAACCCTTTATTTTTTCTCCCTTTAGGTTCACGCTTCCAGACGGCCAGCTGTTCCAGATGAGCTACGTGGCGGACGAGAACGGTTTCCAGCCAGAGTCCAGCTTCATCCCCGTGGCTCCCGAGTTTCCCCATGAGATTCCCCCTCACGTGCTTGAACAGATTGAGAAGGCGCGCTTGGAGGACGAGAGGGAGGGGCCCCGTCAGCCTTCCTCCAACTACGCTGCCCCGTAAACACCTCGAGGCCTCAGTAACATGTGACATACCTTTCCCCTTTTAATTATGTGTATTTATTTTTCTCTTCAGTGTCCATAGGCAATCTGAGCCGTGTATTATATATCTGTGTAATTAAATCATGCATATACACAGCTATTTTACATCCCAGTTATAATATGTCTATAATATGTCTATATCAGGATACATATGTCCAGTTATAATATGTCTATATCAGGAAAGTCAGTAATAGCAAATATATTACTTGGCTAACGAGTCGTACCAGAAAGAAGACATCATTGAGTGAATCATTTGCCACCCTGACATAGAGGCGACATTAAACAACAATAATGCTTTAAACTTAAAAGGAAAAAAAAATGTCACCATTTCTCATAATTATGGTACGTAAAAAAAACAAAATCTAATGTTTACTTTCAAAATGTTCGCGTGATCATGACATGCTTAACTATAAAAATCGTAGGAAGATGGAAAAATAGAAACAGGAAGAGAGTTCGGAATTCGGATTTATGCTAAACGTTTTTTTGAAACGCAGTGGCGGTGGTAGCGACAACAACAACAACAACAACACCAAGTGATAATAAGAACAACATTATTTCCCCATTGCCAACTGTATAATCGTCAACATTAATTCCTATACCGTCATCTTGCAACACCTCATCCATACATTATATCTCTTGGTTTATGTATGTATGTATGTATGGTTGTCACTTTGTCAGTATGTCTGTATGTATGAGGCAGCACTATCAGGACGCAATACCACAACAATATACTTTAGTTTAGAGGTTGTTTTCCTCTATACCTGGTTGTAACACGTACTACATACTATACTCTATGACACTTTGTTGTTTCATAGAGCGTAACATTCTTCATATGGTACGTAAAAAAATGTTCACTCGTTAAAAAAAATAGACTCTAGTTTACGACATTTCCTGTGACAAGTAACCATCAAAATTTTTTTTCTCATTTTTCAGGAGTGCAAAATTTGTCGACCTTGATTTTCATACTGCATAAACTGACTCTGACCAAATATATATACGATTACATTTAACTGCACAGCACACTCCCGAGCAATAAATTACAAAAGAACATAAGAACATAAGGAAGCTACAAGAGGCCGCGAGACCTACACGTGGTAGTTCCTGTTACTTAACACTACCTACATCCACCTTTCATCCCCATCCATGAATTTATCTAGCCTTCGAAACTACAAGGCTTACAAAACATGATACAAGGTAATACATTGCTTATCATCACGTCCCGTCACTGCCTATCCCTAGCATAACTATGTATCTTACTCTTGGCCTCTCCCCTACTACTGATATTTAATGCCAGGAGAAGGGAATAAATACTACGGTTCTTCTAAATTTCAGTTGCATTTTATCATAGTTAACCATATTGTCAGGTAAACATAGGCATCCTTTTAAGCATGAGACCTTAAGATAGAATGGAATTTTCGCCTCGCTAAATAATAAATAAAAAGAAGTTTAGTAATACGACATTCTCTCCACCTCTCCATCATCTCTCCCTGGCATGACGCACTCGGTTCACATACAACGCATCACCATTGCATGACAACACTACATAAAAACATGTCATTTGGTTAACATGTATGGAGAGAATGTCGTATTACTAGTCTTTTTTTATTTATTTTATTTAGCGAGGTGAAAATTCCAGTCTGTCTTAAGGTCTCATACTTAGAATGATGCCTCTGTTTACCTGATAATATGGTTAACTATGATAAAATGCAACTGAAATTTTGAAGAACCGTAGTATTCCCTTCTCCTGGCATTAAATATCAGTCGGTAAGCAGCAAGGGGTCAGGAGTTTTCACCTCGTTAAAAAAAAAGAGCATAATCACACATACAGTCTTGATTTAAACGGCCCTTGCCTAACATATAACAGCGCTTGGCAGATTATTTAAGACTCAGGCAAAGCGAAATATAATAAAAATAGGATACTGGCATATTTAGAAAAAAAATCGGCATTCCTTAACAATTACTTTTTTACGAATCGTTAAATTAGTGCTTGAGAGATTACTTAAGACTCAGGCAAAGCGAAATATACTAAAAACATGACACTAATTATAAATATATAAAAAAGTCGATATTCCTGCTAAAAAAAACCTGCGAACTTGAAATTATAATGATTCAAAACAAAGCCATAGAAGCAAAATTATAGAAGATAGAATTGATAGAGAAGAAGAGAAAGAGAGAAGAAGAGAAGAGAGAGAAAAGGAGAAGAGAAGAAGAAAAGAAAAAGAGAAAGAGAAGAAAAGAGAGAAGAGAGAAAGAAAAAAAGAGAGAAAGGGAAGAACAAAAACACAAAAAGTCTCTGCCAAAAATTTCTGAATAAAATCTTATACGTCTTCTTCTTCTTTTTGTGACCTCTTACAGGCAAATACCTGAGACAGGCATATATGTTTTGGTTTTGTAACTTGCCAATGTTTTTAATATTACTGCTTAAAGCTAATATACATATGGTGGGGGCCCTTTTGGTAGGGGCCCTGGGGCTAGAGCCCCGGTAGCCCCCCCCCCTTAATCCGGCCCTGGATATAGTGGTCTATGCAGTGGGTTATAGCGTGGCCACCGAGATGATAAGGCCTGATAGATCGCCCGTGACGTCACACCATGAGGATCTCGCGCGCTCGACCGCTCCGCTCCCCGTACAGGTTTACTTTCTCAGTTCACGCTCTTATTTATGTCGTTAATCTGAATCCCTGTCATTATCATCAATGGTGGTGGTGGGGGTGGTGGTGGTGGTGGTGGTGGTGGTGGTATTGTTGTTGTTGTTGTGGTAGTGGTGGGGGTGGGGGTGGGGGTGGTGGTGGTGGTGGTAGAGGTGGTGCTGGTGGTGGTTTGGTGGTGGTGTGGTGGTGGTATTGTTGTTGTTGTGGTGGTGGTGGTGGTTTTGTGGTGGTGGTGGTGTTGTGGTGGTGGTGGTGGTGTTGTTGTTGTTGTGGTTGTGGTGGTGGTGGTGGGGTTGTGGTGGTGGTGGTGGTGGTGTGGTGGTGGTGGTGGTGGTATTGTTGTTGTGGTGGTGGTGGTGGTGGTGGTGGTAGAGGGTGGTGGTGGTGGTGGTGGTGGTTGTTGTGGTGGTGGTGGTGGTGGTGGTGGTGGTGGTGGTGGTGGTGGTTGTGGTAGAGGTGGTGGTGGTAGAGGTGGTGGTGGTTTGGTGGTGGTGGTGGTGGTGGTGGTAGAGGTGGTGGTGGTTTGGTGGTGGTGGTGGTGGTGGTGGTGGTGGTGGTAGAGGTGGTGGTGGTAGAGGTGGTGGTGGTTTGGTGGTGGTGGTCTTTCAAGATGAAGAGACCATTAATAACCATCGCTATAGATTTCAAGAAAGCCTTCGACAGTGTGAAAAGAAAGCCCCTAATTGAATGCCTAAAAAAGTTCAGGATACATCCACACATAATTGACGTCATAAGTGACATATACCTAAATGACAAGACCATCCTGTATCTAAACAATGAGATCATAACAAACATGGATGTCACCAGCGGAATAAGGCAAGGTTGCAATGGTTCAACATCACTGTTCTTAATGATAACATATATCATCATCCTACACCTGAACCAAACAAATATTGGATTTAAAGATGAGATATGATTTATCCCTGCATTGTTTTATGCAGATGATGGCCTTATTTTAGCACAAAGTGAATCAGGTGCCCTAAACATGACATTGACACTCATCTTAGCAGCAAGAGCAAGTGAAACAGTCAACAGTTATTTAAAAGAGCATAATACCAACATATACCAGCTTGGTATAGTACACAACACGAAATAACTGACAAATTAAAAGAGCATGATACCAAGAAATGGAAAGCAGAACTACTTGAAAAAGAGACACTTAGACTTTACAGAACATACAAAACACACATAAAAGAAAGACTTTTATGATAAATGATGAATCCACTACAACTTTGATAAGATGCAGAAGCAATACACTGAAACTAAACTAAACTACAGGAACAGACACACCCTCGGGAACACAGCATGCACGACATGTAACACTGGACTGCAGGAAACTTTAGAACACTTCCTATTACAGTGCGAGGAATATAAAGACATAAGGAAACACTTAAACTTTCTACAAGACAACACACTGACAAATGCTTAAAAACTTGCAACATTTTTACTCCTAGCAGATGAACAGGATGCAGATGTGAAGAAACAAACTTTGTTACTGATGTGGAAAATAAGGAAACAGCAAGAACATTGATTAGCAAGCAAGAAAGCCAAGACATTTCACAAGAGCATTCACAAGTATAAGCACAAAACGGGGTGATCAAGCAACAAACACCACAACACTTCAAGAATCAGAAAAAAATCACCGCTACTAAGGTGTTACCCCCACACTTCATCGACATCTCTAGTATGGATACCAATGGATAATCATGTAAGTGTAATTACTTTTATATCACCATTCTTTCAGAGGCTGCTGGGCACTCGTGGAGAATGTGGGTCCTGATTTTGTGCGGAATGTTGTCAATGCGCGAAATCCTGTAGACCCCTCCATATTTCACTGGTTTTACAGCATAACTGCTGCCCTAAAGCATGTTACAGAGTACTCTGAGATACATATTATTTTATGAGAGTAGTTAGATGCACTGGTATTCAGACAAAAGATATTTGAACCTGAAACCTACACCTGAAAAGGCTTTACTTTTGACGTGAATATTTTAGTCTTATGAGTAACTATTATTACTTGTAAGTGTTCTCATGGAAAGCTAGGGCCTCTATGTGGCTTGTAACATGTATCAAGGCAGCAGTTAAGTCGTAAAACCAGTGAAATAAGAGAGGTGAATGGAGGGGTCTACAGGATTTCGCGCTGACAATATTTCACGAAACACCTACATTCGTGAACAACATTCTCCACGAGTGCCAGCTGCTAATCCTTCATTAGTTCAAAAACATAGTCAGCCAAAGCAGCATGATCCCACTAGCTGTGACGGAGGTGAATTATGAACGTAACACAACACAAATGATAATTCTCAAAATATTAGTAATATTTTTTGTGACATAGCGTCCGCCATTTTTAATGCTACAAACATTTCGCTTTGTATGCCTTATAAGTATGCTATATATGCTAGACTTACCGTCTCACTTCTTTCATTATTAGCTAATAAAGCTACTACAAATACTACAAAGATCATAGACTCACCCTGCTACTGGCCGTCGGTGAAAAATTGTCCCGTTTGATTGCTCTGAGCCACTGGCTGGCAAGCACCTTGTCTCTTGGGAAACAGAATATACTCACTCTAGGGCCTTTTTTGTAGTTCCCATTGCAATTGGGCACACAGCACATGGACGGCATCTTGCTGGTAACTTGGAGAAATAGCTCCTGCCGTAACAAAAGCAAAAATGATAGAAGTACGCCACATACACACGCCCTGACCGCCTTCGTATGTGGAGACAATAGACTGAGCCGTGGCCAACTCTGTGGCGCGCGCGGGATCCTCATACTGTGACGTCACAGCCTTTCACCAGGCGATGTAACAGGCCTTGTCTCTCGGTGGTCTCGGTTATAGTGACAGTGAAAGAGCTTTGAGTCAGCCTTGAACGTACGATCTAGAACATAAGAACATAAGGAAGTTACAAGATACCGCGAGACCTACACGAGGTAGTTCTTGTTCTGCTGAGTGGTAGAGATATAAGTTAGTGAATAATTATATAATCAGTGTGTGTGGGGGGGAGGGGGTGTAAGTAGGTGGGTCAGTGGGTGTTGTGTGGGTGTGTGTGTGTGTGTTTTCAGTACTCGTTTACCAAGGAATGACCTAAATTAGTGATTGGCTCAAGGTGTGTGTGTGTGTGTGTGTGTGTGTGTGTGTGTGTGTGTGTGTGTGTGTGTGTGTGTGTGTGTGTGTTTTCAGTACTCGTTTACCAAGGAATGACCTAAATTAGTGATTGGCTCATGGTTGGATGGATGGATGGATTTAGATTGGATATGTGTGTGTGTGAGAGAGAGAGAGAGAGAGAGAGAGAGAGAGAGAGAGAGAGAGAGAGAGAGAGAGAGAGAGAGAGAGAGAGAGAGAGAGCTAGCACACAAGCTGGGGACGAGACCCTTTGCTTGTGCCGCTGTTGCCGCTTAACGGGACAAACAAAGTTAATTTCCCACCTGACATGCAAGGCCATGCCTTATTTTCTTATGTTCTTATGTTCTTATGTTCATACCTCTTCCCTTCCCTTACCTTCTCCTCCTTCTACCCCTTCCCCTACCTCCTCCTCCTCCTCCTCCATCTTCTCTTTCACTCTCACCCTCCTCCTAGCCCTCTTAATTCTTATTGACGTCACTTCCCCCAGCGCGGCAAAAGGGAGGTGACGTTACCTTCTGTCTGTCTCTTTACCTTGAAGACAACACAGACACACTCACACTCACGCGTCTGTCTCACTCACTCGCTCCTTCGCCGTCAGTAACTAAGCACTGCTGGTTGGCTCTTGACTAAACCTCAGTCAGTTTATTGTGTTTGGCTTGTGTATAAGTGTCTGTGTCTGTGTGTAGGAAAGCACAGTAAGGCAGAAAATATAGTGTTCGTCTGGGTATTTGATTCGCACGTGCCCAGGCTATCACGATGGTCCACGAGTGTTATGAAGTGAAGGATCTGCAACACAAAGGTAAAGTGTGTGTTCAGTAGTGTGTTGTAAAGCAGTGGAGACATTTGTTAGTCGCCACTCCCTTGGTATCTATAATAATATAAGCGAAAGTGTGTGTGTGTGTGTGTGTGTGTGTGTCTGTCTGTCTGTCTGTCTGTCCGCGATAGGTGCCGCCCCCTGTGGCGGAATCCCATCATATGTCACAGTTTTGGAATCAGGTTGACCAGGGGAAGGTTTTAAGCCCACTTATATGATGCTCGGATCACTTTTATTTTTTTTTTTTTAGCAGCCTATTAGCGAGAACTGTGAAGAAAAAAAAGTAGGTTGCGAGAATTGAGGAAACCTTGATGTAGGGTGATGGGTAATAGGTGAGTGAATGGGTGGGGTGATGGGTAATGGGTGTGGGGTAATGGGTGAGTGAATGGGTGGGGGGTGATGGGTGAGGGAATAGGTGGGGGGTGATGGGTAATGGGTGAGTGAATGGGTGTGTGGTGATGGGTAATGGGTGAGTGAATGGGTGTGTGGTGATGGGTAATGGGTGAGTGAATGGGTGGGGGGTGATGGGTAATGGGTGAGTGAATGGGTGGGGGGAATACATACATTTCAGGAAAGTTAGAAGGGGCTATCTGGTGAGTCTGTGTTTGGTGGGCCGAGGTGGTGGGTAATGGGTCTATCTGGAGAGTCTGTGTTTGGTGGGCCGAAGGCCCACCAAACACAGGTGGTGGGCCAAAGGCCCACCAATAGCCCTCCGCAGAAGCTAGCCAAAAAGTCCGCCCGGAGGGCGGCTTTGCTTTCAGAAAAGTTAGAAGGGGCTATGATGTGAATGGGTTGGCGTTAATACATACATTTCTACATCCATGATTTCAGGAAAGTTAGAAGGGGCTATCTGGAGAGTCTGTGTTTGGTGGGCCTTAGGCTCACCAAACACAGGTGGTGGGCCGAGGCCCACCAATAGCCCTCCGCAGGAGCTAGCCAAAAAGGCCGCCCGGAGGGCGGCTTTGCGGCTAGTGAATGTTATATTTGTATGAGTGTATAAAATGTATTGAGTTATTATTATGCTTAGAGTTGAATGACCGGGCGTTATCTTGCTATTTTGCATGCTAACACATAAACACACACACATGCACACACACACATGTGCTGCTTTGTGAGTGTGAATGCTCCAAGCTCACTCCGGGAGGGTGAAACTGGCGATCGCGAGTCCGAATCCCGTGGACAAGACCATGGTGAACAACACACACACACACACACACACACACACACACACACACCCACACACACACACACACACACACGGTAGATAAGATAACTGAGCATAACAAAACAGCAGTACTTTCTCCCACACAGTAGTGTCGCCCACACAAAAAATAACCCAAGAATCATCCTGACACAAGATCTCTCAAAGTAACAAAAAAAACGTGTTAGCTCATTTGCCAATACACATACCCTTCACTTTGTATTTCCCCACATCTACAACACACACACACACACACACATGCACACACCACACACACACATGCACACACACAACACAACACACACATGCACACAACCACACACACACACACACACAC
>JACEEZ010023596.1:467500-470000 GCA_016584305.1 Chionoecetes opilio
CCTCGCACTAGTTTTTTACCGCCACACGACAAAACAAAACCCTGGACAAGATGAAAGGGTATACGGTATGGTGCATTGATAAGGAAGGTAGGTAATAATCAGGAACACAAGGTTGAATTTTACATACCTTATCACACACACACACACACACACACACACACACACACACACACACACACACACACACACACACACACAACACACAGTCCACACACACACACACACCACACCACACACACACACACACACACACACACACACACACACACACACACACACACACACACACACACACACACACACACACACACACACATTCACACATTATTCAATTAAATTCTCACAAGCAATATTTAAATAATCCTGCAGAAATGTCATTGTATTTGTATCCAGTTACCAAAGAGGAAGTTCAACAGCACCTTAAGTCTCTGAAAAACACAGCAGCAGGCTATGATGACATCCCCCCAAGTCTCCTCCGACACACAGCTCAGTACATTGATGTCCCACTTACTCATGTCATTAACCAGTGTTTTAAGGAAGGATGTTTCCCAGATAAACTAAAAACAGCAAAAGTAATTCCCATCCATAAATCAGGCGATAAAGGAGATGAAAACAATTATCGACCAATATCTATTTTACCATCAATAAGTAAATTGTTTGAAAAATCTATTGTAAAAAGATTTAGTGGATTTTTGGAAAATTTTAAATTGTTATCTGAATATCAGTTTGGCTTTCGTAAAAACAAATCAACGGAAAAAGCAATAGCAAAGTTCACAAGTGAAGTGTATAACTGTCTGGAAAGGAAATTTCATGTTGTAGGAATATTTCTAGACTTGTCTAAAGCTTTCGACTCACTTAATCATAAAATATTATTAGATAAACTTGAAAATTTGGGAATAAGAGGTGTACCACTTAAACTATTCACTAGCTACTTGACAGACAGGAAACAAGCAGTGTTTTGTAACAACAATATATCCACGCTGAAAAGTACCAATAGGGGAGTGCCTCAGGGATCAATTTTGGGGCCTTTACTATTCTTGGTATATATTAATGATATTTGTAATGCCAGTTATAACTTCAGCTATGTTATCTTTGCAGACGACACAAATCTTCTCTTAAAAGATAGGGCATTAGATCAGTTACATGTTAAAGTTAATAGTGAACTAGAGAATATATCGAAATGGGTTTTAGCTAATAAACTATCTGTAAACATAAGAAAAACTAATTATATACTCTTTCAAAATCGTTCTGTTGCTAATATTTTAGGCTCAGTTTACCTTGGAGAAAATGAAATTCAGAGAGTCGCTTACATTAGATTTCTGGGTGTTATTATTGACGAAAATTTAAATTGGAAAAAACATATACAATCTGTAAATTTGAACTTATCAAAAATGTGTGGAATTTTATACAGAATTAGGCACAACTTAACGACTGAAGCTTTGCGAAGCATATACTATTCTTTATGTTATCCATATATAATTTACTGTTTGTCTGTCTGGGGATGTACTTGGCCTTCCACTGTAAAAGATGTTTTCATTGCACAAAAGAAAATAATAAGAACAATTACCTTTAAAGGCAAGTATGATCATACAGATTTATTATTTAATGATTTAGGGTTACTGAAATTTGAGTTTTAAAAAAAATATTTTCTTGTACTTATAATTTACAATGGTATAAATGATAGTAGTGATAGTAATACATTATTTAAAGTTCTTCACCACAGTCAAGGTACGCGGGGAAACCCTATTGACCTGATATGTCCACAACCACGAACAACATTATATAAACATTCACTGCACTGTGTTGGTCCTAATTGTTGGAACAATTTACCAAACAATTTGAAAAGTATTAACAATTTTAATACATTTAAAAATAGACTTAAGATTTACTTTTTCCATCAACAGAATCAAAACATTAGGGATTAATATGAATATTCTTCACATCATTAGTATTTTCAGTAGCAAAATTAGTGTTTAATTGTATCAATCAACTTGGGTAATTGTTATGGTAGTTAACATTTTTTTTATTTTGTAAATATATTTTATTATTGCCGCCCTTCATATATTTATAATATTTTGTACACTGTTCCTGTCCGCCAGGGAGCTGTTGCTCGGCGGACTAATGCCTAAGATCACATTTGTATATAATTATATAATATATGTACTTCTAAAGATATGGCAATAAACTAAACTAAGCACACACACACACACACACACACACACACACACACACACACATACACACACACACACACACACACACACACACACACACACACAGTCACACACACACACACACACACACACACACACACACACACACACACACACACACACACACACACACAGAGGCGGTATAAACATGTGTACATGTACCTGTTATATTAATTGTACAGACACGTATGTATGTACTATGTATGTATGTACACTACAGATGTATGTACCCAAATACTGAACAATCATGTACCTTATAAATTACTAACTAACACACACGTACACAT
>JACEEZ010023596.1:475000-550000 GCA_016584305.1 Chionoecetes opilio
CCTCTGTGGACCATGAGAGCTATAATATGTGTAGTTTTCTCTTCTGTATCCTTAACTATGAATAGCTGATGTACATAATAATACAGGTTGTTTTCTGTATCTTAATTGATTCTTATGGCAAAATTTTAACCATGTTTTCTTGTTGGCAGATCATGAGAGTGAGGAAGAACCGCCGGGGGAACGACGGAGGCGACTGGCAAAACAGGTAAACATTTCCTTTCACCCCTTCACGCCCAGATCTTTCACGCCTTGGCTATATGAAATCGTCTGTTATTAGCCATAAAATTACGAAAAAGTAACTAAATAAACCAAAGTAGCTAATGGACAAGGATATTAAACAGGTCATAACTATATAATATTGCTTAGGTTTATTAAAATCGTCGAATGGTGGTTATATTACAATGAAAATTACGTTCTGGGCCTCAAGGGGTTAACCCAAAATTACTGCCCTTGTTATATTTCAAAGTTCATGTAATGGAACCCTTGACATCATGCAGCCAAATATCAATAATGAAATAATACAAAAAAACTGCAACCATAATCTTCCTCTTTTTTTTTACCCCTTGAGGCCCAGAACGTAATTTCCATTGTAATTTGGGTACCATTAGACGATTTTTATTGAATATAAGCAATATTTTATAGATATTACCTGTTTAGTATCCTTGTCCACTAGCTAATTTGGTATATTCAGTTACTTTTTGTAATTTTATGGCTAACAACAGACGATTTTTATATAGCAAAGAAAAGACCTGGCCTGTGAAGGGGTTAAGATGTGATAATAGTTAGTGATAAAATACTCCTTATTTATGGTGAGCTAATATGAAGTGATAGATAGTAGTAACATGCTTCTATAAACTTCCAATATTTTTCTAATCATGCATGCATCTTTCTGTTTAACGTCAGATTTTTCTATAATGTCTTATGCGGTGAACCCAGCACCCAGACCTTTCACGCCCAGATCTTTCCTTTGATATAATATACAATCGTCTATTAGCCATAAAACCACGAAAAGTAACTTAACCCCTTGAGGCCCAGAAGGTCATTTCTATTGTACTTTGGGTATACCATAAGACGAATTTTGTGAATATAAGCAAGATATTATAGATATGGCCTGTTTAATATCCTTGTCCACTAAGTAATTTGGCATATTAAACTACTTTTCGAAATTTAATGGCGAACAACAGACTATTTTATATATTAATGGAAAGATCTGTGCGTGAAGGGGTTAAGGGGAGCGTCACGAATATTTCCGAAAAAAATCGAAATATTCGAAAAAATTCTCACGCATAGTTGCTTCCAAATGCAATGTCTCCTTATGTTAACCTGGTGTTCCTGGTGTAGATGACGCTGGTGTTGATGTTGTCGATGGGGTACGTGGCCCTGGGCGCGACCCTCACCTGGCCCTCCCCCGCCCTGTCCAGCCTCGACAAGGACAACGCCACCCTGGTCGGCACCGAGATCGTACTCAACGCCGCGCAGAAGGACATGACGGGTGAGCGGGCGCGAGGGGTCAACAAGGGTTCCATATTAAAGCTAATGACGTATTGTATGGCTTATTTATGCCTAAAAACTTTTAAGATGCCACAAATGTGTAATTAATGAATTAATATAATTTTTTATATTTTTTTTATATTGGAGGCTGTAGCGCCTGTAGGCTTATGGAGAGTCTTTATGTTGGTCGATCTCGCCAGTTAGTGGCGCAGGCTGGATTTTTATAGTGACACCTGTGGTCTAAGGTGAAGATCCCGTTTTCTATGATGTTCGGATCTTCAGTCAGGATCATGCAGCCCCTAGAGTTTCTTAGTCACACTAAATACCCGTATGTGTGTGTGTGTGTGTGTGTGTGTGTGTGTGTGTGTGTGTGTGTGTGGTGTGTGTTGTGTGTGTGTTATACCCTCAGGCAGCCTGATATACTTGGGTTCGCTGTTCGGGTCGTGGATCGGGGGCTGGCTGGTGAGTCGGCTGGGGCGGCGGCTGTCCCTGGGGCTGATGGGGCTGCCCTTCGCCCTGGGCTGGGTCATGACAGGCCTGGCGCCCAACACCGCCCTCCTCCTCATCGGCAGGTAAATACTCCCCCTAACACAACACTTGAGGGACACGTGCCACCAGGACGCGCTTCGTGTCCTGGTGGAACGCCGACGTGAGTTTCGACAGGGGATGCTTGCAGCCTATGCTGATCTCAAGAAGGCGTTTGACTCAGTGCATCGTGAGTCACTCTGGGATCTTCTGCGACCTCGCGTGATTCCTGCAAGGACTATTGGTTTGATGACTGGTCTGTACTCTGGAACTGAGAGTGCTGTGGAGTGTGGGGGAGGTGTATCCAGCTTCTTTCCTATTAATACAGGAGTGAGGCAAGGGTGCGTCCTTACCCCATCACTTTTCAACACTTGAATGGACTGGGTATTGGGCAAAGTTGTAGATCAAAGTGATTGTGGAGCATCCCTCGGCAACACCAAGATCACTAATCTTTGCTGAGTCGCTGGAGGTCCTGGTGATGGCTCTCGAGGCTCTGCCGAGGAGGCAAAGCCTTTGGGACTTGAGATATCTTTTATCTGTTACTTCTATTTACGTGTTCTTATGTCTCTGTGTCTTGACTTGGACACGTACTTAGGCCATCTATAGAGCCTCGTCTACTGGCCACCTTACTACAGGCTATTTCTCTCTCCATTGTTATTGTTTGAGATGCATCCTTTTACCTGTTCCTTCTAGTTACGCTTATCCTTATGTTTGTTTTGTTACTTGGATAACTACTTAAACCATCTATAGAGCCATGTCACCTTGCCCCGGCCTCTCAGCTGACTGTATACACCTTAACGCCCTGTGTGTGTTCCAGGTTGATCCAGGGCGTGGCTAACGGTTGCCTGTCCCTCGCCGGGTACGCCTACGTGGTGGAGCTGCCGGACACCAGCATCCGGGGCATGATGGCCGTGCTGCCCACCCTGGGCGTGGTGGTGGGCAGCCTGTACACCGTGGCCGCGGGTTACGCCCTACCCTGGCACTACCTCAGCTTCGTGGCCGCCTTACCCTGCGTGGCCTTCGTGATCGCGAGTTTCTTCCTGCCGGAGTCACCGTCGTATTTAGTGGTTCAGGGACACCGCCAGGCCGCTATTTCCCTGCTGAGGAAGCTAAGAGGGAATTATGTGGACATCGAGGCCGAGGTGACGCAGCTGGAGCGCATGAACTCTGGGAGCAGCGGCGGGTGGCGCGGCCTGCTGGACAAGGACATCCTGCATCGCATGGTGGTGGTGGTTATGACTTTCCTCCTCAGTAATATGTGCGGTAACTTCATCATGATGATCTACACCACACGCATCCTGCAGGACACAGGGGCGCCCATGGACCCCGACGCCGTCACCGCCATCACGGGTGTGCTGCGCGTGGCTGGCACCGTGGCCGCGGTGTTCCTGCTGGACGTGTTAGGGCGCCGGTACTGCCTCCTGCTCTCCCACGCCGTCAACGCCACATGCATGCTCATCCTCGGCACCTACGTCTTCCTGGCCGAGCACGCCGCGGCGGACGACGACACATTCGCCAAGTTAGTGGATTTCTTAGTTACTTGTCTCGGACAAAGATCCGGATCTTCAAGTCGCTTGTGATCCCTGTCTTACTCTATGGTTGTGAGACATGGACACTAAATAGCGACTTGAAGAGACGAATCGATGCCTTTGGTAATAAGTGTCTTCGCAGAATCATGGGGTATCGCAGGGATGATTACGTGTCAAATCAACGACTGCACCGTGAGAGTGAATCGAGGCCTATTACCTGCATAGTCCGTCAGCACCAACTTCGGCTATATGGGCATGTGGCACGCTACCCTGAAACCGATCCTTTCCATCGGGTTGTATCTGTAAGAAACACAATCCGGCGTGGAGGAGGCCAAGGGGGCGCCCACAAGGCTCGTGGCGGGGGCAAGTTGATGTTTCTTTTCGAGAGCTGCTTGGTATGGGAAAGGAGCCTGCATGGGGACTCACGCGTGGTGCCCCCGGGAGTGGCGTCGTAGGGTGGGCGAGGCGACGCGCCCCCCCGGCGTATGCCCCCAATGATTGATTGATTGTTTTTCTATGACTACAAAGGCATGAAAAACAGATCTAGAGAAGAGTACCAAGGCAGGATTTAAGATGTCAGTGTTGTATTACAGTATGACGTGGGTGCCTATGGTGTGTGTGATGACCTCTCTCTTCTTTACAGTCTATCGTGGGTGCCCATGGTGTGTGTGATGATCTCTCTCTTCTTCGGCGACATCGGAGTCCACCCCATCCCCTTCATCATCTCCTCAGAATACTTCCCCACCAACATACGGGCCCAGGTAACTCACTCACAACATTTTGAACATTACTATGACACAAAGAGCCAGGGGCGTACCCATGATATTTTTTCAGGGAGAGCCGGAATTTTTTTCCCGCCAGCCAATCTAGGAAACTCGCCAGATTTCTCGCTAGCCGCTGGATAGTACATTTTTCCGCTATCAGCTGATTCCCTTTTCAGGCCTTATTTCTTATTAAATTTTCTGCTACTGAAGCAATATTTCTGGTAGTATTAGGGGCTTGTCCAAGGCATTACGTGAAGCATAAGTGCCACCAAAGCAAGGCATAGGTGCACACGGGCAGATCATATCGCTAGAACCTGTAATATATATTTTTTTAATCGACTGTTAGTGTATTCTGATTTCTTACAAGGAAGGAAATTTCAGGGGTGTTCAATGTTTTCACTGACACAAACGTTAATAAACTCCTTGGTTCTCATCCTTCTCTCTTATCTCACAGGCGTCCTCCGTGTGTCTCTCCTTTGGCACGGCCGTAATCTTCGCGGGACTACAACTCTACAGTCCCATGCTGGCCCTCCTGACGCAGCCGGGACTCTACTGGTTCTTCGGCTGCAGTAGTATAGTGGGGGTGCTCTTTGCCCTCTTTGCGATCATAGAGACCAAGGGGAAGGCTGTGGGATGAGGGGAAAGGGGGAAAAGGGATAGAGGGATGGGTCGTCTTAATTAATGGGTAGCAATGGGATGAAGAGAAAGGGTATAGAGGGGACGGGTAGCCTTAATGGGTAGTTAGGCGTAATGGGTAGTTAATGGTGTAGGCGATTGTCAAATATAGACAAATATCCCTATTGACTCCGCACTGACCACCCCATGACTTGAGTCCATTCCAATCATTTACCACCCTATTTTGTGAACCAGTTTTTCCCTATTTCTTTTTTTAAATTACGCTTTTCCAGTTCATGTGTGTACTGCGTCGAGATGACAGAGACAGAGAGACAGGCCTTATAGTGTGTCGTGTAACTCTCTTCCTGCTTCTATTTTTCCACGTTCCTACGACTGAAATCTTTTCAAGAGAAGAGTAACAAGACACCTCTCGAACTAAATTGGCCTACCCTTCTTTTTGTATTCTCTTACTGTCTTCTTTAGAGGGACTGGTAACTAAGCGGACTTTGTGTTACCTATTTTTGTTGTGTCCTTGGCCAGTCTTTTGTGATTTAAATAAAAAGAAATTAATAAATAAATAAAAAGTAATATTGTGGTCTGCGGTTTGACGCTTACAAGGTTTACACAATAATACAAAGCCATGATTTATCAGGAAGTTAGACGCTCTTAACCCTTTGAGGCCCAGAACGTAATTTCCATTGTAATTTGGGTACCATTAGACAATTTTTAGTGACTATAAGCAATATTTTATAGCTATGACCTGCATGCTTAGTATCCTTGTCCACTAGCGAATTTGGTATATTCAGTTAGTTTTCGTATTTTATGGCTAACAACATACGATTTTATATAGCAAAGGAAAGATCTGGGCGTGAAGGGGTTAAGTGTGTTGCGTCGAGGTGGCAGAGACAGAGAGACAGACATAAGAGTGTGTCATGTAATATCCTGGTCTGCGGATTGACGCTCACAAGGTTTATACAGTAGACAAAGCCACATTTTATCAGGAAGTTAGGCTCTCTTAAGGAAGTGAGTGTCCTTGGAGGCTGAATAGTACCTGGTAGATATAAGTGTAGCAGTTTTGTCACTTACAGGCAATCACACGTGTCTCAATTATCCAATCAATGAGCTGTAAACTCACTATTCACGTCAATCTCAGCTTGGTAGATAAAATAAATTATACAAAATAAAAATCCTCATCATTATTCAAGTCTAAGACGTGATAAAATTCGTTATAATATTTTAATAGTCTCACGAAATATACCATTAACCACTTGAGACCCAGTACGTAATTTTTCCATTGAAATTTGGTTACCATTAGACTATTTTTAGTGAATATAAGCAATGTTTACGAGCGAGCGCGAAGCGCTCGTGAGTCCTCACTGATACGGGATTTTTCCGGGATAAGCGGCCGCCCCGACCCGACCGACCATCACGCTTTTCAGGAGCGTATATCTTTGGAATCCCGGTCTATATATAAAGAAATGTCTAGAAAAATATGTATATTATCTATAAAAAAAAGAAAATCTTATCTATAAAAAAATCTAAAGAAAAAAAAATTATGTCAATTCTTTTTTTTTAATATTCTATCTGAAATATCAAAAAGCAAAACACTTGGAGATGCAGGGTATCGATCCCCGTACTTCTCACATGCTAAGCGAGCGCTCTACCATCTGAGCTACATCCCCTGGTGGAGGTGCCGGGGATCGAGCCCGGGGCCTTTCACATGCAAAGCGAACGCTCTACCACTGAGCTACACCCCCTCTCCTTCCTCCTCGACATTTATTTATATAAGAACCTTACATCCCCTCCCCCCCTCTCCCTCCCCTCTCTCTCTCTCTCTCTCTCTCTCTCTCTCTCTCTCTCTCTTATAATCATTAGAGAGGAAAGCAAGTATGATAATTTTTAAGAGAAAAGTGAGAGAGAGGAAGAGGATAGTAATACATGGAGGAGGAGGAAGAGGAAGAGGAAGAAAGTGGTGTGACGAGACGATGGTACTGCCTATTTTTTTCTTTCTCTCTCTCGCTCTCGTAATTAATTGTACATTCAACAAACCCACAAATAAATACCACAGCATGATGTAACACCAGGTTAGAATGTGCTAGTCTGCAAACCAATATAGTTAAGTCTGCCGTTTCACGTTTTCTGTCAACACTCGAGCCATCTGAGTAACATTCCCGGAGAACTATTGTTGAAACTACGTAATTACCAGCTTTCTTCACCATCTGGACAAAGGTTGCTACTGTATATTAAATGTATAGCTTCTCTTACCTTATATTGCTGCCCTGGCTGTTGTCTTCATCCTCCTCCAGCACTAGTTAAGCGGGAGTTTGCATGGGTATCCTTAATTGCTTGTCACTTGCTGAACACACACACATCACGCACGTTTGTTACGATCTGAAAAATACAATAAACCTGTTAAACATTTGCTATAACATGAAATTAGATATGCCATTTACCCGAAAATAATTAAATACATTACTGATTAAGATATATTTTGTGTTCAATGAGGGAAATTATGGCTTTATTCCAATACAAAGCAATCTTTTCTTTTTTTTCTTCTTATTTTTGCATGGATGGAAACTTGCCCAGCACAAAAAAAGAAAAGTCTTATAGAATATTTCCCTGATCCCACTAAAAATATCTTACAATAATTTTACTGTTTTTTTTGGGCTGGAGCCAATTCCAATGATCTGAAACTCGAGAAATGCCAGTGTTCGCTGGCAGTTTTAACTCAAAGGTTGGTCTACTGTGTTTTGGCTCCGCGACTAATATTTTTCATAAATTAATTTCGCGATAAACATTGATGCACCGCATCTGAATACCAAAAAATATAGTTCTTCTGTTGTTCTACTAATTATATGGATGACATGCATTACGATGGAACGTTCTATAATAGCAATTTAATGCAAATTACTCGCCTCGAGTAGCAAAGCTTAATATATTTTTTACATGTATATTGTGGCATGTAAAATTTGGGCGATGTTCACACTGTTTTCTAAGACAGTACTGCTGCATCTGGCAAACGCTTGTCAAAATACAATAAGCAATGCCTTGGAAAAACGAAGAATAAAGAATGCCGAAATCGGCTTGTTGCTGCGACAATGTAGGTTATAATTGCGGAGGCGACACGCCGCGGCGGGGAGTGGTGGGGGGAGAGATTGTGGCGGGGAGATTGAATCAAAACATTACGTCTTCACGCGTCGACTCATTGCACTTCCAGGCTTTCTATCTGATTGATACACAATAATAACAGGAAAATATGACTGCCTAGGTATAGATAACTTCTAAACATTCGTTATTGACTATATAATATCATAGAGTAGCATTTATCTCGCCTCCTCAACTATAACCTGCTTGGTAATTTGGTTATATACAATGTTTTACAGAATCAGGCACCTCTACAATATACATGTAGCAGAAAATCGTTCTTAATATTATACTTGTGTGTTTTAAGTGCAGTGGAATAAGCCCATATTTTTCTTTCAAGTTGACCAACTTTTCACCAAATTGTGAGTTAAAACTGCCAGCGACCACTGGCATTTCGGAGTTGCAGTTCTCTCTAATTCGAGAGAACTGGAACTCGAAATGCCAGGGGTCGCTGGCAGTTTTAACTCACTTTTTTGATAATAAGTTGGTCTACTGGAAAACAAAATATGGGCTTAATCCACTGCACTTAAAACACAAAAGTATAATATTAAGAACGATTTTCTTCTATATGTATATTGTATAGAAGCCTGATTCTGTAAAACATTGTATATAACCAAATAACCAAGCAGGTTATAGTTGAGGAGGCGAGGTAAATGCTACTCTATGATATTATATAGTTAATAACGAATGTTTAGAAGCTATCTATACCTAGGCAGTCATATTTTCCTGTTATTATTGTGTATCAATCAGATAGAAAGCCTGGAAGTGCAATGAGTCGACGCGTGAAGACGTAATGTTTTGATTCAATCTCCCCGCCACAATCTCTCCCCCCACCACTCCCCGCCGCGGCGTGTCGCCTCCGCAATTATAACCTACATTGTCGCAGCAACAAGCCGATTTCGGCATTCTTTATTCTTCGTTTTTCCAAGGCATTGCTTATTGTATTTTGACAAGCGTTTGCCAGACGCAGCAGTACTGTCTTAGAAAACAGTGTGAACATCGCCCAAATTTTACATGCCACAATATACATGTAAAAAATATATTAAGCTTTGCTACTCGAGGCGAGTAATTTGCATTAAATTGCTATTATAGAACGTTCCATCGTAATGCATGTCATCCATATAATTAGTAGAACAACAGAAGAACTATATTTTTTGGTATTCAGATGCGGTGCATCAATGTTTATCGCGAAATTAATTTATGAAAAATATTAGTCGCGGAGCCAAAACACAGTAGACCAACCTTTGAGTTAAAACTGCCAGCGACCACTGGCATTTCTCGAGTTTCAGATCATTGGAATTGAGCGAGCTTTATGTGTTGTTATAATTATTCTCTTTACCCTTGTTCAGCCTCTCTGTGATATAACATTGAATAAAACACTCCAAAGAAGAGTATAGAGTAAAGATTCCCACAAAATATAATGTTAATGTTGATGTTTGATGTTTGAATAATTTCGTCGTATCGACGCAGCTGAGATGGATCTCCGCTGTAATCAGACAGCTCTCTCACAAACTACCCCTAGAGAGCTGTCTGCTAGTGCTTATAGTGTTGGCCGAAGCCAGCACCCCGGGAGGCGGGTTACAAACCCCCGGCTAACACCCGGTACCCAATCACTGCTGGGTGGACAGGGGTTCGGGTTTTAAGGTAATAAGGTGAATTTAGTTGTAGAGCTGTGTTAAAACTTCACCCTCCTCCCTGTAAGGCGTTTAGGTCAAGGAGAACAGACAGAATCATGATGCCATAATAACAATGATAATATAATGATAACACAGAGAATAATAGACCAGAATAATAGATTGACAATAGCAGACCGGACAGCGCGATATACAGTTTACCAGAGTCTGCCCGTGAGCAGCAACACTCTTAGTCCTCTCACGGGTGACTGAAGCATGCACACGACAGGCTCAGTATAACAGTACCGTTGAATATAACAGTCATGACCGGTAGAATGTATATAAACAAACTGGTTCTACTGCAGTGTTCATGCATTACAAGGCACGTAGTTATAACCGTCCTCAACTTGTAGATCTGACCATTTGCAGCATTTCTAACCCATATAACACACGTCGGAAATGAAAAATAACACAAGGGGGGTCTGGGGGTTGGGCGAATTTAACTCCCCAGACCCCCCCAGCGAGGTTAGGTCACGTAATCAATGCCCAGGTTAGGTCAGTGAACTAGCGGGGGAGTCTGGAGGGGCCAGTTATGTCAGGAGGGTATTGGTGAAGCGAGAGTAGGTATTGTACTACACTGCAGTTTTACCCATGGTAGAATGTCTCTAGATAACAGTAACCATGCTATACAAGGCGGTGACACATAGGTAGTAACTTACCTTAGCTCAGTGAGTCTCAGCCAACGAGTAATGATGGTAGTAGTATCAGTAATAATGTAATAATGATGATAGTGACGGTAATGGTAGCGGGGATACACACACCGTGGCACACGTGGTAATGTTATCCTCCGCCTGGGATGTCAACAAACGCGGCGTCGCATGAGCCGAGTCAGTTGTTGGTCGGGAGCAAGGATAGTCTATGTACTATCCTTGGTCGGGAGTCAGGCCTTTTTCCTCGGCACTCCCTGACGTGTTTTTTTCTTGCTGTCTGGGTCTTTAATTTGTTTTCTTCTCTTATTCTATCTTATTAGTTTCTTTCTTTTTCTTTCTTCTTATTTTCTCTGGTCATCCAAAAACTGTTGATTGTTCTTTTTGCTTCTTCCACATTCCCATCTCCGAACAAATACTCCCCCACTATATCCTCTTCCTCCTCTAAGTAAGGTTGTTGTAGCCTCACACTTTTCTTTCTTTCATTACTGTAGGCTGGGCACCATAGCAGAAAATGTTTTAAGTCCTCCTTTTCCGGCCCACATAAATCACAAGTTATTTCTTCTCCCCAGAACCTCCTTCTGTCGTTTAGTTGTAGGTTGTTTGTCCTGCACTTGAACAGTAGTTCTGAAGCTTGGTCATTGCTGTATATTTCTTCTTGGCCTGAATTTCTTCTTGGCTTGAACTGAACTGAATTGAATGAGCCGAGGTGAGCCGTGGCGCGCAACCCAACGGCGGAATATTCAAATGTTATTATTACCACTATTCAACTATTATTTATTATTCAAATTGTTATTATTGTTATGTTTTTATTACCATCACATCATTGTCATCATTATTATCATCATCACAATCATTTTCCATAATATTTTCTATGGTTATGATCAATATCCATTATTTTATTTATTATTTAATATTATTTTGAGTCGGTGAACGCTAGGTACCCCATACAAACACACACCCTTATATTTAACTTTTTCTCAGTAATTACTATGTTACCCAGCCTTCCACCTACACCTAAACAAACCCAAGACATTCATACATCCACCATAACAATGACGCAGCCATAACACTTACCATTACTGTAGAAATAACGCTGAATAAATCACTTAAGTGTCCCTCCCCCACCACCCACAACGATACATAACTGATTTTATTTTGAACAACATTTTTGAACTGACCTGTTTTGAATTTCCAACGTTATTAAAGCAAGATATTTCAGTATTAACAAGGGAATATGGGCCTCTGTTAATTATAATTGTTAAATATAGTGTTATAATTATAATTTCGTTTATGCATATTATTTTTATTATGTATATTTCGTGTTTGTAATTAGATATTTTTTAATTTCCAACGTTATTTAAGCAACATATTTCAGTATTAATGACGGAATGTGGTTTTTTTTATTTGTATTGATAAATATAGTGTTATAATTATAATTTCTTAAAAGGAATATTGTATTATTTATGAAATATTTGATAGCAGTATTAAGGAGACAGTTTATTATAAAAGAAATAGAGCGTATGTATTTTTTTTCTTATAGAAATAGCGACGTTATTTCAAAACAAACTACGGTAACAGACAGACTAACTTTCGTGTATATATTAATTAAGATAAGCAATATGTGAATAATTAAGCATAGTAATATACTAAAAATTTTATAGAAGTCCATGAGACTACACACACATATATATATATATATATATATATATATATATATATATATATATATATAGAGAGAGAGAGAGAGAGAGAGAGAGAGAGAGAGAGAGAGAGAGAGAGAGAGAGAGAGAGAGCAGAGGACGAGCGAGGAAAAGTTCTGTATGATAATATAATCTATGAATGTTGCTAGTGAAAAAAAAAAATGTACGTTTCCCAAGATATAATATTATATTCCCAAGACACATATATTAGGAAAAAAATAAAGGAATTACAGTAGGAAATTCCTATCGATATAAGAAAGCAAGTCACTGTTGGATATCGTCAGTAAGGCTCGGATACTGAAGTGCATTAGTTGTGTTCCAGACGCTGGAAATGAGTGACTGAGTGAGTGATATTTACCGTAAAACTATACAGAAAATAAGTCATATTGAAATAACGATACAAATATAAGTATAGGAAACAAATCACTATTGAAGAAGCTCGTCAGTAATTAAGGCTCGGATACTTAATTAAATACATAAATTGTATGTTAATTAAGAGACGCTGTTTTGACATATATATATTTAATTATATTTTATTATATATTTCTATCCCTTATTTGTTTGTTTTTTGGCTTAGCTATTTACTTGAAAAAAATAATTATGCATGTAGAATACTCGTGATATTTCCTCATTGTTATTTTCACTGTCCTTCTAAAATACAATGACAGAAAAAAAATAGAAACTGTCAAGACAAGAAGTTAACTTAAGTACTAGAGCAAAAACAAACAAAATCATAATATAGGCACATTAGGGTAATCGATGAGACGTTGGAAATGAAAGAGTGAGTGAGTACGTGAGATTTACCCTAAAACTCGAACCGTGTTATGTGTGTGGTAATAAACGCTGAGGAAAAGGGAGGCTTCACAGTGAGGAAAAGGGCTTCAGGGCGGCTATCAGCGTACGTAGATAAGATATCGGGTAAGCGAGCTGTAATGTGTGTGTGTCTGTGTGTGTGTGTGTTAGTGTTTGCGTGAACGGGTGACAGTGCGGTGGTTCGTGACTGGTTTCTAACGCGTTTGATACACGTTTGGTCTTCGTCTGTGTGTGTTTAGCGCGTTACTCGGTGTGTTTCTGTGTGTGTGTGTGTCATTGTATTTTGGAAAGATAGTGAAAGTGACAATGATGGAAAATAATGAGTTGACTAGATAAAAAAAAAATTATGTCTCACTGTATTTTAGAAAGACAGTGGAAGTGACAATGATGGAAAATCATTCAGTATTAATAGCTACATTTTTTTTTTTTCATTGTGTTTTAGAAAGACAGTGAAAATAACTATGATGGAAAATAATGCATCGTCTAAATGCATCTTTTTTCTGTCTCATTGTATTTTAGAAAGACAGTGAAAGGGACAATGATAGAAAATAATGAGTGGTTTGAATACATCTTTTTTTCTCTCTCATTGTATTTTAGAAAAGACAGTGGAAATAACAACGATGGAAAATAATGAGGTGTCTAAATGCATCTTTTTCTCTCATTGTATTTTAGAAAGACAGTGGAAATAATAATTACGACAAAATAATGAGTGGTCTACATGCATACATTTTTGTATTCCTTCGTATAAAACGTATAATTTCGTAGCAATTTAATAGCTCAGTTTATTTAATATTTCAGTGAAGTGCCGAGAAAGAGAAAAAACAGCCCCATATATATCAAGAGACACTGAAACAGACATATATACAAAAACAATTACTTAATAAAGGAAAAAATCAACCTTGGTCTAAAAGGATCAGGAATTGAAAGACCAGTTTTACAAATAGAAAAAAGAGAAAGAGAGAAAAAAGTATATATCAAGAGACACTAAAACAGACACTTTAACAATAACAATAATTAATAAAGAAAAAATCAACACTGGTCTATAAGGAAGGAATTTAAAGACCAGTTTTACAAATAGAAAAAAGAGGAGAGAGAAAAGTATATATCAAGACTCAAGGGACACTAATACACACTTTAACAATAACAATAATTAAATAAAGAATAAAATCAACACTGGTATAAAAGGAAGGAAAGAAAGTCTATCTTTACGTATAGAGTCATCATGGCTTGATTGCGTAACTTCCGTGATAACATACTGATTACCGCCCGTGTGTGTGTGTGTGTTTGTGTGTGTGTGTGTGTGTGTGTACTGTGCCTGTGTGTGTGCCTGTGTGTGTGTGTGTGTGTGTGTGTGTTGAGTGTGCCTGTGTGTGTGTGTGTGACTGTGTGTGTGTGTGTTGAGTGCCTGTGTGTGTGCGTGTGTGTACCTGTGTGACTGCCTGTGTGTGTGTGTGTGTGTGTTGAGTGCCTGTGTGTGTGTGTGTGTGTACCTGTGTGACTGCCTGTGTGTGTGTGTGTGTGTGTGTTGAGTGCCTGTGTGTGTGTGTGTTGAGTGCCTGTGTGTGTGTGTGTGTGTGTACCTGTGTGACTGCCTGTGTGTGTGTGTGTGTGTGTACCTGTGTGACTGCCTGTGTGTGTGTGTGTGTGTGTGTGTGTGACTGTGTGTGTGTGTGTGTGTGTGTTGTGTGTGTACCTGTGCCTGTGTGTGTGTGTGTGTGTGTGTGTGTGTGTGTGTGTGTGTGCAGGTGCGGAACAGGATAAGGATAACATGGGTTTGAAAAGGATGTTCACTAGAGGAAATGGGGTAAGTTATTTTTTTCTTATTTTTTTCCTTGTCATCCACTGTATACCTGTTTATTAATTTGTTGTTGTTATTGCTTTATTAATCATTGTTATTGTTATTGTAATTATTTGTTTTTGTTATTATTTTCATTGTTATAGGAAGTATTTATTTGTGCTCTCTCTCTCTCTCTCTCCTCTCTCTCTCCTTCTCTCTCTCTCTCTCTCTCTCTCTCTCTCTTCTCTCTCTCTCTCTCTCTCTCTCTCTCTCTCTCTCTCTCTCTCTCTCTCTTCCATACCTCTCTCATCTCTCTCTCTCTCTCTCGTTTTGGGTCCTATCTGACTAGGGCCAGTTCGATAGGTCCCAATTGAATCGTCCTAGACGTTTTGAGGCCTGCGTTAAACTAAATTTACCTGATCCCATAAAGGCGACGTGACGAGTGAACTGATTGATGATCACTTGACCTCAGTACCAATCGCTTCAGTACCAAATCACCTGCACCCTTTTTTTTGCCCTTGGCCAGTCAATCCTTTGTGATGTAAAAAAAGAAAGAAAACAAACAAACAAAAAACAAGTCTATATTACTACCCATAACCAGTCTATCGATCTGTCTGTCTGTCTGTCTGTCTGTCTGTCAGTAATGCCTATACAATACAGAAATATTTACACACTGTTAATGAAAGAGAGAAAAAAAGACAGTTTAATGTCTATCGATCTATCTGTCTGTCGGAAATGCCTATACAAAACAGAAAGATTTTAGTAGTGTTAATGAGAGAGAGAGAGAGAGAGAGAGAGAGAGAGAGAGAGAGAGAGAGAGAGAGAGAGAGATATGAAAAATAAGGCTAGTGTGTTCCATTGAGACAGGAAAGGATAGCTTATCACGTCGTATCAATGTGTGTGTCGGCGTGACTGTGGGCGTGACTGTGGGCGTGACGTCAGGCAATCGGTCCAAGGCTGGGTGTGGGCGTGATTGTGGGCGTGACGTCAGGCAATGGGGCGTCCAAGGCTGGGTGTGGGCGTGACGTCAGACAATGGGGCGTCCAAGGCTGGGTGTGGGCGTGACTGTGGGCGTGACGTCAATCCAAGGCTGGGTGTGGGCGTGACGTCAGGGGATCCAAGGCTGGGTGTGGGCGTGACTGTGGGCGTGACGTCAAGGGATCCAAGGCTGGGTGTGGGCGTGACTGTGGGCTTGACGTCAGGGGATCCAAGGCTGGGTGTGGGCGTGACTGTGGGCGTGACGTCAGGGGGTCCAAGGCTGGGTGTGGACGTGACTGTGGGCGTGACGTCAGGGGATCCAAGGCTGGGTGTGGGCGTGACTGTGGGCGTGACGTCAGGGGATCCAAGGCTGGGTGTGGGCGGATCACAGGTTCCTGGGACAGTCATAACATAACACGGGCATGGGAACAAAACCCACCTGAAAATACATGCCTGAAAATCTTGTTAATAAGGAATGTAGAGCTTTTGATTTGCAATAATACTTGTTGTTATATTTAATTTCCTCAGAGAAGAATAGTTTTTTTGTGAAAAGGGCGATTTGTTTACTAGGATAAATAAGCTGAGAACGGCTCGAAAAGGAATTTCTAATCCAAATATTGGAAAACTAAGTCCAGATTAGTGATCAGCATGCACTAAAGCTACTATGGACCAAGTTGTAATTGAAATCAGCAGAAACAAAAATTTGGCCAAATTTTGAAGGCAACAACAAACATGCCTTGGAAAATTTCGTGAAAAACACAATATCATTTATATTTCAAGAACCATGCAGCTAGGGCAAAACATCAAGGAATAAATAAATATGCAGCACGTGACTGCCGTCCTGCGGTATAAACAGGTTAAAATTTCATCAATATATAATCCAATAAATCAATAAATCCAATAAATTTTTAAAAAGTATAAAAACTTGGTATATCTCAAAAACCTGAATTGCTAGAACAAACGGATAGATGCATAGGGTAGATCTAGTTAAGCTTGAAATAATGTATTCCTGTCTATTTTCGTCTTGGGTCAATAGTTTTATAGTAAAATGGAAAAAACAAATCAAGCCAAAATTTCGGCCAAATTTGAAGCCTAAAATTTTGAAAACTTTTATTTTCATACATACGTGAAAATATTGTTAATAAGAATTTTACATCTTCCGATGGGTAATAATACTTGTTATATTTAATTTCCTCAAAGAAGAATATTTTTGTTAAAAGGTCTTAATGAATATTTTTACGGTGATAAATAAGCTGAGAACGGCTCAAAAAGGGATTTCTAAACCAAATATCGAAAAACTAAGTCCAGATTCATGATCAGCATGCACGAAAGCTACTATGGACCAAATTTCATCTAAATCAGGCGAAGAAAATTGAGACAAAGAAGCAAAGAAGTAACAAAAATACTACCTATAATTTTAGTTTTGGTTTTCAGAATGAGTAAATCTAGTGTATGGATGGGAGCAGTATATAAGACATGTTTTAACCTACCTATGCCTCATTCTTAAGTAGGCAACACATTCTTAGGTACACATTCTTAGGTACACATTCTTAGGTACATACACATTCTTCATTATTAGGGCTCATTCTTAGGTATTCTTAGTTAACATGAGACTTATAGTAAGACATGCATGCGACAGGAAGATGATAAATCCAAACTTAGCTTCATCTTAATTAAGGGATTACGAATGATGTGTGTGCGTCATGGCGTGGTTATCAGTAATTCCTGAAGATACGGAGGTGTGAGAGACAATTATATGACAGGTAAAAGAAAGGGGATAAGGTGGTGATGGAAGTAGAAGGAATACAAAGGAGGAAGAACAGACAGCAACAGCCTTTACTTTTTTAAATCACTACTTTTACTTACTTACTACTTTACTTACTTACTACTCTACCTTATTACCTTTCCTTCACCGTCCAGAGGCACTACCTTCTCTACTACTACTACTTTACTACTACTACTACTACTACTACTACTACTATTACTACTACTACTACTACTACTACCTTTCTTCCCCCTCCAGAGGCAGCCAGTGACCTCAAGAACAGTGCTGGTGAACGGCCGGCCCCCGGAAGAAGCCACCACGCCCCTCGCCATCCCCCGCTACGGGAATAACCAAATCAAGACGTCCAAGGTAACAACATCTATAGACTGTTAACCCCTTGAAGCCCAGAACGTAATTTCCATTGTAATTTGGCTGCCATTAGACGATTTTTAGTGAATATAAACAATGTTTTATAGCTATGACCTGTTTAGTATCCTTGTCCACTAACTAATTTGGTATATTAAGTTACTTTTTATAATTTTATGACTCCACGACAGACAATTTTATATAGTAAAGGAAAGATCTGGGCGTGAAGGGGTTAATAATAGTATGTCTAATAGTGTGTCTAATTGTATGTAATTATTAAATAATAGTATGGCTATTAATCTTGCAAGGTAAGACTAGGTGAAGAGGTAGAGAGGTTCCTATCATCATTATTATTATTATTCTTCATTCCAAAGATTTGATGATGGTGTAATATAGTGTTTCGCTATCTCTGTCTCTGTCTAGAGGCGTTTTCTGCGGGGATCCTGATTGCAACCGAAAATTTTTCGATTGCTCAAATTTCGATTGCTGTTCAACCATCCAGGGAAGATGATTGGCCCGACCCGCAATCATTTGTTGTTGTTGTTGTGACCGTTTGCAATCGAAAATTGTCCGATTGCAACCAAAAATCCCCCGCAGAAAACGCCTTATGTCTCTCTCTCTCTCTCTCTCTCTCTCTCTCTCTCTCTCTCTCTCTCTCTCTCTCTCTCTCTCTCTCTCTCTCTCTCTCTCTCTCTCTCTCTCTCTCTCTCTCTCTCTCTCTCTCTCTCTCTCTCTCTCTCTCTCTCTCTCCATCCCCATTCCCAAAGACTTGTTGATAGTGTAATATAGTGTCTCACCACCTCTCTCTCTCTCTCTCTCCTCTCTCTCTCTCTCTCTCTCTCTCTCTCTCTCTCTCTCTCTCTCTCTCTCTCTCTCTCCACTATAGCTTATCTTTTATCAGTTAACAATGTGATTTGTCCCTCTTATCTACCAAGGGCGGTTCATCATGTCTCGTGTCGTGTGTACATTTTTTTTTTTCTCTCTCTCTCTCTCTCTCTCTCTCTCTCTCTCTCTCTCTCTCTCTCCTCTCTCTCTCTCTCTCTCTCTCTCTCTCTTCTTCTGAAGATATACAATAATTCACTCATTCCTTCTATATAATAATATAAGCGAAAGTGTGTGTGTGTGTGTGTGTGTGTGTGTGTGTGTGTGTGTGTGTGTGTGTGTGTGTGTGTGTGTGTGTGTGTGTGTGTGTGTGTGTGTGTGTGTGTGTGTGTGTGTGGGTGGTATAGGTTCCGCCCCCCGTGGCGGAATCCCATCATATACCATATTTTTGGAACCAGGTTGACCAGGGGAAGGCTATACGCTCACTTATGAGATGATCCGATCACCTTTTTTTTCCTCTTTTTTTTAGCAGCCTATTAGCGATAATTGTGAAAAAAAAGTGGGTTGCGAGAATTGAGGAAACCTTGATGTAGGGTGATGGGTAATGGGTGAGTGAATGGGTGGGGTGATGGGTAATGGGTGTGGGGTGATGGGTGAGTGAATGGGTGGGGGGTGATGGGTGATGGGTGAGGGAATAGATGGGGGGTGATGGGTAATGGGTGAGTGAATGGGTGTGTGGTGATGGGTAATGGGTGAGTGAATGGGTGGGGGGTGATGGGTAATGGGTGAGTGAATGGGTGGGGGGTGATGGGTAATGGGTGAGTGAATGGGTTGGGGGTGATGTGAATGGGTTGGCGTTAATACATACATTTCTACATCCATGATTTCAGGAAAGTTAGAAGGGGCTATCTGGAGAGTCTGTGTTTGGTGGGCCGAAGGCCCACCAAACACAGGTGGTGGACCAATAGCCCTCCGCAGGAGCTAGCCAAAAAATCCGCCCGGAGGGCGGCTTTGCGGCTAGTTACTCATATATTCCCTTTTTTCTTTTTTTCAGTACACTTGGTTTAACTTCATCCCCAAGAATCTGTTCGAGCAGTTCAGACGTATTGCAAACTTCTATTTCCTCGTCGTTAGTGTGATCCAGGTAAAAAAAATCACTTAGCTATCCTGTACGTAGCTTAACACCTTGAGGCCCAGTACATAATTTCCATTGTAATTTGGGTACCATTAGACGCTTTTTTGTGACTATAAGCAATATTTAATAGCTATGACCTGTTTAGTATCCATGTCCACTAACTAATTTGATATATTCAGTTACTTTTCGTAATTTTATGGCTAACAACAACAGATTTTATATTGCAAAGGAAAGATCTGAGCGTGAAGAGGTTAAAAACTTAATGGTATAAGATAAAAAAGCTCAGTTACTATCCTGCCGGGGTCGCAGAAGAAGGAAAAAAGACAAGACTCGTGTTCCCAAGGCCTTTAAACCTAATTCTAAAGGTTTTGCGTGTTCCCTTTTCAGCTGACGATTGAGAGCCCTGTGTCGCCCATGACGAGCATCCTGCCCCTGGTGATCGTGGTGAGCGTGACGGCAGTGAAGCAGGCGTACGAGGACTGGCTGAGGCACACGGAGGACAACAAGATCAACAATGTCTCGGCCACCGTGTTGAGGCAGGGCAAGGCTACGGTGGGTGGTGGTCTTGTATTAGTAGTAGTAGTAGTAGTAGTAGTAGTAGTACTAGAAACAGTATACGAGTAGTAGTAGTAGTAGTAGCAGTAGCAGTAGCAAAAACGCGGGCTTTTCCTAACTTTATTTGCCCTAGGCCAGAGGTCGGCAACTCAGAATTTGAGAAGAGCCAGTTTCTTCAAGCTTGGCAGGGCAGCAGTGCTGATGGAGCCGCAGTGTACATTAGGAATGGAAATTTCGAACAAGTACAAGTTAATAAGTACAAGAATTCATCCCAATATTTTCCTAGAGACCTAGGACCTTGGTCACATACACTATTGTACTGCGGCTATCTGTCCCAGTATTTTATCGCTTTTTAAAACGATAATTCGACCATTTTTAAGTAGGTGACAGGTGCCGCACAGGTCTCTTGAAAGAGCCGCAGGTTGCCGACCGCTGCCCTAGGCCAATCCTACGAGATATAAACAAAAAACTACATATAATATCATAGTAGTAGTAGTAACATCATCATCATCAATAACCACCACCACCACCACCTTACCCTGTACAGGAGGTGCGTAACCAGGACATAATGGTCGGTGACGTGGTGAAGGTGGCGGACGAAGAGGGCTTTCCGTGCGACCTCCTCCTCCTGCTCTCCTCCAACCCTGAGGCCAAGTGTGAGGTGACCACTGCTAACCTGGACGGCGAGACCAACTTAAAGGTAAAGAAGGCTATGTTGTACCTATTATTATTGCTCTTCTAACTAACTGATTGACTGACTAATTTGCGGTTTTTTCAAGGCAAGCAACTGGATTAACGGTTGATAAAGAGGAGTTGGAAATTAAAGGTTGATAACTATGCTAACTGACTGACTAAATTAGGGTTTTTTCACGGCAAGTAACTGCATTAAGTTTTTAGATTAGGGGACATAACAGTATGTAAAAGTAATATGCATGGCGAAACAAACTTAAAGGTAAAGGCATGTAGTACTTATTGCTCCTCTAACCGATTGACTGACTAAATTAGGTTTTTTTCACGGCAAGTAACTAGATTAAGTGTTTTGTTCAGTAGACATAACAGCTAGTCCATTATATAAAAACGAAGAAAACGAAGAATCTACCTGATACTTATTATATTCTTCATCTCTTTCTTTATTAGACCTTCGTGTGTCCCGGAGAAACCGAGCACCTGCAAACACCTGAGGACCTTTGGAACATGACGGCCGTGGTCGAGTGTCAGGTGAGGGAGGGAGTAGACGATGGGGGAGAGGACATAGGGTGATCAGAGGGAAGGGGGGAAGGGCGCAGTGGGGAGAATGATGGAGAAGGCGGGGAAGAGGGGAAACAGGGTTGAAGTTGGGAGGCAGAAGGAGAAAGAGGGGTAGGTGGAAGATGCGTCTCTCAGGTAAACTCCCCTTTTCATTACAAAATCAACAACGATAAATCAACTTCATATCTCATCTATTTCATCTCACCTCTTCCTTTTCCATTCCATTGCTTTCTTCTTTCATTTTGCTATCTCATTTATATCACAGAAACCAATCTGTATCTCACTCAACAAATCTATCTTAACACCAGTGATATTACGGCAAAACGTCTTATTTTGATGTACAATTGTTTTGACACCTCCTGTATTTTACGCTTTTGCACATAGGTATAGGTAGCATTACACTCCATGCCTTCCCTTCCTCCCTCCGTCAGTTGCCTCACGCCAACCTATACGACTTTTTACAGCTCCTGACTTTAAGTTTTGCACATTGGTAGCATTACACTCCATGCCTTCCCTTCCTCCCTCCATCAGTTGCCTCACGCCAACCTATACGACTTCAAGGGCGCGCTGCAGGTCTTCCGCGGCAACAGTCACGCCGCCAAGACGCCCCTGGCCACCGAGAACCTGCTGCTGCGAGGCGCGCGGCTCAGAAACACACCCTGGGTCTACGGTGAGTGAGGTGCAGGAGTGATTAGAACATAGGAACATAAGGGAGGATGCAGGAGTGATTAGAACATAAGAACATAAGGAAGCTCCAAGAGGCCTGGGTATACGGTGAGGGCGTGATCTATATAGTAGTTTTATTTAGAAGTAGTAGTAGTTTTAATAGTAGTAATAGTAGTAGTTTTATTTATGTTAGTAGTAGTAGTTTTGATAATATTAATAGTATTATTCTTATCCTCCCTATAGGTGTGGCGATCTATACGGGGAAGGAAACCAAAATGGCACTCAACTTGAAGATGAGCAGCACGAAATTCTCCACCGTTGAAAAGTAAGTGTGTGTGTGTGTGTGTGTGTGTTTGTTTGTGTGTGTGTGTGTGTGTGTGTGTGTGTGTGTGTGAAGTCCCTTGACACCCTTGTAAATAACATATGAAAGGCAGGAGGGAAATACCTTTTTATAAATAATTTCATATCACAAGCAGGTATATTCTAAAAAAATTGAAGTATAGGATTTCACATGAGATTTTTGAAAAGAGTAAATCTCAAATATTTTACTAAACTGTGATTCATAAGCCTTTAAAAACAAAACTTTAAAAAAAATATATGGGATTTCACATGAGATTTATTGAAAAAGTATAAATCTCCATCCCTTTTTTTGCCAAACTGTAATTCATAGGTCTTTAAAAAAAAAACTTCTTATACCCAACAAACCCATTTAAATCATCTCTTTTTCTCTCCCACAATACCTCGCTCGTTCCCGCCTATCTCTAACCTCTCATTTTATACCAAACAACTCATAAATATTCTCTCTCTTCTCTCCTACAATACCTCGCTCGTCGCCGCCTCTCGCAGGACGATGAACTACTACCTTGTGTTCTACCTGTGTGTGTTGGTGGTGGAGATCACGGCCAGCACCCTCCTCAAGTACCTCCTCTACACCTACCCCGTCATGAGTGAGTGCGGGGGGTGGGAAGGGAGGGGGGAAGGGAAGGTGGGAGAAGGAGAGAAGAAAATAAGAGGGAGGGAAGGGCAGGGAGTCATGAGTAAGTGCGGGGGTGTTGAGAGGGGGAAGGGAATGATAAGGTGTTGGGAGGGAGGAAGGGCAGGGATGGGCAAGGGCAGGGATGGGGCAAGGGCAGGGAGGGGGAAGGGAATGAGTGAGTGGGAAGGGCAGGGTGGGGGAAGTCTAATTTTAATTCTTAGTCATATTATTATTATCATTATTTAGTCTTGCTAGTCTACTGTCTTGTTTGAGTTCAATTTGGTATGTATATGTATTCGCTTGTGAAACTAACAAATATGTGTAAATATTATAAAACTGTGGTCAATATACTATCTATCTATCTATCTGTCTATCTAACTATCTGTCTATCTATCTATCTATCTATCTATCGATCTATCTATCTATCTATCTATGTATCTGTGCAGAGGACATGTGGTACCTCGGGGTGGATGAAGACAGCACCGTGACGGCCAAGGCTGTGGTTCAGGACACCTTCTCCTACCTGGTCATCTACAACTACATCATCCCCATCTCACTCTACGTCACACTCGGTACGTGCGTCACAACCCGTACTACGTCACATACTATTTCTATTGTCACACTTTACTCTGTACACTACGGGTACTCCGTAGTGTAGTGGTTAGCACGCTCGGTCCCAGGTTCGATCCCCAGGCGGAGCGGAGAAAGACGGGCGGTCTTCTAAAAACCCGAGCCCCTGTCCACCCAGCAGTGAATGAATGGGTACCGGGTGTTAGCCGGGGGTTTGTGACCCGCCTCCCGGGGTGGTGACTTCCCCCAGCACTAAGGAAGCAAATTTAAGAAAATTTAGATATTGAGACGGGGCCATACGAGTGTAGCTCAGGCCCTGTAAAATACAACTAGGTAAATACAACTAGGTAAATACAACTAGGTAAATACACACACACACAATCTCAGTATCTTCATCTAATAACCCTATTTTTCTTTCCCCTTCAGAGATGCAGAAGTTCCTGGGCGCGATGTTCCTGCAGTGGGACGACGAGCTGGCGGGCGGGGAGGACAACGAGCGGTGCAAGTGTAACACCTCCGACCTGAACGAGGAGCTGGGACAGGTGCGTGACTGCGTGTGTGTGTGTTATTCTCTTTTATTGCCAAAGTGGGATTTGTATCTATATACATTATTTTAATATTATGGGTAAAGTTTTTTTCTTTGTTTTGTTATGTTGTCATCTTGTTTTGCAAATGTTGTTTTTATGGTTTATATATGGACCACGGACCGTGACAAAAACTTCTGCATCGTATATTTGTATTTTTTGTGGTCAATAAGTATCTAATATAATTTAATCTGTGTGTGTGTATGTGTGTGTGAGAGAGAGAGAGAGAGAGAGAGAGAGAGAGAGAGAGAGAGAGAGAGAGAGAGAGAGAGAGAGAGAGAGAGAGAGAGAGAGAGAGAGAGAGAGAGAGAGAGAGAGACACTAAAGCAAATTATTTAACATACGAATTCAAAGGACTTCAGGCAACAAAACACTTATGCAAACAGAAAAAAAACAGAGGTAAAAGAAAAATTCATGAAAAAAAAAAAAATCTATTTAACATACAATATCAGCTTCAAGCCAGTATATTAATATTTCAAGCTTATGATACAGTAGTAGTAGTAGTACTGCTTTATATGGCCTGGCACCTAGCAAGATTTATTCCCCCCTTGGCCAGTCCCTTGCGCAATAAAAAAAAAAAAAATTATGCGGTAGTAAGAGTAGTAATTACTTTTTTTCTCCCTCAGGTGCAGTATCTGTTCACGGACAAGACGGGAACACTGACAGAGAACGTGATGCACTTCCGCCAGTGTTCAGTGGACTGCGCCAAATACATCAGCGTGGAGGGGGAGCTACGCCTCTTAAACGAGAACAACAACACGTCCTTCCCTGTCCCTGTGTGGCCCGTGAGTGTGTTAGGTGGCCCGTGAGTGTGTTAGGTGGCCCGTGAGTGTGTTAGGTGGCCGTGAGTGTGTTAGGGGCTGTGAGTGTTAGGTGGCCCGTGAGTGTGTTAGGTGGCCTGTGAGTGTGTTAGGTGGCCCGTGAGTGTGTTAGGTGGCCTGTGAGTGTGTTAGGTGGCCCGTGAGTGTGTTAGGTGGCCTGTGAGTGTGTTAGGTGGCCTGTGAGGGTGTTAGGTGGCCTGTGAGTATGTTAGGTGGCCTGTGAGTGTGTTAGGTGGCCTGTGAGTGTGTTAGGTGGCCCGTGAGTGTGTTAGGTGGCCCGTGAGTGTGTTAGGTGGCCTGTGAGTGTGTTAGGTGGCCCGTGAGTGTGTTAGGTGGCCCGTGAGTGTGTTAGGTGGCCTGTGAGTGTGTTAGGTGGCCCGTGAGTGTGTTAGGTGGCCCGTGAGTGTGTTAGGTGGCCCGTGAGTGTGTTAGGTGGCCCGTGAGTGTGCTAGGTGGCCCGTGAGTGTGTTAGGTGGCCCGTGAGTGTGTTAGGTGGCCCGTGAGTGTGTTAGGTGGCCCGTGAGTGTGTTAGGTGGCCCGTGAGTGTGTTAGGTGGCCCGTGAGTGTGTTAGGTGGCCCGTGAGTGTGTTAGGTGGCCTGTGAGTGTGTTAGGTGGCCCGTGAGTGTGTTAGGTGGCCTGTGAGTGTGTTAGGTGGCCCGTGAGTGTGTTAGGTGGCCCGTGAGTGTTAGGTGGCCCGTGAGTGTGCTAGGTGGCTCGTGAGTGTGTTAGGTGGCCTGTGAGTGTGTTAGGTGGCCCGTGAGTGTGTTAGGTGGCCCGTGAGTGTGTTAGGTGGTTCGTGAGTGTGTTAGGTGGCCCGTGAGTGTGTTAGGTGGCCCGTGAGTGTGTTAGGTGGCCCGTGAGTGTGTTAGGTGGCCCGTGAGTGTGCTAGGTGGCCGTGAGTGTGTTAGGTGGCCCGTGAGTGTGTTAGGTGGCCCGTGAGTGTGTTAGGTGGCCCGTGAGTGTGCTAGGTGGCCCGTGAGTGTGTTAGGTGGCCTGTGAGTGTGTTAGGTGGCCCGTGAGGTGTTAGGTGGCCGTGTGAGTGTGTTAGGTGGTCCGTGAGTGTGTTAGGTGGCCGTGAGTGTGTTAGGTGGCCCCGTGAGTGTGTTAGGTGGCCTGTGAGTGTGTTAGGTGGCCCTGAGTGTGTTAGGTGGCCCGTGAGTGTGTAGGTGGCCCGTGAGTGTGTTAGGTGTGCCCGTGAGTGTGTTAGGTGGCCCGTGAGTGTTAGGTGGCCCGTGAGTGTGCTAGGTGGCTCGTGAGTGTGTTAGGTGGCCTGTGAGTGGTTAGGTGGCCCGTGAGTGTGTTAGGTGGCCCGTGAGTGTGTTAGGTGGTTCGTGAGTGTGTTAGGTGGCCCGTGAGTGTGTTAGGTGGCCCGTGAGTGTTTAGTGGCCCGTGAGTGTGTTAGGTGGCCCGTGAGGTGCTAGGTGGCCGTGAGTGTGTTAGGTGGCACCGTGAGTGTGTTAGGTGGCCCGTGAGTGTGCTAGGTGGCCCGTGAGTGTGTTAGGTGGCCGTGAGTGTGCTAGGTGGCCGTGAGTGTGTAGGTGGCCCGTGAGTGTGTTAGGTGCCCGTGAGTGTGTTAGGGGCCTGGAGTGTGTTAGGTGGCCGTGAGTGTGTTAGGTGGCCGGAGTGTGTTAGGGGCCGTGAGTGTGTTAGGTGGCCGTGAGTGTGCTAGGGGCCCGTGAGTGTGTTAGATGGCCGTGAGTGTGCTAGGTGCCCGTGAGTGTGTTAGGTGGCCTGTGAGTGTGTTAGTGGCCCGTGAGTGTGTAGTGGCCGTGAGTGTGCTAGGGGCCGTGAGTGTGTTAGGTGGCCGTGAGTGTGCTAGTGGCCCGTGAGTGTGTAGGTGGCCGTGAGTGTGTTAGGTGGCCTGAGTGTGTTAGGTGGCCCGTGAGTGTGTTAGTGGCCCGTAGTGTGTTAGGTGGCCTGTGAGTGTGTTAGGTGGCCGTGAGTGTGTTAGGTGGCCCGTGAGTGTGTAGGTGGCCGTGAGGTTTAGGTGGCCCGTGAGTGTGCTAGGTGGCCGTGAGTGTGTTAGGTGGCCCGTGAGTGTTAGTGGCCCGTGAGTGTGCTAGGTGGCCCGTGAGTGTGTTAGGTGGTCCGTGAGTGTGTTAGGTGGTCCGTGAGTGTGTTTAGGTGGCCCGTGTGTGTGTTAGTGGCCCGTGAGTGTGTTAGGTGGCCTGTGAGTGTGTTAGGTGGCCCGTGAGTGTGTTAGGTGGCCGTGAGTGTGTAGGTCGGCCCGTGAGTGTGTTAGGTGGCCCGTGAGTGTGCTAGGTGGCCCGTGAGTGTGTTAGGTGGCCCGTGAGTGTGCTAGGTGGCCCGTGAGTGTGTTAGGTGGCCGTGAGTGTGTTAGGTGGCCCGTGAGTGTGTTAGGTGGCCGTGAGTGTGTTAGGTGGCGGCCCGTGAGTGTGCTAGGTGGCCCGTGAGTGTGTAGGTGGCCCGTGAGTGTGTTAGGTGGCCCGTGAGTGTGTTAGGTGGCCCGTGAGTGTGTTAGGTGGCCCTGTGAGTGTGTTAGGTGGCCCGTGAGTGTGTTTAGGTGGCCTGTGAGTGTGTTAGGTGGCCTGTGAGTGTGTTAGGTGGCCCGTGAGTGTGTTAGGTGGCCCGTGAGTGTGTTAGGTGGCCTGTGAGTGTGTTAGGTGGCCCGTGAGTGTGTTAGGTGGCCTGTGAGTGTGTTAGGTGGCCCGTGAGTGTGTTAGGTGGCCTGTGAGTGTGTTAGGTGGCCCGTGAGTGTGTTAGGTGGCCCGTGAGTGTGTTAGGTGGCCCGTGAGTGTGTTAGGATGACTGATAGAATAAAGCGTATGAGATAAGATGAGACATAGAGGGATAAAGTAAGGAGAGGGATGACAGACGAGACATAGAGGGATAAAGTAAGGAGAGGGATGACAGACGAGACATAGAGGGATAAAGAAAGGAGAGGGATGACAGACGAGACATAGAGGGATAAAGAAAGGAGAGGGATGACAGACGAGACATAGAGGGATAAAGAAAGGAGAGGGATGACAGACGAGACATAGAGGGATAAAGAAAGGAGAGGGATGACAGACGAGACATAGAGGGATAAAGAAAGGAGAGGGATGACAGACGAGACATAGAGGGATAAAGAAAGGGGGGATGAAGACGAGACAAGGGGATAAAGAAAGGAGAGGATGACAGACGAGACATAGAGGGATAAAGAAAGGAGAGGGATGACAGACGAGACATAGAGGGATAAAGAAAGGAGAGGGATGACAGACGAGACATAGAGGGATAAAGAAAGGAGAGGGATGACAGACGAGACATAGAGGGATAAAGCAAGGAAGGGGACAGATAGGAGTGTGTGAGCATGCAAGAGGTATATAAGTTCTATTATCATCCATATAGTGTTATTGTTTGGTTCTAATTAAGTTTCCTTCCCTCCCTTTCATTGATTCTTTCGACCTTCCTTCATTCTTGCTTCTTACCTTCACAATCTTTGCCTTTTAGCCTCTCTCTCTCTCTCTCTCTCTCTCTCTCTCTCTCTTCTCTCTCTCTCTCTCTCTCTCTCTCTCTCTCTCTTCTCTCCTCTCTCTCTCTTCTCTCTCTCTCTCTCTCTCTCTTCTCATCATCCCAGTCTTCTTCTTCTCTCTCTCTCTCTCTCTCTCTCTCTCTCCCTCTCTCTCTCTCTCTCTTCTCTCTCTCTCTCTCTCTCTCTCTCTCCTCTCTCTCTCTCTCTCTCTCTCTCCTCTCATCTCCTCTCTCTCTCTCTCTCTCTTCTCTCTCTCTCTCTCTCTCTCCCTCTCCTCTCTCTCTCTCTCTCCCCTCTCTCTCTCTCTCTCTCTCTCAGCCTCCCTCCCTCTTGTATTGTTTTTTTACATCACAAAGGACTGACCAAGGGCATAAAAAAGAAGTAAAAGTAACAAAAAGACCGCTTATTATATACAAATATCCAAGATTAATAGACATACTATCATTAAAAGTCTATAGATCTTGCAAATATCCTCCTTACACAGAACCCTTTGGAGGACTTCTTGGTGACCCTCGCTCTCTGCCACACCGTCCAGCGCGTCTCCAAGCCCCGCGCCCAAGACAAAGTGGAGGTCACACCCAATGGTCATATCGAGCTGTCGGAGTTCTCAGAGCGTTACCGAGCTGCCAGTCCGGACGAGAAGGCGCTGGTGGAGGCGTGTGCAAGGTAAGGGCTCTTGATTTACTCCACGTACTGTGTATCAGGGTTGGTATAAGCTCGTGTCTTCTTCTTCTTCTTCTTCTTCTTGTGACCTTTGACGCTTAGTATTGCTTCATAGGTCCCAGTGCATTTTTTAACATCACAACTGGGCGACCAAAATGTCTCTCAGTGATGGAAAACTGTCGCCCAGTAAGAATAATTTTAAGCTACTGGGCGACAAGATATTTGTTCATAAAATCCTTCCTGGATGCAATGGTTCATCTTATCTGTGTGTGTTAGATCCAGAAGTGCACTCTTATTACTGCATATGATCTTTATTTATACACAGCATACAAACGGGTGAAGTTGATTTATCCAAAAAACTATATTTTAACAGGTAGGCCTTTACCTTTCTGGATATCCAAAGAATGTCGCCCAGTAATATTTGCTTAAAAAATGCTCTGATAGGTCCTCTTCAACTTCGTCTCCTTAGTTAACAGTCTCATTAAGCTTTCCATTGGTTATTTTACCTGCATGGGAAACTAGAAAACTATCATAGTGTGTCTTTTTATTACTTCTCTCTTCTTCATTCTATCTCCTTCTTCCCCTCCCCTTCTCTTCCTTCTTCTTCTAAATACTTAATCATGCATGTATACCTCTCACTACTCCCGTTCTTCGGCCACAGTTTCGGCGTGGTGTTTGAGGGCCAGCACAGAGACAGCCTCATGCTCACCGTGCGGGGACAGAAAAGGACGTACACTCGCCTGCAGGTTCTGGACTTCGACTCAGGTTAGTGTCCAGGGCTGAGAGTCTATAGGGTGGCATTACGCGTCCCTTTGGCTCTCCTACTGTCTTCCTTCCTTCATTATACTGGCTATTTAGATTCCCTTACTGCCCCGTCAAGACTTGTCGCCTCAGTCTGTGGTGTGTCTGTGTCTGTATGTGCATGTCTGTCTGTGTGCCGCAGACCGCAAGTGCATGTCTGTGGTGGTGCGCGAGGAGGGGTCGGGGCGGCTATGGCTGCTGACCAAAGGTGCTGAGAGCAGCGTGCTGAGGCGCTGCCGAGTGCTGACCCCAGACCAGCAGCGACTCCACGACACCACGGCGGCCCACATCGACGACTACGCCATGGTAGGGGAGAGAGAGAGAGAGAGAGAGAGAGAGAGAGAGAGAGAGAGAGAGAGAGAGAGAGAGAGAGAGAGAGAGAGTGCCTTCCCTCACCCCTCTGTGCCTTGAGAGAGAGAGAGAGAGAGAGAGAAGAGAGAGGAGAGAGAGAGAGAGAGAGAGAGAGAGAGAGAGAGAGAGAGAGAGAGAGAGGCGACTATAGTGTTGTTGACGGTAGTGCATCTATTTGAAGTTGCTCTTTATTTTTACGGCTTTTAACCAGGGTAGAACAAGAAGTAACGGATTCAAGCTGGAAAAGCGTAGATTTAGAAAGGAAATAGGGAAAAACTGGTTCACAAATAGGGTGGTGAATGAATGGAATGGTCTCAGTAGACAGGTAGTTAGTGCGGAGTCATTAGGGAGCTTTAAAGAGGGGCTGGATAGGTTCATGGATGGGGAAGAAAGGTGGATGTGGAAAGTGGTGGAAAGGTGGAAAGTAGTGTTAGGTGACAGGAACTACCACGTGTAGGCCTCGCGGTCTCTTGTAGCTTCCTTATTTTCTTATGTTCTTATGAGAGAGAGAGAGAGAGAGAGAGAGAGAGAGGTAGCCTGCCTTGCCTCACCCTCCCTGCCTTGCCACACACAGTTGGGTCTGCGCACGCTGGCGGTGGCTCGGCGGGAGCTCAGCGAGGACCAGTACCAGGGGTTCGCCACCCAGCTGTCCCGGGCACGCACGGTGAGTGTACTGGCGGCGGCAGGGCATGTAATAAGGGACCACACTATAATACACTACAATACACTATACATTAATACACTATAACACACTGTAGTAATGCTTCATGACTCTTAATGCCCTGGTTATGCTGCCTCAGGTGCTGGAGGATCGCGATGCTTGTGTGCGCGCTGTGACGGACCAGATGGAGGCTGAGGTGACGCTGTTGGGAGCCACCGGGGTGGAGGACCTGCTTCAGGAGGGCGTCCAGGAGACCCTCGAGGCCCTCAGGGTGGCGGGGATCAAGGTGGGGCATGGGGCGGGGCGGGCCAGACAGAGGGGGGCGGGGCGGGGCAGACAGAGGGGGGCGGGGGAGGGGGTAGCGGGGTAAGGCTTGGATTCAGGGTATAAGATGGAGACAGGGGACAAGGGGAGCCATGAGCCCTTGAGCCTTGGGCAGGAAGGGTCTGGCCTGGCAAGGGTGTGGGGCGTGGGTCACAAGGGTATGGGGCGTGTGTCACAAGGCTTAATACAGGCTCAGGAGGACCCATGACGCAAGGTTCAAGGGCACGTGGGTTTTGCTTCGTCAGGTGTGGGTGTTGACGGGCGACAAGGTGGAGACGGCGGTCAACATCGCGTACTCGTGCGGTCACTTCAAGAGGTTCATGACGGTGCTGTCGCTGACGGGGCTGCAGGACGAGCAGCACGCCGCTTCAAGGCTGAAACAGTGCACGTGAGTTGATCCACTTCCTTATAACGCACAGACACCTCACGTAAAACCTCCTTAGGACCTCATAATGACCCGCCAAATATACCTGAGGAAAAAGAGTATTAGAGATAATGTGTGTTTAGGTCAGTCATGTATGAAATCTATTAACGAATAACTGGGTAGTGGTTCATTAGGGAAACTTAATTAGCCTATACAATAATGGCTGAGGTTTAGGATGTCTGAGTGAGCCCCAACTCAGCCCCAAATCAGCCCCACCTCAGCCCTAAATCAGCCAAAATCAGCCCCAAATCAACCCCAACTCAGCCCCCTCCCTCTCGTCAGGCAGGAGTCCCAGGCGGAGGGCAACTATGGGCTGGTGGTGGACGGCGCCTCCCTGCAGATCCTCTTCGACCACTACAAGGACCAGTTCTACGCCGTGTGCCGCAGGTGCCTCGCCGTCGTCTGCTGCAGGATGACCCCCAAACAGAAGGCTGAGGTACGCATGTCTTCCGAGGTGATAGCTGAATCTTTCTTTACTACAAGGAAGATCGAGTACTCACATATCATTACAATACGTCATTTCTTTCTCAAATCTTACTCACGTCTTTTGTGTTAACGAACTTTTGTACATCTTTGCCACTGAAGTAACTGTCTCAGAGCAATACTTCGAGACACACCAAGAGCAATTCCTCAATTACTTGGAAACTTAGGATAGGTAACAATTAATTCCAGAGTCGTTCAAGTGTCTTACAATACTAATGACGCTTTAAAGGCTACAACAATTATATAGGCATGCAGTACTAAGGCATAGAACAGACTGGTTAATGTTTCTTTACTTCACCCTCTTCTTTGTTTTTCCAGAGTCATTCAAGTGTCTTATAATACTAATGAGGCTCTAAAGGCTACAACATTAAGTAAGAGGATACTGGCAAAACAGGCAAATCAATGATAATAAAACTTCAAGGGTTATAAAACGAAGTAAAGGACGCTGGCAGAGAACAGGCTGCTTAACTCCTTCAGACCCAGATCTTTCCTTTGCTATAAAAAATCGTCTGTTGTTAGCTATAAAATTACGAAAACTAACTGAATATACCAAATTAGCTAGTGGAAAAGGATACTAAACAGGTTATATCTATAAAATATTGCTTATATTCACAAAAAATGATCTAATGGTACCCAAATTACAATGGAAATTACGTTATGGGCCTCAAGGGGTTAATGTTCCACTACCTCTTATCCCCTTTGTTCTTGCAGACGGTGCGGTTAGTCAAGAAGAGCAAGGAGAGGCCTGTGTGTGCCGCTATCGGGGACGGAGCCAACGACGTGTCCATGATCCAGGAAGCTCACGTGGGGCTGGGTGAGTCACAACCCTTCTCCTTACTATCATACATTCCTCATAATCATAATTTCTATCATAAGTCCTTCTCTATCATAAGTCCTTCTCTATCATAAGTCCTTCTCTATCATAAGTCCTTCTCTTTCATAAGTCCTTCTCTATCATAAGTCCTTCTCTATCATAAGTCCTTCTCTATCATAAGTCCTTCTCTATCATAAGTCCTTCTCTATCATAAGTCCTTCTCTATCATAAGTCCTTCTCTATCATAAGTCCTTCTCTATCATAAGTCCTTCTCTATCATAAGTCCTTCTCTATCATAAGTCCTTCTCTATCATAAGTCCTTCTCTATCATAAGTCCTTTTCCTCACTATAATAAGTCCTTCTCTATAATAAGTCCTTCTCTATCATAAGTCCTTCTCTATCATAAGTCCTTCTCTATCATAAGTCCTTCTCCTCACTATAATAAATGCTTTGTTTTATTCCCCGTTTCCCTTCTATTGGCATCTTTCAAATACTTAAATGTCTTCTCTGTCCCTTCATAAAAACAGATTACACGTATCATATCTATCCAACCATCTGTTTATTTCTTATTTTTTGGATTCAATTAACACGTCTCTATTAGCCATTTTTCACAACACAACACAACAACACTGGTATACTTAAGCCTGTTAGACGACGCTATTATTCCCCTCCCACTTTTACACACACACATACACTGGTTCTTACCCTATTGATAGACGCTAATGTCCTTACCCCCCTCCCCCACATAGATAGATAGATAGACACACACACACACACACACACACACACACACACACACACACACACACACACACACACACACACACACACACACACATAACGTCATCTCGTGGTATTTTTTAGGCGTGATGGGGAAGGAAGGTCGTCAGGCTGTCAGATGCGCCGATTTTGCCTTCGCGCGGTTTCGTTTCCTGAAGAGGATACTGTTGGTTCACGGTCACTGGTACTACGTGCGGGTGTCCACGCTGGTACAGTATTCCTTCTACAAGAACGTGACCTTCGTTACCCCGCAGCTCCTCTTCGCTATCTGGAACGCCTTCTCAACACAGGTGGGGAGACATAGAAGGGATGGTTACTGGCTTACTGCTTCTATATAGTCTTGTTTTCTTTAGTAACTTAGGTGTTTGCATGGTTACCTGTACTTTACATCACTGTATGTTACCTGAGTGTTGTATGGATAACGTATATATATTATAACTCATAAAGTAATGCATGAACTATTCTGTTACGCAATATAATCAGCCTGGTATTGCATTGTTATCCTTAGTTATCACTAGTAGCCTTAGTGTTGCATGATATATCTGAGTTATCCATTAATCATGCAAGCTTGTTTTGTTTTATCCTTACTACGATATATAAGCTTGGCATGACTGTTCCAACACTGATAGTATTATTTCAGAACTAACCTGAAACTCTCCACCCAACCTTGTTTGGCCCAGTAAGGGTGATGCTGTCTGTTCTTCCTTTAGATTCCTTAGGATTCCTTTGTATTTACAGCACCATAACCTCTCTCTCCCTCTCCCTTCCCTCGGTTTGTTCCTCAGAGTGTGTACGAAAGCATGGCTCTCACTATGTACAATATCAGCTTCACCTCCCTGCCTGTCATCTTCTTCGGCCTCTTCGACCAAAACATCCCCGCGCGCCTTCTCATGCAACACCCGCACCTCTACAAACGCAACGCCAACAACGCCGCCCTCGCACTGCCAAGATTTCTGAAGTGGACATTTTTTGGTATGCTGATTTGCTGACCTATATTATTTTTTTCTCAGGTTTTTTAATATATTTTCGTTGGAGCCTATATTTATTTTGAGGGTATTATTAGTAGTTTTGCAGGCTTTTATCTTTCTTCCTTATTTTTTTCTCATATGCTTTGTTTTATTTCCTAGTTCTCTTTCTGTGGCATCCTTAAAGTGCTTAAATATATTAACTTTTCCTTAAGAAGAAAATAATAATAATGCGTATCCAATATGTCTTACCATCTCTGTTTTTTTCATATTTTTATCTCATGTGCTTTGTTTTTGTTCCCATTTCCCTTCTTGTGGCATCGTAAAAGTGCTTAAATATCTTCTCTTCCCCTTCATAAAAACAGATCACACGTATCCTATCTATCCTACCATCTGTCTTTCCCTTATTATTTGGATTCAACACGTAATTATTATCCATTTTTGTGCCAGGAGTGCCATTATTAACACCCTCTCTCCCCTCCACGCAGGGTTGTGGCACTGTGTCGTGATGTTCTTCGGGCTCAAGCTGGCCTGTGCGGACGACACCTGCGGACTGCCGGGCGGACAGACTGCGGACCTGTTTCTGTTCGGCACCACTCTCGTCTCCGTCTGTGTTATCGTCACCAATCTTAAGGTAGTAATGTAGTAATTTTAGTAGTTTAATGTAGTAATTTAAATGTAAGTAGTTTAATAGTTAAATATAGTATAAATTTGTACTATAAATTAGAGAGCTTAATTCTACTTAATTACTGCTATATTACTACATGCTATATATTTTTTAAAGTCTTAAATCTAATAATTCAGTGTTCAGAAATAAAGAGCCTAATCCTCCTTAATTAATACGTAATTACTGCAATATTACAGCTATATTTAACCTTTCGTGTCTTTCATAAATTAAAGAGCTCATTTCTCCTTCATAAATTACTGCTTTAATATTCAACCCTTGGCGCCTTCCAGCTGGTTCTGGAGGTGCGGTACTTGACGCAGCTGTTCTTGTGGTCCCTGGTCGTCACGTTGGTGGGTTACGCCGCCCTGTCTTTCTTCTACCAGGGCATCCTCGTGTGAGTATACGTCAGGCAGAGGAAAAAGAGTACCTGGTTATACGAATTTACTCTATTACTCTATATATTTTACTTTTCTGCATTCTAACTTATACTTAAAGGCACAATTTCCCTATACTACTTCCTAACGTATACTATCTGCCCCTTTCCTGCCTTTTTTTGTTTTGGTAATAATTATTAATAACTTCCGTCAGAGGAATACGAGTGCTTGATTATACGCATTTACTGTTACTTAACTAATTCTCAATTATATATTCTACTTAAAGGCATAATTTCCAATAATATATACCCTATAACTTACCTAACGTATACCATTTGCCCATTTTACTGAATTTAACGGTGTTGGTAATAATAATTTTCCACTTAGGTAGTACACTGACCCATTCCTTCCACCCTAAACACTGCTATTTCTCTCCCTCTGTACTGATTTATTCGGTAACTACGACGTGTATTTGACGTTCTATCGCATGTTCGAGAGCTCTCTCTCTCTCTCTCTCTCTCTCTCTCTCTCTCTCTCTCTCTCTCTCTCTCTCTCTCTCTCTCTCTCTCTCTCTCTCTCTCTCTCTCTCTCTCTCTCTCTCTCTCTCTCTCTCTCTCTCTCTCTCCCTCTGTAGTGATTTATTCGGCAACTACGACGTGTACTGGACGTTCTACCGCATGTTCGAGAGCGCCTCCCTCATGCTGGCTTCCCTCCTCCTCGTCATCGCCTGCCTCCTGCCTGACGTGCTGGACCAGGTGATCCTCGCTACTAAGGACGTGAGGCTCGTCGATAGACTAACACAGGTACGGTTTAGCTGGTTTTTTAGTGTTGTTTTGTGGTTTATTTGATAGAGACGTGGGTTTTTTCCTTGCGTTTTTTTAAGATATGGTTTTTTTTTATTATTTTGTTAGATATAGGCATTGGATATGGGTATTTTTTGGTATGGGTTTTTTCTCTCTTATTTTATTAGATAGAGGCCTTGGATATGGTTTAATTTTTTTTTTTTAAGAGTATAGTGTTTTTTTCGATTATTTTATCAGTAGGAGGCATTGTATAAGGGTTTTTTCCTGTTTTTTTAAGGACAGTGTTTATTTTCTCTATTATTTGCTTCTCCATTGTCTTAACCCCTTGAGGCCCAGAACGTAATTTTCATTGTAATATAACCACCATTCGACGATTTTAATGAACATAAGAAATATTATATAGATATGACCTGTTTAATATCCTTGTCCATTAGCTAATTTGGTTTATTTAGTTACTTTTTCGTAGTTTTATGGCTAATAACAGACGATTTCATATAGCAAATGAAGGATCTGGGCGTGAAGGGGTTAACATATGGTTGTGCGTTGAAGGCGTAAGTAAGTGAGTACGTGAGTGAGTAGTATAAGTAAATTCTATGACTATTTTCCTTTTTTTCCAATAGAAGACGAAATACCGACCCGTGTATCTCAAAGCTTACATCGGCATCGACAACGAGGCCTTTGTGTACGAGGACGGCGCGATGAGTCTGCGGGAGGCTTCGAGGTCAAACACGGCTTCGAATCCCTTGACCAACGGCTCCTTAACGTCCACCAGGGCCCGTCCCGTCGACCCGCCCGCCATGGAGCAACTGACAGTGGAGAACCTACAGAAATTAGACAATAATATGATGCTGTACGGAGACGTGAAGCCCTTGGACACGATCACAGAGGAGAGTAGTCTGTGGTCCCAGGAAACTGTTACCATCTGAGGGAGGGATGTTGGTCGCAGGGGAGAAAAAAAAGCAGAACATGAGTTGAAACAGTTCGAGTTTTGACCGTAATTGTGCCATACGGAGTTCGATCTATTAATTGCCAGAAACTTGTTGAAATAGTACTGAAAGAAACTGAAGTACTGAAATAGCACTGAAAGGTGTTGGTGGCAGGAGAGAAAAAGAAGCAGAACATGAGTTGAAACAATGCATGTTCTGACCGTGATTATGCCATCCGGTGGGGATCTATCAAGTGCCAGAAAACCACATCAAGTGCCATAAGGATATCTATCATATCTATTCTATTAAGTGCAAAGAAAATAAGTTGAAACAATGTAGGTTTTTATAGTTTATTTATAAGACTGGTGAGGACGTACATCTACAGCTCCGTCTTATAGCTTATAGTTCAACACTGCCATGATAACTTTGGTCTCTCTCTCTCTCTCTCTCTCTCTCTCTCTCTCTCTCTCTCTCTCTCTCTCTCTCTCTCTCTCTCTCTCTCTCTCTCTCTCTCGTAACAGTGACAGTGGTAACACACACACACACACACACACACAGATGGAGATCACGTGTCCAGCGCGTGATCAGGCTATGAATAAATGACACACACACACACACACACACACACACACACACACACACACTTTCCGGTAAGGTATTAACTACAGATCACTAGTCCAGCAAGTGATCAAGACCTGAGACAATCACATACACACACACACACACACACACACACAAAAGACGCAACAATCCTTCACTATATAACAATACACAGTTTCTATCACAGTACTTAAATATTCCTGAAATTCACACTCACAAACCATCAATTCTTAACCTAATTTAAAGCTTCAAGGCCTAATACAACACCACACACACACCATAACACCACATTAACACCACTACAGTTTTGTCACAGCGATGCCATTCTCATATCTAGTTTGAAAGGTGGATTCGAACTCTGACTCGCTCGTTGCCTCGCCGTTGCCTTGCCAGAACGCCAGGTTATCTTGTCCTGTGTGTCTATTGGGGCGTGTCTCTCTTCCCTCCCTCCTCCTCGTCCTCTCCTGTAAGTAATGATTATTTATGTTAATTTCTCATGAGAGAGTTAGTAAAGATGTTTGTGTGTTTTTATATAAGTCTAGTCCATTATTTAATGTTTTTATTCGTCTTTCTCCTCCTCTTCTATAAATGATGATTAGCCTGTTTATATTTTTGAGTGTTAAAAATGATGAGTGTTTTTGTAAAGATGTTTGCGTGTTTTTTATATAAGTCTAGTCCATTATTTTGTGTTTTTATTAAGTCCTCCTCCTTCTCCTCCTCCTTCTCCTTCTCCTCCTCCTCCTCCTCCTCCTCCTCTTCTTCTGTAAGCAAAGATTATTTATATGTATTTATGAGTGTTAGAAATAATGAGTGTTTTTGTAAAGATGTTTGTGTGTTTTTATAATTCTAGTCTATTATTTCATGTTTTTATTTGTTTCACCTCCTCCTCCTCCTCCTCCTCCTCTCCTCCTCCTCCTCCTCCTCCTCCTCCTCCTCCTCCTCTGTAAGCAATGATTATTTATATTTATGAGTGTTTGTAATTATAAGTGTGTTTGTGAAGTTGTTTGTGTGTTTTTATATAAATCTAGTCCATTATTTAGTGTTTAATTCGACTTACCTGCATTAAAAGCTTCATCTCGCGATCTGTGATGTGTGTATAAGCCTTGTCGAGCAGGTCAGGCAGCAGGCAGGTCACGCCCAGCAGGAGGCAGGCCAGGTTCAGGGCGGGACTCTCGAACAGACGGTAGTACACGAAGTAAATCCCGTACTTCACAAACGGCTCCCTGGTAAGGGGGATGAGAGAGGATTCGTTCAGGAAAATAGGGGAGAGCGGGCAGGTTGCATCGAGGGTAGGTTGCATCATTGTCTCTAACTCGCATGTTATCACACGTACATCGTCTTACTACTACTACTACTACTACTACTACTACTACTACTACTATAAACTACTACTACTACAACTACAACAATAATAATAATAAAAAAAGTTAATGCGAGTTAGAGGCAATGATGCAACCTACCCTCGATGCAACCTGCCCCGCTCTCCCCTACACATGTTTTCAATAATACCACTTTTTTTGTGAAATTGCAAGATTTTTTTTTTTATATATGTCACAAAGGACTGGCCAAGGGCAAAATGAAAAAGTAACAGTCACATCTTTACGTACTAATTTGAAGTACAGTGAAACCTCTCATATCCGGACTAATTGGGCCAAGGAGTGGTCCGAGTAATGCAAGGATCCGAATAATGGGGGGATTATATATGGGGAGATATGTAAAGGAAAAAAAAAAAAAAAAAAAAAAAAAAAAACAACAACAACAACAACAACGTGTATATAGCTAGGAAATTTCGACCCCTTAAAAAAAAAAAAAAAAAAAAAATCTACGTTTAGTATATATACTAAACCTAGATTTTTTTTTTTATAGCTAGGAATATTTCGACCCCTAAAAAAAAAAAAAAAAAAAAAAAAAAAGGAGGAGGTCCGAATAATGAGGGTCCGAATACGAGAGGTTTTACTGTACTCTGATTTGTTCCCCTAATCTGTCTTAATCAAGGAATAGATACTTATTTTTATTCTTTCATTTTCTCTTTCTTAATTTTCTTTTGTTTCTTTGTTTATTTTTATTTTCATTTTTCTCTTTTCTTACACGAAGTACACGAAGTCAATCCCGCACCTCACAAAGGGCTCCCTGGTAAGGGGGATCAGGGAGACTTCGGATCAAAACAATAAGGATGTTTTCAATAATAATGTCACGTTTTTAGGTCCCCTTAGAGCTAGTGCACGGCCTTAGTTTAGTTTAGTTTAGTGCACTAGCTCTGTCGTGGACCCAAAAATAGGCTTTTCATACTTCAAAGCCGTCATTTTAGGTCCCCTTAGAGCTAGAGCACTAAATTAAACTAAACTAAGGCCGTGCACTAGCTCTGTCGTGGACCCAAAAATAGGCTTTTCATACTTCAAAGCCGTCATTTTTTCATATGTAGTTTCTTTGGTAGTGGCAGGTAACAGTCACATCTATACGTAGAAATTAGGGCTTTTTTTCCCTAATCTGTCTTAATTAAAGGAATAAATACTTAATTATTTTTCTTTTCTTACTAATTTGAATGATTTTCCCCTAATCTGTGTAAATTAAGGATTTTTTTTCTTTTCCTACTAATTTAAAGGACCTTTTCCCCTAATCGGTGTGTTAATTAAGGAATATCTACTTAGTTTTTTCTCATTTTTTCTCCTTATTCTTTTCTTTATTTTTCTTTCCTATTTGTCTTTTTGTCTTATTTATTATTTTAGGGCAATAAACGAGTGTGTGTATGTCACATATTATACAGCGTGTCTCTTTTTTTTCTTTTTTTTCTTACATTTTCTTTCTCTATATTTTCCTTTTTCTTTTTTTTCGTTTTCATTTGTTTTCCTTTTTTCTTTCCTTTTCATGTTTCCTTCTTTTTTTCCCATTTTCATTTTTTTAAGGGCAACAGGAGAGTATAATGATAATAATGATAATAATAATATGTGTTCATCAAATCACTATAACATAATATACGCAGTGTGTTCTTACGTGGGTATTCCTGAGTACATGAGGTAGAGCAGCGCGTAGAGCAAGGCGGTGACGATCAAAGACAGGATGAAGACGCCGTTGTAATGGTTGGCTTCAAGGGTGATCTGGCGGAGACGTGAAGAAATAGTTGAAAATGTTAAAAAGTATTGCTAGTTAATAGTTAAAAAGTTATTTAATAGTAAAAAAGTTAGTTAGTTAATAGTAAAAAAGTTAGTTAGTAAATAGTTATAAAGTTAGTTTGTTAATAGTTCAAAAAAAATAGATAGTTAAGCACAGCATACAACAAGAGTAAGATAAGTACCTCGTTTGATGACCAGGCTTACCATCTCTCTCTCTCTCTCTCTCTCTCTCTCCTCTCTCCTCTCTCTCTCTCCTCCTTCTCTCTCTCTCTCTCTCTCTCTCTCTCTCTCTCTCTCTCTCTCTCTCTTCTCTCTCTTTTCCTCTCCTCTCTCTCTCTTCTCTCTCTCTCTCTCTCTCTCTCCTCTCTCTCTCTCTCTCTCTCTCTCTCTCTCTCTCTCTCTCTTCTCTCTCTCTCTCTCTCTCTCTCTCTCTCTCTCTCTCTCTCTCTCTCTCTCTCTCTCTCTCTCTCTCTCTCTCTCTCTCTCTCTCTCTCTCTCTCTCTCTCTCTCTCTCTCTCTCTCTCTCTCTCTTCTCTCTCTCTCTCTCTCTCTCTCTCTCTCTCTCTCTCTCTCTCCTCTCTCTCTCTCTCCTCTCTCTCTCTCTCTCCTCTCTCTCTCTCTCTCTCTCTCTCTCTCTCTCTCTCCTCTCTCTCTCTCTCTCTCTCTCTCTCTCTCTCTATCCCTCTGTCTGTCTGTCTGTCTCTCGCTCTCACACACACACACACACACACGCACCTTCAGGTTCACCACAAAGGTACACAGGGTTCCCAGGGCCACCCCGAACAGGTACAGGTCGCCCGTCTGTCCCCCAGGCAGGCCGCAGGTGTCGTCACGGCAGGCCAGAAGCAGGCCGAAGTACATAACTGAGGCGTGCCATAGTCCTGCAGTAATATATCAATGATTGGAATGGACTCAGTTGTCAGGTAGTTAGTGCGGAGTCCTTAGTGAGCTTTAAAAGGAGGCTGGATAAATTCATGGATGGGGATGAAAGGTGGATGTAGGTAGTGTTAAGTAACAAGAGCTACCTCGTGTAGGTCTCACGGCCTCTTGTAGCTTCCTTATTTTCTTATGTTCTTCATATGTAAGGGTAAAAAGGGTACATTGTTAGGGTTTTTTACTCTCGCTTATAATGACTAGAAGTGATAGATCAATGGTTACTTAATGGTTGAATAGTGGTAGACTAATGTATTGAGGTAGATGGTGAAATTTGGTTTCAGTTACGTGAGGACAAAAATCACCACCAACACCACATATTTTTCTTATTTTACCATTATCATTAGTCTTTTCAACTCTCCCATCCATGTTTCTCCTCACCATATAGAATCCACTTCAGAAAGATCTTCCAGGATAGCAGGGCATTCCGTGACAGGCGGCGGTAGAGGTGGGGCCGCGCGAGGAGGTGCTGGGGGGGCACGTCCTGCTCGAATAGGCCGTAAGCCATGACTGGGAGGGTCGTGGAGGTGATGTTGAAAACCGTCAAGATGAAGCTCTCGTAGACGCTCTGTTTGGGTGGAGGATGAGATGGCTGCGTTAAAAAAATTAAAAAAAGAACAGAATAAGAGATTGTAAGGAATGATGGTATGGGAGATAAGTGAACAGAGAGAAGTAACAGAAGAGATATAATTATTAGCTTGAGAATGAGATTATTAAAATGAAATGACAGCCTTGATAAAAGAAAAAGTACGGGCAAGTAAAAGATTGTAATAATTGATGGAATTAAAATGAGTGAACAACGAGTAACAGAAGATGACAATTAGGTTGATAAAGAGATTGTAATGAATAATATAGTGAGATTAGTGAGCAGAAGTTACAAAAGAGGTGATTATTATTAGCTTGATAAATAGATGGATGGAATTATTATCGACCCTTCCCTCTCTTTACCTGTGTCGAGAAGGCGCTCCATGCCGAATAGAAGACCATGGGAGTGTTGAAGACGACGTTCTTGTAGAAGGAGAAGTGCACAAAGGTGGCCATCCTGACGTAGTTCCAGTGACCGTGTACCAGGAGAACCTTCTGTAGGAACCTGAACTTAGCGAGGCTGACGTCTGCACACCTCGCCGCCTGTCGCCCCTCCTTGCCCATCACGCCTGCGGGGGGAGGGGAGAGGTAGTCAAAGGGTGCTAGAGAGAGAGAGAGAGAGAGAGAGAGAGAGAGAGAGAGAGAGAGAGAGAGAGAGAGAGAGAGAGAGAGAGAGAGAGAGAGAGAGAGAGAGAGAGAGAGATATTCCTAAGCGAGCTTCTTGTATTCATGAGAAGAGAAGTCAAATGGTGCTAAAAAAAGAGAGAATGGGAAAAAAGACAGAGAGAGACACACATAGATAGATAGATTAAATAGACAGGATAGATTAAAGAGAGAGACAGATGACACACACACACACACACACACACACACACACACACACACACACCTATGCCCAAGTGAGCCTCCTGCAGCATGGACACACACACACACACCTATGCCCAAGTGAGCCTCCTGCAGCATGGACACACACACACACACACACACACACACACACACACACACACACCTATGCCCAAGTGAGCCTCCTGCAGCATGGACACGTCGTTGGCTCCGTCCCCCACGGCGGCGCAGCGCGGGGAATCCCTCGATGACTTGACTAACTTCACGATCTGTTGTCACCACCACCACCGTCATTAGGAAAAAAATAATGAATATCATATGTAATAAAATTTAATATACATGAAATCTAGTATATAGCACATAACGTGATTAATGACTCAATGCAAATTAAGAGTTTATATAAATTATGCTGTATGATTTAAGCAATTTTCAGTCGCATAGGAGACATTCTAAGTATACTTTATTCTTGTTTTGTATTATCATTCAAGAACTTTTCGATTTCCTTGTGCCAGGCTCTGACATTTCCCTTGTTTCATTTCTTATGGTCTTTCTTTTCTACTTTCCTTGCTAAATCTGTTACTTTCTGATATTTTTGTTACCATTCCAACAGGTTCTTTACTACTAGTTCTAACTCTCCTTTTACCATAACTGCGATAAAAACAATTCTTCACACCACCGAGGGTATTTGATCACTCTCCAGCCTCCGTACCTCTGTTATTTTCCACTTCTCTCGCCAAATTCGTTCTTTTTCATCATTTTTGTCAATATCCCAATAGGACATTTACTAGTTCTAACTCTCCTGCCTTCAAACAATACCATCAATATCCTCACACCAATGAGGGTATTTGATCACTCTCCCGCCTCCGTACCTCCACCTTACCATTCCAAAAGGTCATTTACTACTTTACACTCTCCCTCTACCATAACTGCGATAAAAACCAAGACCAAGGGAATTTAGATCTCTATTTCCTTGGCCTTGATAAAAACAATATTCTCACACCAACGAGGGTATTTGATCACTCTCCAGCCTCCCTACCTCCGCCTTCTGCCTCGGGGACAGCCTGCAACACACCACGGCCTCACATCCACGACACACCTCGTAGAACCACTCCGCTAAACACTCGAGGAGGATGACTAAGGAGGCTCCGTCCACCACCAGGCCGTGAGAAGCGTCGTCGCGGCACTCGTCTCTGTGGGGCGACGAAAGGACGGGCTAGAGGAGTGAGAAGAGTGGCCTTGAATACAGAGCTTAAGATAAAAGAAATACTTAGAACCAGTGCGATATTATGAACTTCATTTGAGAGATACAGAAAGACAGAGAGAAAAGAGGGAGAAAGTGTGTAAACTGCCGAAGTAAAGACTAAACTACCGTCAATAACACTATAGTCACCACTGCACTAATGTCGCCAGGCGCCATATATTACGAATTTTAGCATCACTACTGACTTGTATGTGCCACTGAAGAGGCATGCAGAGTAGTTTATATTATGTACATCACACTACCTGTCTTCAGTGGCACATACAGGGTCTGTAGTGATGCGAAAATTTGTAATATATGGCGTGGCGACATTAGTGCAGTGCTGATTATAGTGTTATTGACGGTAGCATTGCATGAAGGTGGTGGATTGACTCACGAGCACTGTCTCAGCCTTGAAGCGGCGTGCTGCTTGTCCTGCAGCCCCGTCAGCGACAGCACCGTCATGAACCTCTTGAAGTGACCGCACGAGTACGCGATGTTGACCGCCGTCTCCACCTTGTCGCCCGTCAACACCCACACCTGACGAAGCAACACCCACGTGCCCTTGAACCTTGTGTCACGGGTCCTCCTGAGCCTGTATTAAGCTTTGTGACCCACGCCCCATACCCTTGTGACCCACGCCCCATACCCTTGCCAGACCCATGTGCCCCTGAACCTTGCGTCATGGGTCCTCCTAAGCCTGTATTAAGCCTTGTGACCCACGCCCCATACCCTTACCAGACCCACGGACCCTTGAACCTTGCGTCATGGGTCCTCCTGAGCCTGTATTAAGCCTTGTGACCCACGCCCCATACCCTTGCCAGACCCACGTGCCCCTGAACCTTGTGTCATGGGTCCTCCTGAGCCTGTATTAACCCTTGTGACCCACGCCCCATACCCTTGCCAGACCCACGGGCCCCTGAACCTTGTGTCACGGGTCCTCCTGAGCCTATATTAACCCTTGTGACCCACGCCCCATACCCTTGCCAGACCCACGTGCCCCTGAACCTTGTGTCATGGGTCCTCCTGAGCCAGTATTAAGCCTTGTGACCCACGCCCCATACCCTTACCAGACCCACGTGCCCCTGAACCTTGTGTCATGGGTCCTCCTGAGCCTGTATTAACCCTTGTGACCCACGCCCCATACCCTTGTCAGACCCACGTGCCCTTGAACCTTGCGTCATGGGTCCTCCTGAGCCTGTATTAAGCCTTGTGACCCACGCCCCATACCCTTGTGACCCACGCCCCATACCCTTGTGACCCACGCCCCACACCCTTGCCAGGCCAGACCCTTCCTGCCCAAGGCTCAAGGGCTCATGGCTCCCCTTGTCCCCTGTCTCCATCTTATACCCTGAATCCAAGCCTTACCCCGCTACCCCCTCCCCCGCCCCCCTCTGTCTGCCCCGCCCCGCCCCCCTCTGTCTGGCCCGCCCCGCCCCATGCCCCACCTTGATCCCCGCCACCCTGAGGGCCTCGAGGGTCTCCTGGACGCCCTCCTGAAGCAGGTCCTCCACCCCGGTGGCTCCCAACAGCGTCACCTCAGCCTCCATCTGGTCCGTCACAGCGCGCACACAAGCATCGCGATCCTCCAGCACCTGAGGCAGCATAACCAGGGCATTAAGAGTCATGGTGCATTACTACAGTGTGTTATAGTGTATTAATGTATAGTGTATTGTAGTGTATTATAGTGTCGTCCCTCATTACATGCCCTGCCGCCAAGACACTCACCGTGCGTGCCCGGGACAGCTGGGATGACAACCCCTGGTACTGGTCCTCGCTGAGCTCCCGCCGAGCCACCGCCAGCGTGCGCAGACCCAACTGTGTGTGGCAAGGCAGGGAGGGGTGAGGCAAGGCAGGCTACCTCTCTCTCTCTCTCTCTCTCTCTCTCTCTCTCTCTCTCTCTCTCTCTCTCTCTCTCTCTCTCTCTCTCTCTGTCCTACCATGGCGTAGTCGTCGATGTGGGCCGCCGTGGTGTCGTGCAGTCGCTGCTGGTCTGGGCTCAGCACTCGGCAGCGCCTCAGCACGCTGCTCTCAGCACCTTTGGTCAGCAGCCACAGCTGTCCCGACCCCTCCTCGCGCACCACCACAGACATGCACTTGCGGTCTGCGGCACACAGACAGACTCCACAGACTGAGGCGATGGGTCTTGACGGGGTAGTAAAGGTTCTAAATAGCCAGTACAATGAAGGGAAGACAACAGACTGAGGCGACAGGTCTTGACGGGGCAGTAAAGGAATCTAAATAGCCAGTACAATGAAGGAAGGAAGATAGTAGGAGAGCCAAAGTGACACGTAATGGCACCCTATAGACTCTCTCAGCCCTGGCACTAACCTGAGTCGAACTTAAGGATCTCCATACAGGTGTAGCGTCTCTCCTGCCCGCAGACCCTCAGTGTTAGTTGGTCCCCCCGCCGACCCAGGAACACAACGCCGTACCTGTCATAGCAACACACAGTACGAGAGGTAATCAGAAAAAGGAAAAACTTAGAGTAAAGAACATACGAACTTAGGAAAATAAGGAAGGTGTAAGAGGCCGTGAGACCTACACACGTGGTAGTTCCTGATTAAACGTTCAAGATTAATTAGACAGACCAGCAGAGATGTTTAGACGTTTGAGAGAGAGAGAGAGAGAGAGAGAGAGAGAGAGAGAGAGAGAGAGAGAGAGAGAGAGAGAGAGAGAGAGAGAGAGAGAGAGAGAGAGAGAGAGAGAGAGAGAGAGAGAGAGAGAGAGAGAGAGAGGAGAGAGAGAGAGAACCTCCCCCCCACACCGATGTATGTCGTAGTAATGGTACACGACTGATGGTTTAGGTATATTAAGTACGTATGTGTATATTGAATGACTGTTTTGTGTATTATATTATTATTATTATTATTATATATTACATTACTTAGCAATTATTTAGCACTACTACTACTACTACTACTATTACTATTACTACCACCACCACTACTACTACTACTACTACTACTACTACTACTACTACTACTACTACTACTACTACTACTGCTACTACTACTACTACTACTACTACTACTACTACTACTACTACTACTACTACTACAACACATACCCCCAGTCCTCACCTAGCACAAGCCTCCACCAGCACCTTCTCGTCGGCACTGGAAGTCTGGTATTCCAGCCTCGTGTTCTGCTGCCCTTGTCTCTCCGCCTCGCCTGTGTTCTGCCTCTCACTAGCAGCACAAGACGTCACCTGTACAGTGTGGCATAACGCAAGGGTCTCCAGGAACGTCACAACTTGCTCCTGAGGTAGTAGAATTAATACGAAAATCAGTAATGCTCAAATAAGAAAAATAAACAGGTAAAATAAAAATAAAATATAAATATATACAGGTAAAATAAAAAAGTAACAAAATAAATGTCACAACCTGATCCTGATAAAATTAAAGGAATATGGAAATAATTTACATAAAAACTTACTCCTACATATAATTTGTGTAGTTTGTTTATATTTTTCATCCCCTACGAAATCACGCACGCACATGAACGCATCGGAAACTAAGCGACGTAAACACACCCCGCGGCCAGTCGAGTGTCATTATTGTGAGTGATGAATGTCGCGTGCTCGGTGCCTTAATATTATTCTTATTACAGCCTCTACAAGCATGGATTCTGGCATTGGTAATTATCTATACACTCCTTAGTATGTGTAGTCTTGTGTTTATGTATTGTAGAGTGTATGGGGATTGAATACAAGATAAATAGGAAGTTTTTAGAATTACGTTATGGATATGATTTGTATTTACTGGAAAATCTTTAGATGAAATGTGAAGTGTTATTATATTATTATTATTATATTATTACTATATGTTATTATTATTATTATATTATTATTATTAGCTATAGCTGTTTAGGCCATTGTAAGTATTATTTTTATGCTATTTTTCTCTTTGAGCGATCGTTAGTAGGTTAAGAATTGCCTATATATAAGGAATCGTAGCTAGTGTGTGTATTCATCTAGTTGTATTTTACAGGGCCAGAGCAATGCTCGTATGGCCCCGTCTCCATATGAACATTTTTTATCATTTATCCTTAGTTCTTAGTGATGGCCGAAGCCACCACCCCGGGAGGGGTGGTCCTTTTTATCGAAACCGACCGATGTACACTAACCGACCCTAACCGACCCTAAAACCAGGGCTCAAACAAGGTTAATGTTGGTTCTGAAGGTGGTGGAGGTATGCAGGGTATCTCAACATGCCCTTGACAAAATTTCAGATCAATACCTGGTCGCTAAGTGGTCAAATTCGGCCATTTATATCTGCTATTTATATCTGCTTTTTTCTTCTTCTTTTTTGCAGAAATGAAAAAATAAATAAAAAATAACCTAAACCTAACCTAACCTAACCTTTACCTATACCTAACCTAACCCATACCTAACCTAACCTAACCTAACCTAACCTAACCAAGGGCCGGTTTCGTTCGCCGATATTAACAAAATATATAATAAGTCTACTTTGGCCCGACATATCGATCTGAAACTTAGAATATAGCATCCCCCCCCCCTCCAAAACCCCCCTCACCCCCCTACCCCCAACCCTACCACCCGGTTTCGTTCGGTTTCGGTAAGTAGTAGTACCGCCCCGGGAGGCGGGTCACAACCCCCGGCTAACACCCGGTACCCATTCACTGCTGGGTGGACAGGGGCTCGGGTTTTAAGGAAACAGCCCATCTGTTTTCCGCTCCGCCCGGGGATCGAACCCGGGACTTCTCGGTTGTGAACCGAGCGTGCTACCTCTACACTACGGAGAACCCCTATATGTGTTGTGTGTGTGTGTGTGTGTGTGTGTGTGTTGTAGCCAGTAGTACTTTCTAAGGGATCATAATTACACAATCAGTAACGTTAAACACTTTTCTGCCACGTAAATCATCAGCCAAAATTACGCAGCCTATTTTGCCACTAAATTCGTTACCTAAAATTTCTGTAAATTAAAAATTTATACTACATTACTGTATACTATATTACCTTAATTATACTATATTACTGCTATATTACTGTACTAACCGAAAAGCCGCCCACCGGGCGGACTTTTTGGCTAGTTCCTGCGGAGGGCTTTTGGTGGGCCTTCGGCCCAATAATTGTAACACTTGGATTTTAATGATAATGTATTTCACACAACCATGAGTTTAATCTCACAGAATAATTTTTGGTTTATCACAAAATCTGACAAAATATTACTGCAAAGCAGCAGGATAGACAATGTTCTTGGTCTTTTTGTTGGGTGTGAGGATAAAGAGCTTGCTGCCATCTCCCACTCTTGAGCATTGAAGTAATAGGACAGAAGTAACTCTGAAGTAATAGGAAGTAGGCTAATGAAGTAATAGGACTGAATTAATAGGACAGAAGTAACTCTTGAAGTAATAGGACAGAAGTAACTCTGAAGTAATAGGAAGTAGGATAGTGAAGTAATAGGACTGAAGTAACTCTTGAAGTAATAGGACAGAAGTAACTCTGAAGTAATAGGAAGTAGGATAGTGAAGTAATAGGACTGAAGTAACTCTTGAAGTAATAGGACATAGTAACTCTGAAGTAATAGGAAGTAGGATAGTGAAGTAATAGGACTGAAGTAATAGGACTGAAGTAATAGGACAGAAGTAACTCTTGAAGTAATAGGACAGAAGTAACTCTGAAGTAATAGGAAGTAGGCTAGTGAAGTAATAGGACAGAAGTAACTCTGAAGTAATAGGAAGTAGGCTAGTGAAGTAATAGGACTGAAGTAATAGGACAGAAGTAACTCTTGAAGTAATAGGACAGAAGTAACTCTGAAGTAATAGGAAGTAGGATAGTGAAGTAATAGGACTGAAGTAATAGGACAGAAGTAACTCTGAAGTAATAGGACAGAAGTAACTCTGAAGTAATAGGACAGAAGTAACTCTGAAGTAATAGGAAGTAGGCTAGTGAAGTAATAGGACTGAAGTAATAGGACAGAAGTAAAAGAAACCGTCCGTCAGTCGTGCGTTCGTTTCGATATCTTTCTTTTTTCATGCAAAATATCTCGCGTAATTTTTTTTTCTTCACAATTCTCGCTAATACTAAAAAAAAGAAAAAAAAGAAGTTATCGGATCATCCCCAAAGTGGCCTTAAAACCATCCCTTGGTCGACCTGGTTCCAAAACTGTGCCATATGATGGGATTGCGCCACTGGGGGCGGAACCTATAGCGGACACACACACAGACACACACACGCACACACTTTCGATTATATTCAAGGTTGAGTAGGGTCCCGGTACTCAGGTCAGGGAAGGTCAGGTCAGGTGTGGACTTGTTAGAATGCACATTAAAGTTATGGGATAGTCAGGTCAGGTAAGGTCAGGCGGAATCTTTGTAGACCGCACGTTAGGGGAGCGTAGACTGCAGGCCCCGATGTAGACCGCACGCTATAGTAGCACCAAAAGCATAATATGAGGTTGAGAGAGAGAGAGAGAGAGAGAGAGAGAGAGAGAGAGAGAGAGAGAGAGAGAGAGAGAGAGAGAGAGAGAGAGAGAAGGGTTAAGTGAGAGATAACTACAGATAAATTAAATATATAAGAAATAAGACATAATAAAATAGAAATCAAATATATAATTATGAATGAAATGGAAAATATATCAGGTCTTCACAATGTCTACAGGTAAAAGTTTCAACAATGCTACATTTCTATACAAGCGCAGAAAAACAATTCCAAATGCTTATTAACGCTTCAAGAAAAAAGGTGTTTAGCTTCACGGGATTCAAACCGAGAACTTTCAACCTATTACTCCCGTGACGTCTGATCTCCACTGTGTCTCCACTGTGTCTCCACTGTGAAATTGTCCTCAGCGCAAATGCTGTCGATTCCTTGAAAAATCATAGAATATCGAGGCGGAGGAAGGAAGCAAAGAGAACACACACGCACTCACTCTCTCTCTCTCTCTCTTGTTACTCATTCTGCATTACATTTTTTACATCCTCCACTACCACCTCCTCCTCCTCTTCCCTCTCACTCCCATCACTCGCCACAACTCTCTCCTCTCACCCACTTTTCTCCTCCCGATGGCAAACACCAATATGGCCACACCCTCCCTACCCCCCCTCTCTCTCTCCCTTTGCAAAATTGTCTATCACTCCCGCCACACACTCCAATTCAAACACGGTGACTGGTTTCTATTCCCATTAAATGCTCTCTCTCTCTCCTCGCCAGCAATCTAACAGGTCGTAGGTTCGAGGCCTGCTCAAACCTCTTAGATTTTTCGGTGAAAAAAGCGGGTAATGATGATGATGATGCAGTTTTTCATCAATCATAGTTATTAATGTAAATGTACAGCCGTCGCAATGAGAGAGAGAGAAAAAGAAAAAGAAAAAAAGTTCTAAGCAAGATTCAATAATTATTTTATAAACGGCTCTCTCTCGCGGGTCAATCATGAATAAAATAGGTTCGTGTAACATGGATACAAAATAAAAAATAAAATGTAAAGACAAATCACTCGTAAGGAAAACGAGGCAAAGTTGAAAACTCATAAAGATTCTAGTCTACTGGAAAAGTGATAAAGACAAAAGAGAAAGATAAAACTAATATATACAAAAAACAACAACACTGAGAGTTGATAAAGTTAAAGCAATGTAATGCAGGTGAGATAATCAGTTTATCAGTATTAAATCAGACAATTGATAAAGATAAAGCAATATGAATGGAATCAGAAGTTGATGTGTAAATCTGAAAGTCTTCCGTTGAGGAAGCCTCAGCCTGCGTGGAAGCAGCTGCGTGGAAGCCGGGCCTGAGTGCCCGGGGATCAAGGTGATCCAGGCCTCAGTGCCTGGCGAGGGAGGCGCGGCGCTCAGCGGCCTGTGTGGCGGGAGGCCCTCTGCTGTCCCTGCTGAGTGCCGTGCTGAGGCTGGGGGCCTGTGTGGCGTGAGGCCCTCTGCTGCCCCTGCCGAGTGCCCTGCTGAGGCTGGGGGTAATACCCTCGGTGCTGCACCCTCGGTCCCTGCTGCAGCTGCTGGCAGCCCTGCTGACGGCCTGGATGCCGCTACTCCTGCGGCCACCACCACTGTTCCCTGTGAGGAGCAGGCCACAGGACCCGCCGCGGGGGGCGGTACCCCACCAGCAGCTGCCCCACCAGGGAACAGGGCGCGGCGTAGAGCCCCAGGGCGCTGAGGGCGGGCTCCAGCACCAGGAAGGCGCGCTGGAACGCCTTCCGGACGTCCCAGATGCGAAAAGAGGATCGACCCACGTCGTTGCCGGGGGTGAGGGGATCCTCGATGCACAGGTCTGCCCTGCGGTGACCCCCGGGCATGTCGCAGGGCACGTCCTCTTTGCGCAGGTAGCGGCCGCCGTCCAGCACGCTGATGCCCCACTCGGCGAAGGGAAAGTCGTAGCCCGACTTATACTTATTAGTATAAGTCCAAGCCTAAGTATAAGCCTTGGTCTCAAGCCTAAGTAAGCCTTATTTGTACTTCTCAGTTCTACTGGAAGAAGCGTAGCACAACCCAGCCCAGGTCTTGCTGGTCTTGGCGCGAGACCTGCAGCTGCAGGAGGCTGGTGGCCATGAGGGTGACGGCGTGCGAGGACACCCCGCCGGTGTACACCTCCCCCAGGCCCTTCTTCTTCAAGTACTACTTCACCACCATCACCAGCGGCGTGAGGCTTTTGTACTGGCGGCGGAAGCTGCCCACCAGCGCCGAGGCGCGCACGGCCACCTCGCTGCCCAGGGAGACGTCCAGGAGGTGCAGGCCTGTCCCCTGGTGCACCACCTTCACCAGGGGCACCTTCGCCTTCTCCAGGACGGTGACGGCACTACCCTGTGCTACGCGGTGACGCACCAGGGCGTCGCGCAGCGCGTACAGTGGCGACGGCGTGGGCGGCCACTGGCCCACCAGCGTCAGGTCAATGTCGCTGTCGGGCAGGTAGAGGCCGTTGGCCAGGCTACCGGTGACTTCCACGCACGCCGCGGGCCACAGCTCGGCCACGGCGCGTCGCACATCCGCCACCACACTCATGCGGCGCCGGTACTCGGCCTCAGAGCCTCCAGCCCACCACTGGAAGTCCAGCACTTCCTGGTGGAGGGCTCGCAGGCTGCCGGTGTAGGAGGCCGGCGGGCACTGCCAGGGCGGGGGCGGGCGACGCGGTGCAGGCTACCTGTAGGCTGCCTCGGGGCGGACCGGCACCGAGGACCCCACGCAGAGCTTGTGTGCCTCGCTCTCCTCCTTCACCTCCGCCTTCCCCTGTTCCTGCTTCCTGCATGCCTCCTCCTTGTTCGTCTTGCTCTCCTCTTGTTCCTTCTCTCTCTTGCATTGCTCTTCCTGATCCTGCTCTGGCTTGCGTTCCTCGCCCTACTCATCCTCTCTCTTGCCTTGCTCCTCCTCAGGCCTACACACCTCGACCTGCTTCTCCTCCTGTTCAGGTCTGCACACCTCGGCCTGCTTATCTTCCTTCTGCTCCTCAGGCCTACACACCTCGACCTGCTTATCTTCCTTCTGCTCCTCCTGAGGCCTACACACCTCGACCTGCTTCTCCTCCTGTTCAGGCCTGCACACCTCGACCTGCTTATCTTCCTTCTGCTCCTCCTCAGGCCTACACACCTCGACCTGCTTCTCCTCAGGCCTACACACCTCGACCTGCTTCTCCTCCTTCTGCTCCTCCTCAGGCCTACACACCTCGACCTGCTTCTCCTCCTGTTCAGGCCTGTACACCTCGGCCTCCTCCTCAGGGACCGGCTGCAGGGTCTCCGCATCGCGACGCGTCGCCTCGGTGCTCCGTGACCGAGACCTGCGATTCTTGCACCTGAAGAGGGAGGCGAGCCAGCGGCGGAGGCCGGACACACACGACACTCCCTCCTCCTCCTTCTTCTTCTTCTTCTTCTTTTGCTGATCCATTGCGGCTTGGTATTGATTCTTGTTTTCTTTCTCCATGGTTTGGTTGTTGGCTTTCCTGCCGAAGATTTGGATCCAACAGGTGTGGGTCATCCTGAAGACTTATAATTCATGAGTGGCGTGAAAACACGGAGGGTCGCTGTATTAAGGATATTTTTTTTGGTCATCTTGGAACCCATTGTCACCAGAGTGGAGTTGGTGCCTCTTGGATCACCAGAGTGGAGTTGGTGGCCTCTTGGATCTAGGAAGAATAAAACCTGTGTCCGTCCTAGAGTGTAGCTCCAGGCTGTCCTCCCAAGAACACGCGTTGAGAATAGTTTTTTTTTTTTTTTTTTTTTTTTTTTAACATCTGAGCCTATAGCGCCTGTAGGCTATTATCTTCCTTCCTGTTGGTGCTACTCCCAGCCTCGTGTGTGTAAGGAAGTCACATTTTGTTGTGAATCCTTATTTGGGCCTTCCTTTCTGTTCCTAAGGTCGCTGGTGTGTGTGCTACTAGTGGGACTTTGGTCTCTATGGTACACTAGCCGAAAAGCCGCCCACCGGGCGGACTTTTTGGCTAGCTCCTGCGGAGGGCTTTTGGTGGGCCTTCGGCCCACTAATTGTAACACTTGTATTTTGTAATAGGACTGAAATAATAGGACTGAAGTAAAAGAAACCGTCCGTCAGTCGTGCGTTCGTTTCGATATCTTTATTTTTTCATGCAAAATATCTCGCGTAAAATAAAAAAAAATTCTTCACAATTCTCGCTAATACTAAAAATTTAAAAAAAAAATTAAGGTGACCGGATCATTCCCAAATTGGCCTTAAAACCTTCCCCTGGTCGACCTGGTTCCAAAACTGTGCCATATGATGGGATTGCGCCACTGGGAGCGGAACCTATAGCGGACACACACACAGACACACACACGCACACACTTTCGATTATATTAATATACTAGCCGCAAAGCCGCCCTGCGGTCGGACTTTTTAGCTAGCTCCTGCGGAGGGCTATTGGTGAGCCTTTGGCCCACCACCTGTGTTTGGTGGGCCGAAGGCCCACCAAACACAGACTCTCCAGATAGCCCCTTCTAACTTTCCTGAAATCATGGATGTAGAAATGTATGTATTAACGCCAACCCATTCACATCACCCCCAACCCATTCACTCACCCATTACCCATCACCCCCCACCCATTCACTCACCCATTACCCATCACCCCCCACCCATTCACTCACCCATTACCCATCACCACACACCCATTACCCATCACCCCCCACCTATTCCCTCACCCATCACCCATCACCCCCAACCCATCACCCAACACCCATTCACTCACCCATCACCCCACACCCATTACCCATCACCCCACCCATTCACTCACCCATTACCCATCACCCTACATCAAGGTTTCCTCAATTCTCGCAACCCACTTTTTTGTTTCACAATTCTCGCTAATAGGCTAAAAAAAAAAAAAAAAAAAAAAAAAAAAAAAAAAAAAAAAGGAATCGGATTATCCCACAAGTGGGCTTAAAACGTTCCCCTGGTCAACCTGGTTCCAAAACTGTGCCATATGATGGGATTCCGCCACGGGGGGCGAAACCTATAGCGGACACACACACACACACAGACACACACACACTTTCGCTTATATTATTATAGATTAAGTATATATTACTAATTTTATTAAAACTCACCGGTAAATTTATGAGCGGCTCCATAGCATTGCCTTCGCCGCTCTCATCAGCTCGGTGCAACTTTCCGTCCATGTCAACATATCGTAAGCCGCCGATAGAACACCGTCGGAAGTTCATAATGTTCTCCGTGAGTGTTCCGGTCTTGTCCGAGAACAGATACTCCACCTGTTTAGAGGAAGAGGAGGTATTTGGTTATTTATTTTATTTATATTTTAGTTAAGTGAGGTTTAGTTTAGTCTAGTTAAGTTAATTTAGTGTTATATATTTAGTTAATATATTTGGTTCATGTAAGAGGGTGAGGGGAATGTGAAGGGAGATTTAGGAGTGTAAATTTATCTAGTAAATATAGAGTGTGTGGACATTTTAGATGATCATAAATTTGTACTCTAATATAGACATTTGAAAAGGAAATGATATATGGTTCCTGTTTTTTTTCTCTCTCTCTCTCTCTCTCTCTCTCTCTCTCTCTCTCTCTCTCTCTCTCTCTCTCTCTCTCTCTCTCTCTCTCTCTCTCTCTCTCTCTCTCTCTCTCTCTCTCTCTCTCTCTCTCTCAAACGCATACAGGAATAATACATAAGAAAGAGAGAGAATAAAAAGAACATATGGGGAGCAGATATTATTTCATTTTCAAATTTCGATGTTAGAAAAAAAAAATATGATAATAAAAAAAAAATGATAGCTATTATTATTTTTAATCGATATTTTCACTCGATATTTTCACTCAATATTTTCACTCAATATTTTCACTCTAAATTTTCACACAGTATTTTCACACAGTATTTTCACTCTAAATTTTCACTCATCCCCTTTTTCCTACCTGTCCCAGTTCCTCATTAAGGTCAGAAGTGTTGACCTTGGGGGCCTCGTCTTCCCCCTCCCCTGTCACCTCCTCGTCCCACTGCAGGAAGAGTGTGTTGAGGAACTTCTGGATCTCTTTAAGGCGAGACAGAGAGATAGGCGATGAGACAGAGAGATTGCAGGGGGGAGAGAAAAAGAGACGGATTAATTAAGGGAACAAGGATAAAGGAGACATATATTATAGAAGTATAGAGAACTTCTGTATCTCTTTGTAGCGAGACAGAAAGGAGGAAGATGAGGTAGAGACATTGCAGGGAGGGAAAAATTAGAGGAATTAATCAAGGTAGCTAATAGAGGCAAGGCATTTAATATAGAAAAAAATAATCAAAGTTTTTGAACATTAGGTATTGTTTATATCCGGTCTATTTTTTACTTTATAGAAGTATAAAAAACAAAAACGAAAAGCATTTGGAAAGAAAGAATGATATGATGTCACCTCCTCCTCCTCCTCTTTCTCCTCCTCCTCTTCTTCTTCCTCCTCATGGAACAAGTTACCAGCAAATGTTGCTGAAGCCAGCACAATAACTACATTTAAAAACAGGCTTGACGCGCACTGTAAAGTAAATGGGTATTGATAGTGCCCTGCGAATTCATATTTAGTCCCCCGGATCGATTAGTTGTAGTGGTAGTGGTAGTTGTAGTTAGTATATTCCATACCCTATTTTTCTGCACTACGAAACTTCCATGTTCCTATCTTCTTTTAAGGACATGGTATCATTTTCCAACTGTTTTCTTACAAGTAGTTGATAGTTAGTAGTATGTAGTTCAGCAGATACCCTAGTTATGGACCAATAGGTCTCCTGGTGTCTGTTATTCCTATGTAATCCTATGTAATCCTCCTTCTACTTCTCCATGTCACGAAACACACTTACAAAAAATACAAAAAATTGCAAAGGAAGAACAGACAGAAACAGCGCTGAGTCAAACGAGGCTTTTTTTTTTTTTTTCTTTTTACGATGGAGCCTATAGCGCCTGTAGGCTACTATCTTCCTTCCTTAGGCTGCCTGTGTGACTAACTTCTACCACTATAGTGTCTACGTGTTAGAGGTACAACAATAGCAAAGGCTCCTTACCGAGTGTTACGTAGAGAGACACGGGGATGATGTAACTGAAGAGAACGAGGAAGGAAACACTATCCTGGTACAGTCCCTTCGTAGTGACGGGGACCTCTTCGTGGTAGTCCAGGTACCACATTGTGTCTGGGAGGGGAAGGGAAGGGAAGGAGTAAAGTAAAGTAATAGGAGTACAGGAGGTAAATGAAGGAAGTGGGGGTAAAATGTTAGTTAGTTTAAGATTTGAACTTATTATAAATATATAGACTATATATTATATATGGATATGGACTAAAATATAAATAATTGAGGGTTTTTTTGAGGTAGGAGGATTTTTGATAATTAACATGTGTTCAATAGAATCTGCGAATAAGGGAAAGCACTTGCATATTTTCTATTTTCAAGATATATATATACTAGCCGCAAAGCCGCCCTCCGGGCGGACTTTTTGGCTAGCTCCTGCGGAGGGCTATTGGTGGGCCTTCGGCCCACCACCTGTGTTTGGTGGGCCTTCGGCCCACCAAACATGGACTCTCCAGATAGCCCCTTCTAACTTTCCTGAAATCATGGATGTAGAAATGTATGTATTCCCCCCACCCATTCACTCACCCATTACCCATCACCCCCCACCCATTCACTCACTCATTACCCATCACCCCCCACCCATTCACTCACCCATTACCCATCACCACACACCCATTCACTCACCCATTACCCATCACCCCCCACCCATTCACTCACCCATTACCCATCACCACACACCCATTCACTCACCCATTACCCATCACCCCCCACCCATTCACTACCCATTACCCATCACCCCCACCCATTCACTCACCCATTACCCATCACCACACACCCATTCACTCACCCATTACCCATCTCCCCACCTATTCCCTCACCCATCACCCATCACCCCCAACCCATCACCCCCCACCCATTCACTCACCCATCACCCCACACCCATTACCCATCACCCCACCCATTCACTCACCCATTACCCATCACCCTACATCAAGGTTTCCTCAATTCTCGCAACCCACTTTTTTTTTCACAATTATCGCTAATAGGCTGCTAAAAAAAAAAAAAAAAAAGTGATCGGATCATCTCATAAGTGGGCTTATGACCTTCCCCTGGTCAACCCGGTTCCAAAAATGGGCCATATGAGGTGTTTGCGCCACAGGGGGCGGAACCTATACCACACACACACACAGACAGACAGACAGACAGACAGACAGACAGACAGACAGACAGACAGACAGACACACTTTCGCTTATATTATTATATATATATATATATATATATATATATATATATATATATATATATATATATATATATATATACAATTGTAATACTTACTGATGACCCCTTGGCTAAACAGTTGGTACTTGAGCCCCGTACACAGGATTATCTCTGCCAACATGAACATCAAAAAGAACACCAGGAAGTAATTCAGCGACCTGCACAAGGAGATAAGAGGAGAGATAATGGAGGCGTAAGAAGACGTAAGAGAGATATGATAAAAGACTTGCATCTTATCTAGGTAATATGCACGTACATATATACCCCTATTATTATATATATAATTATATACTCTTAAATAGGGATGATTAAATAGGGTATTAAGTATTTTTGGGGGAAAAATCACGTTTTTCTTGATAAAAATGTTGATACGGAGACGTGGCCATACGAGCGTAGCTCAGGCCCTGTAAAATTCAACTAGGTGAACTAGGTAAACTGTATTTAAGTATAATATGGAAAACAAATTATCTAAGTTTCTCTATACCGGACTCTGTTTTTTTTCTTCTATTTTTTCAAGATTCTCTGAGCGAGTAAAATCCACCTATTCAGTGTATTTACGTATATGAAAAAACATATGTAAAAGTAATATAATATAATATAGTAACAAAATAATCCGTTTTTCAACACCGGATTCTGTTCATTTTTTCTATTTTTTCTAGATTCGCTGAACGACTCTAATTGATCTATCCAGTGTGTGTATTTTATAATAAGAAAAAAAAATTGAAGAAACAAAAAAGATTTCACAAATACCAGATAACAGGATCGGTTACTCCTAAGCTGTTCTTAAACTTTCCGAAGAATTCAACATTATCATTTGTATCAATATTCATAGCTTTAACATAATTCTCTAAGTTGAAGGTTTGGTAATAATAGTGGATTATATTGGCAAGTGTATCATAGAAGCATAAAGATTATTCTGAAACTGTACCCTCGACCTCTTCAATGTTATGTAATGAATATAATAATGGTTTTCTTACTATAGCATAACCACAAATTTCCTCAGGTTAGTCCTTCGTAACTACAACATTAAGTAATTTGTAACTTACCTGTCAACTGTGGATATTTTATTACTCTTGATCTTGGAGTTGAGTACCATTTTAGTATCTTTTCCCGTGTAGATGGCGACACCTGAGACAGAGAAAGAGTGGAGTGAGAGAAAATATATTGAGGTAAGAGCAATAGGAGGTGTTTTTGAAGTACCCTTTTTTTCTTTTTCTATATTCTGTGTCTATCTTTCTTTCTTACTTTCGTATGGAAAAGTTGAATAGGCGATAAGGGAAAGGGTGTTGATGTTTGTGGGGAAAAGGAAGGAAAAATTATAAAGGCAAGGAGAAGGCACAAGAAGAAAATATAACACACACGTAAATGGGCTCAATCAATCCCTCCTGCATCCTCGCTCCCCGACTCACCGTAGACCCAGGCCTCTTATAGCTTCCTTATGTTCTTATGTTCTAATCCCTCCTGCATCCTCCCTTATGTTCCTATGTTCTAATCCCTCCTGCATCCTCCCTTATGTTCTTATGTTCTAATCCCTCCTGCACCGCACTCACCGTAGACCCAGGCCTCTTATAGCTTCCTTATGTTCTTATGTTCTAATCCCTCCTGCATCCTCCCTTATGTTCCTATGTTCTAATCCCTCCTGCATCCTCCCTTATGTTCTTATGTTCTAATCCCTCCTGCACCGCACTCACCGTAGACCCAGGCCTCTTATAGCTTCCTTATGTTCTTATGTTCTAATCCCTCCTGCATCCTCCCTTATGTTCCTATGTTCTAATCCCTCCTGCATCCTCCCTTATGTTCTTATGTTCTAATCCCTCCTGCACCGCATCACCGTAGACCCAGGGTGTGTTTCTGAGCCGCGCGCCTCGCAGCAGCAGGTTCTCGGTGGCCAGAGACGTCTTGGCGGCGTGACTGTTGCCGCGGAAGACCTGCAGCGCGCCCTTGAAGTCGTAGAGGTTGGCGTGAGGCAACTGACGGAGGGAGGAAGGGAAGGCATGGAGTGTAATGCTACCTAGGTGCAAAAGTTAAAGTCAGGAGCTGTAAAAAGTCGTATAGATTGGCGTGAGGCAACTCGGAAGGCATGGGAGAAAATGCTACCTATGAGCAAAAACATCAAATTTAGGACGTGTGAAAAAAATTGGAGGAGGAAAAAGGTGTTAGAATAATTGTACTACATCAAAATAGGTTTTTTTTTTGCTATTTTGTCATTGGTGTTGAAGTTTCTGAGATAGAATTGAGAGGAAATGAAGAGGGAATGGAATGGAAAAGGAGAGAGGAGATGAAATATATTGTTTTTTTATTAATTATTGCTGTTATTATTTATTGTTGTTTATAAGTTTCTGAGATGTGAAGTTGCTTTATCGTTGTTGGTATTGTAATGCAAACTTAGAAAATGTGGATATGCCATGACCTTGCACTATACCTGTTGATGTAACTATAGCCCTAGCCTGTTTACCTGCCTAGTGTAGTAGAATGACAATACTATATAGTGCTTACCTGGCATTGCACTGTCGCCTGTAAACTCCACAGGTCACTCTCGGTTTTAATGTCCCTTGTTTCAGAGGAGCATAAGAACATCTAACGGGAGGGAAAAAATAGTAGTAATATATGAATAAACGTGAAATTAGACTAAGAAGTTATGAGACATGCAATTGAATAGATATCAAATGTTACGAATGATGTTAAATTAAATGGAAGTTAGAGAAATATAAACGAAAAATTAGAGGATACGTGAAGTTTGAAAAAATTTAGAAACAAACTACATAGGCTACATGGATTTTTTTGTTTTTTGTTTTTTAAAGACGGATATTATAAGGATGTTTTTTTTAAATACTCTAATACCAAGGAATGATGTGTGTGTGTGTGTGGTGTGTGTGTGTGTGTGTGTGTGTGTGTGTGTGTGTGTGTCTGTCTATCAGTGTATGTATGTGTGTGTGTGTGTGTGTGTTTGTGTGTGTGTGTGCGTATGTGTGTGACTGTGTGTGTGTGTAGGACTGTGTGTGTGAGTGTGAGTGTGTTTATAGGTGTGTGTGTATATGTGGTGTGTGTGTGTATGTGTGTGTGTCTGTGTGTATATATGTGAGTGTGTGTGTCTGTCTGTATCTGTGTAGCTGCCTGCATGTGTGTGTCTCTCTGTGTGTGTGTATTTGTGTCTGTCTGTCTATCAGTGAATGTATGTGCATATATGTGTGTGTGTATGTGTCTGTATCCATGTGTATGTGTCTGTCTGTGTGTATGTCTCTCACCCCACCTTTAAATTGGTCTCCCCGTCCAGGTTTGCCGTGGTCACCTCACACTTGGCCTCGGGATCAGAGGAGGTCAGCAGCAGCAGGTCACAAGGGAACGCCTCCCCCGCCCCCACCCTGACCACGTCGCCCACACCGATCTGGTGCCACTGAACAGCCTACCAGAGGGGTCAGGTCAAGCCAGGTCAGTCAAGAACTTCATTTGAGATTCATAGACAACTTTTTCAGAGCTTCACAACTATTTTTTTTTCTTTACGTTGGAGCCTATAGCGCCTGTAGGCTTTTATCTTCCTTCCTTAGGTTTACTACTACTACTACTACTACTACTACTACTACTACTACTACTACTACTACTACTACTATTACTATTACTACTACTACTACTATTACTACTACTACAGCTCTTATTGACACTTTAACTTAAATTTTTACCGAAGTCTTCATTAGTATTATTAATCATTATCACCATCATTACTACTATTATCATTATACTGTTATTATTTCACCACCACCACCGCCACCTACGTAACACCCACCGTAACCTTGCCCTGCCTCAACACGGTGGCCGAGGCGTTGTTGACTTTGTTGTCCTGTGTGTGCCTCAGCCAGTCCTCGTACGCCTGCTTCACCGCCGTCACGCTCACCACGATCACCAGGGGCAGAATACTCGTCATGGGCGACACAGGGCTCTCGATCGTGCTCTGTGGGGCGAGGGGAAGATCAGACGGGATGAAAGGGAAGGTGTAGAGGAAAGGAGGAAAGATAAATAATTAAGTTGCACGAGCGTTTTTTTTTATAGTAAAAACGCCGATTCTTGTAATTTTAACCTCAATTTAGAGTTATATTTAGACTCTGGGTCGTAGATTGCTTAGTGATTTGTACGTAATTAGGATCCAGTGTCATATACTCGACAGTTTTCTGCATGTGCAACAGGAACTAAGTGATTCACGGAGAGATGCCACCGAGCGCCTAGCTTCTGATCTTTCTATAATTTCTGATTGGGGCAAAGCAAACCTTGTTTTGTTCAATGCCTCAAAAACCCAATTTCTTCACCTATCTACTCGACAAAACCTACCAGATAACTATCCCCTCTTCTTCAATGACACTCAACTGTCTCCTTCTTCTACAATGAACATTCTAGGACTATTCTTTACTAAAAATCTGAACTGGAAATCTCACATCTCGTCTCTTGCTAAAACAGCTTCTAAGAAATTAGGTGTGCTGTGGCGTCTGCGTCCTTTTTTTTCTCCCTCCCAATTGCTTGCTCTCTACAGGGGCCTTATCCGCCCATGTATGGAGTATGTCTCGCATGTTTGGGGAGGATCCACTCATACAGCTCTCCTAAACAGGGTTGAGTCAAAAGCTTTTCGTCTCATCAACTCCTCTCCTCTGACTGACTGTCTTCAATCCTTAAATCACCGCCGCAATGTTGCTTCTCTTGCTCTCTTCTACCGTTATTTTCATGCTCACTGCTCTTCTGAACTTGGTAACTGCATGCCTCCCCCCCTCCCGCGGCCTCGCTGCACAAGACTTTCAACTCATTCTCATCCCTATTCTGTCCATCTTCCTAATGCAAGAGTTAATCAGTATCTTTACTCTTTCATCCCTTTCACTGGTAAACTCTGGAACTCTCTTCCTGTTTCTATTTTTCCACTTTCCTATGACTCAAATCTTTTCAAAAGAAGAGTAACAAGACACCTCCCGAACTAAATTGGCCTACCCCTCTGTTTTTATTTTATTCTCTTACTGTCTTCTTTATAGGGACTGGCAACTAAGCGGGCTTTGTGTTACCCATTTTTGTTGTGCCCTTGGCCAGTTCCTTGCGATGTAAAAAAAAAAAAAAAAAAAAAAAAAAAAAAAAAAAAGTGCTTTGGAGTCTACTCACACACACACACGCTGGGGGATTTTTCACTGACGAATTCTGGCGGTTACTGTCCCCCATGAGCAAGGGTATAGGGGTGTGTGAGGTCCCAGCATTACCCTAATATCGGTCATAATGAGCTCCAAGCTCGCACCCGGAGGGTGAAACTCGCGGTCGCGAGTACAGCTCGTGTGGACACGAGTAAGACCATGGGTGAATAACACACACACACACACACACACACACGCACGCACGCACGCACGCACGCACGCACGCACGCACGCACGCACGCACGCACGCACGCACGCACGCACGCACGCACGCACGCACCACGCACACGCACACGCACACGGCCTAGATATACGTACGTGAATGATGGCCAAACAGAGGAAGTAAAAGTTTGCCAAACGTCGGAATTGTTCAAAGAGATTTTTTGGCAGGAAAGTGACGAGTGTGTACTGCGAGAGAGAGAGAGAGAGAGAGAGAGAGAGAGAGAGAGAGAGAGAGAGAGAGAGAGAGAGAGAGAGAGAGAGAGAGAGAGAGAGAGAGAGAGAGAGAGAGAGAAAATAAATTAGAGAGATTTAACTAACTTCTAAATCACTAGCTAATTACTAAAAATCCACAGCTGAATTTTAGATAACAGTTTCTCAGTTATCTCATACACAAAAGCACCAACATATGTATTTTCTCACAGCTATTTCCATTATCTATCAAGGTCTTTTCAACAATACATTGGGAAGACACCATATTTCACAGATACACACCCTTTTTATATTCCCTTACTATCTTCTTTATAGTAGCAACTAAGTGAGCTTTTTGTTACTTCTGTTTTTGCCCTTGGCCAGTCCTTTGTGATGTGACAAAATAGAAAAAAATATGACGTGTTTACTCCTCATAGAATCCTTAAAAATGTTTTAGTATCAAAGCCACGTCTTATATAGTAGGTGTGAATGGCTTACCTTGGCCGTGGTGACGATGTTTGAAGGATAGCTTGGGACATTGGGTGGGAAATTGGGCGGGAAATTGGACGGGACATTGGGCGGAAAATTGGGCGGGAAAGTGGGGGTGGTGTTGTCTGTGGAGTCAGGGAACGGCGGTGGGTGTGATGGCGGGCGGCTGTGTAGGTAGACTATACGCGTCGAATAGGCGGACTAGATGAATGAGAGAGAGAGAGAGAGAGAGAGAGAGAGAGAGAGAGAGAGAGAGAGAGAGAGAGAGAGAGAGAGAGAGAGAGAGAGAGAGAGAGAGAGAGAGAGAGAGAGAGAGAGAGAGAGAGAGAGAGAGAGAGAGATATTACTGTTCTTTCTAATGTTTTGCTAATGGTTCTTTTCTAATGCTAATCTATGTATTCTGACAAAAAAAATTCATAAAATAAATACCAGCATAAATGGTGGCAGCAGTGGGATATTGCGCTAAGTTAAAATGTCTTTCAAAACACTATACATTTATGACTCAAAGTTTATATGTTTCAAGTATTTACTAGCCACCCCTTTCCTATTTCCCTTCCCTTTCTATCCTTTTCACAACTCACCATTGCAATCTTCTTCGCCTACACACACACACACACACATACACACACACACACACACACACACACTATAGATTGTCACTTCTTGAAAACACCATAACTACTTTCATTTCAATAGTTTCTTGTTTTGTAGTTCGCTTTTCAAAAACAAGAGATTCACATTAATACACTAAACACTTTAATTTCTACACTCTGCTCGAATACCGTCCCGTCAGAACACCACCGTGAGACTAAACAACTATTTCAATATTCACTTCGTTTAACTTATCAATGGGAAACGAAACAGCTGTCAATATTCACTTTGTTTTTATCAATTGTTCTATCAGTAAAATTTCCACTGTGAGTTTATGAGCATTGCACTACCACCACACTAATCTCACGTCACCTACCCCAACCTTATAAATAAATAGTTAGTTAGTTAGATAAAACACGTCATAGTCACATATTCTTATCTCTACTGTAATCTCCATAGTGGGTCGATAAAAATAATACATGTTAAAAAAATCTGTGATGAAATACTAATCTGACACTTCCGTCATCATACGTTGCAAGCTTTGATACGAGGGGAAAAAAAAAAAAAAAAAAAAAAAAAAAAAAAAAAAAAGTTGATAAATATTGCATTTTTGTGTTATCTAAGTCACTCACTCAGCGATAAGCACAATCTTTTTTATCTGGGATTTTTTTTTTTTTTTATCTTATTTGCTTAGCCTTGTGTCGAGATACAGTGACTCTCTCTCTGTCCTCTCTCTCTCTCACTTTCTGTCTCTCTCTCTCACTTTCTGTCTCTATCATACATATATCTCTATCTTCACAGGAACTACCACGTGTAGGCATCACGGCCTCTTGTAGCTTCCTTACGTTCTTTCTGTTTCTTTCTTTCTCTCTCTCTCTCTCTAGTAGTTGATGAGGAAATGATGTAATTCTATCTTATATGGTATGGTTAATTTTTTTTTTCCTTTTTTCTCTCTCTCTCTCATTGCACAGTGACAAAAGACAAAATTCAGTATCTTTAAAACAATTTATTACAATCTTTCTCATTTTTATCATACAGATTTTCCTGTACTAGATAGATTGTCAAGGTCGTGTGTGTGTGTGTGTGTGTGTGTGTGTGTGTGTGTGTGTGTGTGTGTGTGTGTGTGTGTGTGTGTGACAGAGAGAGAGAGAGAGAGAGAGAGAGAGAAGAGAGAGAGATAGAAGATAAGAACAAAGAAATAGGGAAGCTACAAGAGGCCGTGAGGCCTACACGTGGTAGTTCCTGTTAAGATGAGAGAGAGAGAGAGAGAAGGGGGAGGAGAGAGAAAACCAGAATTATCAGCATAAATTAGATTCAAGCCAATTATCGCTTACATGCCCTACTACTTAAGACTTGTAATAGAAATAATAATAATAAATAATAATAGTAATAATAATAATAATAACAATAAACACCCCGAACTAAATTGGACCAAACCCACTTTCTATATTCTCTTACTGTCTTCTTTATAGAGACTGGCAACTAAGCGGGATTTTTGTTACCTCTTTTTTTTGTCCTTGGCCAGTCCTTTGTGATGTTGAAATAAAATAGTGGTAGAGAGAATAAATAGGGAAAGGAAGAAATAGAAGCAGGGATATAGATAGATAGATAGATAAATAGGAGGAATAACACTAGGAAAATTTTAATGTGGAGGAGAAGGAAGAGGTCTTGGAAAGGAAAAGGAGGGAAAAAAGTGAAAAAAATCTAAGTTATCTCAAACATAGGGTCGTAGAGAGAGAGAGAGAGAGAGAGAGAGAGAGAGGAGATGAGAGAGAGAGAGGGGGAGGGAAGAGGGGAGAGAAATTAGAGAGAAAGAAAGAGTTAGTTTTTATCAATTTATTACGCTCAGACAGAAAATAAGAGAGAGAGAGAGAGAGGAGAGAGAGAGAGGAGAGAGAGAGAGAGAGGAGAGAGAGAGAGAGAGAGAGAGAGAGAGAGAGAGAGCATGAATTGTGTTAGTGAGGTCCTGTAACAAAAAAGCAAAAAAAAGACTCGTTGAGAGAGAGAGAGAGAGAGGAGAGAGAGAGAGAGAGAGAGAGAGAGGAGAGAGAGAGAGAGAGAGAGAGAGAGAGAGAGAGAGAGAATGAAGTGTGTTACGTGAGGTCCTGAGGAGGAGGAATTACATAGGATTATATTACAAAAATAAACAGATACCAGGATACCCAGATTTTGATAGGTTGCAGGGATAGAAAATAGGTCTTATGCTTTCTATGTATTGGATTAAGGGATTGAACTGTTTATATGTCAGTGCCATCTTACGTCGGGATGTCACACTATGAGTAAGTTAGAGAGTTGCCACCTAGTGCATTACAGGAGACTGAGGTTCACATACGTTTATTGTTAACCCCTTCACGCCCAGATCTTTCCTTTGCTATAAAAAAAAATGTCTGTCGTTAGCCAGAAAATTACGAAACATGACTGAATATACCAAATTAGCTAGTGGACAAGGATACTAAACAGGTCATATCTATGAAACATTGCTTATATTAACTAAAAACCGTCTAATGGTACCCAAATTACAATGGAAATTACGTTATGGGTCTCAAGGGGTTAATATATCTTATAAAATGTGTTGAGTGTTCTCTTTAGGTAGATTAAGATTAGGTAGGTAAGATTAGGTAGGTAAGACTAGGTAGATTAGGTTTTAGGTAGATTTACTAGAATATTTCGATATTTATGTAGTATTTGTGAAGCTTTTGACGCTCCGAGTAACTATGTGGATGTTAGGGAAGGAGGAGGAGGAAGAAGAGAGGGAGAGAAGAAGAGGAGGAAGAGAGGGAGGAAGAGGATGAGGAGGCGGGGAGAGGAGGAAGAGGAAGAGGAAGAGGAAGAGGAAGAGAGAGAGGGAGGAAGAGGAAGAGGAGGAAAGAAGAGGAAGAAGAGGAGGAACTTACCTTTACCCAGTGTTTAAAGAGAAAATATAAGACAAGGACTTGAACAAAAGAAAGTAAGACCTTGGAAAAGAAAGTCAACACACACACACACAGGTATTCGAAAGTGAAGAGTGAGAAGCAACAAAAGAAAGGAAAAGTGACCTTGGTGTATGCTTATGTGTGTGTGTGTGTGTGTGTGTGTGTGTGTGTGTGTGTGTGTGTGTGTGTGTGTGTGTGAGAGAGAGAGATGTAAGCAGAGTGAAAGTGTGAATCGAGGAGGAGGAGGGAGGAGGAGGAGGAGGAGAAGAAGGAGACGGGCTTAGAAGGTGAGCAAGTGTAGAAAGGAAAAAAAAGCCAAGACAGATTAACCTAAAAATGTGAGAAATTAACAGGAAATTAGGAGGAGAGAGAGAGAGAGAGAGAGAGAGAGAGAGAGATGAGAGAGAGAGAGATGGTAGAGTAAAATAAAAATAAAAGGCGGAAAAAATTAGTACACACACACACAAGAAGAAACGATAAGGAAATACATTCTATAATGTTTTTAATGGTGATGAAGTGGAAGAAGAAATAATAATAATAATAATAATAAATAATAATAATAATAATAATAATAATAATAATAATAATAACAAAATATAATCTGTAGAAATAACAAGATTAAGAGGATTACAAAGGATTACAAAGGAAACACAAACAGCAACAGACCGATAGGTCCTTACAAGGCTGTTTGCTTTAACTGCACTACACTAACTAGATGATAAGAGAGAAAGGATAGGAAAGTAGAAGGCTCCTCAGGAGGCGGAGGAGGAGGCGGAGGAGGAGGAGGAGGAGGAGGAGGAGGAGGAGGAGGAGGAGGAGGAGGAGGAGGAGGAGGAGGAGGAGGAGGAGGAGGAGGGGGGGGTGGTGGAGGAGGCGGAGGCGGAGGAAGAGGAGGAGGGGGGAAGGAAAATATTACCTTATGTGTAAATGTGGCTTAAAAAAGAGAAAAATTCGCTAACCGGGTAAAGAAGCATTGAAGAGTAATGGAAAGCAGGAGAAAAAAAGGGAAATAAGAAAAGAATGACTTGAAGATTTCCAAACCTTAAAAAGCGAATGAAAAGAAAGAAAAGATTAAAATATATGTCAAAGGAAATGCCTCTTGAGAATTGAGGCAAATTGTCTACATAGAAGAATTTGAAGGCGAGATAGAAGGAAGGAAGGAAGGAAGGAAGGAAGGAAGGAAAGAGAGAAGGAGAACTTGAAGCTTAAATAATGGAAATAGTAATGGAAAGGAGGAGAAAAATGGGAAATATTAAAAAGGCGATATGAAGGTAGGTGACTTGAGGCTTTCCTGACAATAAAAAGTGAGAGAAAAAAAAGTTGGAAATACATATATATAAGGAAATGTATTTGGAAATTGAGAGAGAGAGAGAGAGAGAGAGAGAGAGAGAGAGAGAGAGAGAGAGAGAGAGAGAGAGAGAGAGAGAGAGAGAGAGAGAGAGAGAGAGAGAGAGAGAGAGAGAGAGAGAGAGAGAGAGAGAGAGAGAATGTAAGCAGACATAAAAAAAAAAAAACATATATAAGGAAATGTTTTTTGGAAATTGAGAAGAATAATATTATATGAATGAGAGAAATATATATATATATCTAAAAGGAAATGGTTTTTGAGAATTGAGGCAAATTTTTGACATAATAGAATTTGAAGGAGGGAAGGAAGGAAGGAGGGAAGGAAGAAAGGAGGGAAGAGTTAAAGTCCTGAGAAAGGAATGAGGTAAGGAGGTGACGAAGAGGAGGAGGAAGATGAAGCTAATTGAGAAACCGGTAGAGAAGGGAATACCCAAAGTAATGTGTGCGTGTGCGTGTTGAGCAATAAAAATGTATCGAGGAAAGGGAAAGATTCCCACACACACAGTGCATAGTGGACACACGCACAGACACAGACACAGACAGACAGACACAGACACACACACTATGGGTATATTATATTTACCCCTATTATTATAAATACTCTTAATAGGGATTATTACAAATAGTTTTAAGTTATATTATTGAAAAATAAAGTTTTCCTTGAATAACAAAAACTATGATAGGTACGATAGGTACGATACGTAATACATGTATCAATTAAAAAAAAGTAGATCAAGACCTTGCATTTGAGCTATAGTAAAAAAAATATCTGAGTATAATTAACTGAGAAGATGACACTTATATGTTGTAGTGGTAACTCAGGCCGATGAAGACAACCGTTACTTTTGCCCGTTTTATTTGCACTGCCTTAATCATAGCAGACTGGTCAACTCAATAGGTTGGCCTCGGGGCCCCGAAACAAGACTTGAAACGAGACAATATATATGAAACACTCACACACACAATTATCCTTAAGTACAGGGTTAATAGTTATTAGATTACACGCATACACTACACTCCCCCCTGATCCTATAGATCACTATATTGACATAGTTGCGTAGGTCGGCGCTCCCGGGAACCCCGACGCAGCTGCGGTCTTTCTGGACTATCTGCTCCCTCCTCGATTGTGCCTTCATCCTCGGAGCCCCTCGCAGGGCCCGGCACCTGGATCAACAAGGCGTCGTCTTCCTCTACCACATCCGGCTGCTCTGACGCTGAAAGTTCCCCCGGGGTGGGCAATGGTGAAGTGACCAACCGCAGATCACGCACATGGCGAGGCATACCGTCAACCTCGACATTCTGGGGCGATACAAGTCGCGTCACCGTGCCCTCGAGGCTCCTGGAGTCGCAGCACCTGCTGGGGTGGCGGATCCACACGCGATCCCCGACGCTATAGCGGTGCTGGTCGTCCGCAGACTGATTTTGCTGCCTCACCTCGTCGATGCCGAGCAGCCTCACCTCGTACCTAAATATCTGGTTGGCAGGGGCGGATGCAGCGTCGTTCCCTCGTGGCATCACGTTGTAGCGGTAAACCGCCTCTGCCACAGAACAACCTTTCCGCGCCAGTATAGTTTTCACCGTTCGATGGCATCGCTCTGATATACCGTTGCATGACGGGACATGGGCACAACGGTATCGGATTGCTATGCCCCAGCGATTGGCGAACTCGCCGAACAAGGAGCTGCGGAAGCTGGTGGCGTTGTCAGTTAGCAGCTCCTTGGGCGCTCCTCGCTCCAAAAACACAGACTCCAGCTGCTCGGTGACGCTGGCGGTGTCTTGACGTCTGATGCCCCTCCAGATGGCGTAACGCGATGGGCCGCAATCTATAAGAGTAAGGTAATGTTGATTATTGACATGACAGATGTCCATACTGACTCTGCCCCAAATTTCCGAGACTCCCAACTCCCCTTTTTGCCATGTCTCGGGCGCCGGGTCGATGGACTGACATTCACGGCATACTTGAATAAAATCACGTACCTGCTGCCGTTGAACTGTGGGATAGTGTCTTTTGCAGAAATATAGCGTACGCTTGATACCTGGATGTCCACTGGTCACGTGGATCTTGGCGATGTCCTGCTCAGTGATGGCGACGGCAGCTCCACATGCCAGCTGGTCTCTCTCAGGGCCAAGCCACCTCTTCGGCACCCGAGTGAGCGCGTCAGCTTTGTTCTCAGCGGAAGACACTAACCTTATATCTAAACTTAGGCCATATTCTTCAACGATGGCCCGCAGCGTCTCTAAACGCCTGCGGATCAGCATCTCCCTTGAGGCCTTGGTCTTCACTCGTACTTTCTTTGACAAAGTGTCCTTCACCCAATAATACACGGTCCTGGAGTCTGTCATAATGGCTAACTTACTAATTTTCCAAGCAATGGCGAGATTCAGCCCCTTGATGACTGCATCCAGCTCAGCAAGGTTTATGTGAGAGCACTCATCCCGTCGCAACCAGCATGCGTCTTCTATAACGTCGCCGTTCACCTCTAAGACTGCTCCCAGCGCGAGAGAACTTGCATCTACCCACAACGAATTTTCATCACCCTTCACATCCCACCGTCCTCGGGCCGGATCTGATCTCTTCACCTGCTTCAATGTTTCCTCGATCATAAAGCGCAGCTTTGAGTCGGTGACCTCATCTTCCCAGGAAGTGGTGGCCGCATTGGCACGCCTTTTCAGGTATGACGCCGCCACTCTCAGCCAGCCGCACACAGGCAGGTGACTTGTCAACTGCCCGCACAGAGAGAACACCGTCCGCCTCGTCAGTTTCTCAGGCATGTCTGCGATGTTGTTGTCCCGCTTCCAAAAGAGGCCTCGGCGCTCCCCCCAAACTCTCATGCCAAGCACTCGAGCTCCTTCGTGCACACGCTCGGGAGGCTTGCAGATCAGGCCGTGTCGGCTTAGGGGATTCTCAACTTCCGCTGCAGAGGCCACACTTTCGTCCACTAGTATGTCGTCCAGATACGGTGAGGCGGCGGAATTAATTCTCTCGTCCCAGCTCAGCACAGTGCTCAAAACCTTTTTCAGGACGAGAGGTGCGACGTTCAGCCCAAAGCCCAACCTTGTCAGGCAGTACCGCATTCCTCGAAACACCACCGTCTGGTATGACCACAGCGACTGGTGGACATGAATTTGCAGGTAGGCTTTACGCAAATCCAGGAGAGAGACTCTGACCCCGTCTGCGCCACTCTCTACTAATTTTCTCCGCGCAGACGTCCGCATCGGCGGTGTGCACATCAAGATAAGAGTTAAGTTCACGAAAGTCCATCACTGGGCGTACTTTTTTCTTATTACGTTGCACAACAGCCATCAGGGGAATAGTTCCTCTACTGGCCCGTGAACAACCTTACTGTACGAACCAGCCAACCATCCTTGATCCATTGACACAGTTCATTTTCGTATTCCTGCCGGGCCGCTTGCGGCACGCGATACTCTGAAACTGTATTCTGCAGTCGCGGTGGCCCCGTGCCACTGCTCCACTTCCATGACACAGTCCACGTGCGGGCTTTCAAGTCATATGTCACTCCAAAGTCCTTTTCATCAAAGTCTCTCTGTAAGGCAGTTGCCGCCGCTGTCACGACCTCGGATTCCTCGATACCAAACTTTACGTCGTCCAACGAGCGCACTGTCACACCACGCAAGGCATTTATACCATTCATACCCATAACAAAGTCAAAACCAAGCGGGCCTGGTTCGCATCACAAGCGCACTCATTGTCACTGACAGTCCGAGAGCAGTTGGACATGCACCTCACCCATCCCCATACACTCACAACGCTCACGCTCATCGTAGTCATGCTAACGTTCACTTTCTTCAAACGAGAGCACGTGGGGGCGTACACGATGCACCTCGTGCTGCGGTGTCGACAAGGACGTCACACTTTACTCCATCAACAAAACAACCGAACCGTCGGCAGGGCGCTCGTTACAGACAGTCCGGAGAGGAAGCTGGCGCCAGTGCTACCTCTCCCGAGCCGTTTCCCGGGCACGATGAAGCAATGTGGCCGAGCTGCCTACAGCTGAAACAACGCACGTTGCTGCGGCTTCCACGGCGCCCGCCGCGCCCGGCCAGACAGTCACGGGCGTAGTGATTCGGTTGGTTACACACATGACACACCACACTAGTCGACGCCGGAGTTGTCCTGTGCGATCGCCCAGAGCCATCCAGGGGTGTTGTCGCCCCGGCGCCAGCGACCCCCTCTACCAGGACGGCACGTGCCCGGCTCAAAACCTGAGTGATATCCAGGTCTTCTAGGCGTGAAACCGGCTCTCAGGATGTGGGCTGACTGAACTAGGAAGACCAGCCACAAAAGCACAGATCAGGCCATTGTCAGGTATTCCTCCAAACAGGGCAGCCAGGCGGCGCAGGTCGGCCAAGTACACGT
>JACEEZ010023596.1:552500-557500 GCA_016584305.1 Chionoecetes opilio
GAGGCACCTATATAATACTGTCATTATTGTCACCTATATAATAAATAAAATATGTACTATATTTATATTAATATACAGCAGAGAAAAAAAATTATCCCCCTAAATATAACGAAGTGATATTTTTTGACTAGATTTTTGATTGGTCTTACATCTTTTTTCTCTCTCTCTCTCTCTCTCTCTCTCTCTCTCTCTCTCTCTCTCTCTCTCTCTCTCTCTCTCTCTCTCTCTCCCCTCTCTCTCTCTCTCTCTCTCTTCTCTCTCCTCTTCTCCCCTCTCTCACGTCTTTCATGCTGGGGGGTGAAGGGGGGATAGGGTGGGAGGGTGGGGGTCGCTACTACTATTACTACTACTACTATATACTACTACTACTACTGGTGGCGCCACCATCAAAACAGACGGCTCCCACTGAGAAAGCTCTGCAATTATTCACAATTTCTGAAGTTCCCTGGGGATCTACTGTGAGAATCATGATCAGAAGAGATCAATGAAGTGTTCCTGCATCATCATCTTCAGTGTGGAGGTTAACCTGTGAACATCTGAGCTGCCTTGAAGGTTTATAGAGGATGACTGCTTGTGTTACGGCCGGCCAAGGAATCGTCATGGTGGCTTGACAGTTCTGGAACCCTCTACAATTGTGTCTCCCTGACAGTGAGTTGCACTACATTGATAAATGCTAATGGGGACGTCTTCTTTTTATATCTGAGTGATATACTAACAAACTTGAGTGATCATTGTTGAAGAAACGCAATTGAAACTACCTCCCATTTTCTATGCGTTGCCATGACAACCAGTTGGCCCGTGAAGTTGCCAGTGACTAAGTAACAGTCAGTATGGGTGAACAAGAGTATATCGTTAATAGCCTTCTGTGCTTCTTGAATTCAGCTAAGAAAGATTATCCTCCTGATACCTTGATAGATGTCCTTCTATCTCTTTACTCACATGAAGAAATAAAGAAGGGAAAGGAGCTACTCAGCAATCTTTTAAAGAAAAATGTACCATGGAGGAGGGACCATGATAAAAAACGCAAGGATCTTCTAGACATCATTGACCTGCATGAAGGACTGAATGTGAGTGATTATCACTTCGTTACTAACACTTATAAGCGGTTACCTCCAATGGGGTTGGAAATTTTTGGACCCATGTTGGCTAATCTCTCAGAAGAGGTCACAAAAATTAATGAACTGCTTCCTAAAATCATGGACATGAAAACGGAGGTGTTAAACACTGCAGACTCAATGAGACAAGTGAGAGGAGATGTTTGTGAGCTAAAAAGTAAGTTTTGCAAAGCTATTGAAGGAATAGAGGAAGCTACCAAGGATGTAGTTAACGACATAACAAGAGAAGATATAAGACTTGATGCTGACCTTGAGGAGTTAACGTCCCTGAGAAGTGCTGCAACTGGCTTACATAAGACTACACCTTCAAGAAAGGATGCCAAGCGAGACTATGCCGAAGCGTTGGGAATGCCTGCGTCTAGTACGGGAAAGAAGGCTATGAAGAGGAAGGGCGTGGTGCCAGCCAGGAGGAGGATAACCAGCGCACGAGAGGTACTGCGGGTGTGCCTGAACAATCCAGAGGAGCTGAGACAAGGATGAGGAATGAAGGCGTGAGGGGCAGCATTTCTGCTGCCCTTTTTAAAATAAACCCCTTAACAGGTGCTATTCCTAAGAGTGTAATGGAATATACTAATAAGTCATCTGCTGCGGAATCTCGTAACCAGAGTGATTTACAACGAAGTGTAGAGCCAGCTGTGGGCACAAACTGGCAGGTGGCACAGTCACGGCGGAGTAAAAGGACTGGTGTAAGAGGACAGCGGAAGTGTGAGGATTTTACCCTTTAGAGCTGCTACCAGATTTGTTGATATCTTCATAGGAGAGTAGACAAGCAAGTTGAGAAGGATGATATACAAGGTTATATTAGAAAAGTGAGTGGAGTGGAAATTAATTCAATATCTGAGCTTGAAATCAGATCTCAAGATGTTTAGGGCATTCAAAGTAAATGTTAGCATTAATGACAGGGATACTCTTTTCAATCCTGATTTATGGCCTGAAAACATTGTGGTTGATAAATTCTATGACAGATCTGGAAGAAGAAACCAAGGTATCAACAGGGAATAAGGAATTTGGTTTAGTATTTACTTAATTTCTGGTTTTTTATCTTTAATCTTAAATATTTTATCAAGATGGATTCTAAATATCTTAGTTTGTGTACTTTTAATTGTTGTTCATTGATGAAAAATATTAATCTGATCAGGGACTTAACTGGCCTAGGATATGATTTTATATTTTTACAGGAAACTTTTTTAATACAAGAAAACTGGGAATGCTAGATTTTATTGATGAAAACTATGATTGTGTTGGAGTGGGTGCCACCTTCTCAGAGAAGGCGCGGGCAATCCATGGCTGGCAGACAGGAAGGTGGGATGGCTATTTTAGGAGGAAAAATCTTAACCTGAAAATTAATAAGATAATTTTGGAAAATAATGTTATGGTATTGAATGTTAATATCTTTGGAAGAAATATTATTTTTATAAATGTGTACCTGAACAGTGATGTTTTGGGAGATCTCAACACTGAATCATACCTGAAATCATTGTCTTTGTTAGAAACTTTTATGCATGATCTTATTTTGATTCAATTTATTTTATTGGTGATTTTAATGCTGATCCTTTTTCTGGTAGGGCTTGGAAAAATCTGTTCAATTTTATGTCAAGAAATTCACTGGTTTGCTATGACTTAGACCTGCTTGGGAGAGATGCCATAACTTCACAGGGTATGGGAACAGCACAAACAGGTGGCTGAACCATATAGTTGGTAGGCCTTGTGATCACATTGATGTCAGTGAACCCAAAGGGTTTTTTATATGATATGAACGGTTCTGATCACCTGCCATTATTTATAAAGATGGAATTTAAGGGAGTCCATATATCTCACACTACCTCTCCAAGCAATAACACAGACTCTGCACAATATCCTTAAATTGGCATAAATTAGATGCAGATGATTTAAGGAACATCAACAGACGTGTTGACAATAAACTAAAGCTTTTGCAGCATGACTTAGCTCACAATTGTCATAAAACAGGTTGCCACAACCCTTTGCATCTAAAGGAAATAGATAAAGTTTATGATGCAATGGTAACAAGCATTCAGGAAGAGAGTGAAAAATATAAGAGAAAAGTGTTAAATGCAAAAAATTCAAGGTTATTCCTGGATGGAATAGGAGGGTGAAGGAGCTTCATAGTAGAGCAAGAGATGGCTACCTGGATTGGGTGGAGCAAGGTAGACAGCTACACACCACACACCATGAGGTCATGCTAAACACCAGAAAAGCTTTTAAAGCAGCATTAAGACAGTGTAAGAATAATGAACAACAAGAAATAAATAACAGTATCATATTCAAATTTAGAGATAAAAACAAAACACAATTTGGAAGGAGGTTAAGAGAAAGAGAGGAAGGGAAAAATCTAGTGGCATAATTGATGGGATCTCAGATGATGCACAGATTGCTCAGCTATTTGTAGGTCACTTTCTCAAGAGTCAAACTGGACTTAATACAAAGAATGACACTGATTTCCTGAAAGAATTAAAAGAAATGTGGCCTGTAAAAAGAAAAGTAAACTTAAGAATCTCTAGTGCTACTATCAAACATATTTTATCTTCTGTGAATGATGGAGTTGGCCATGATGGAATTCATCTGCTGTTCCTTAAGAATGCTACACATGACTTTTTAGAATATTTGTCCATGTTTTACAATATGTGTTATTCACATTGTTATCTTCCCGGTGATCTGCTAAGGGGCACTATTACTCCTTTAAACCCAAAGATAAGAAAAATACAAATGCTTCCCTCAACTATAGACCTGTGATGCAATCCTCATGTCTGCTGAAAATCTTTGAATTACATGTTTTAAATTTCTTAACTGAAAAACTCCCTTTGAATTTTAGGCAGTTAGGTTTTAAGAAGGCATCATCCACTACTGATGCTTCTTTTTTGGTAAAAAGAGGTTATGAGAAGCTACAGTAGCTCAAGGTCATCTCCCATTGCCACTTTTGTTGATTTAAGTAAAACCTTCGATAGAATAGATCATTTCCTGCTTGGTAAGAAACTGTTATCCTCAGGTATACCTGTTGATCTGACCCTCACATTAATGCACTACTTTAGAAACCAACAAGCACAAGTCAGATGGCATCAGTCCAAGAGTGAATTTTATTTCATTGAACAGGGAGTAAGGCAGGGAGGTGTTTTATCCCCATTTTTATTTAATTTTTATATAAATGACATTATTGAAAAAGTTTCCAGCTTGGACATAGGATGTAGGCTTGGTGTCCACAGACTTAATGTTGTAGGTTACGCTGATGATCTGGTTCTCCTGGCTGCGTCAAGAGACGACATGGAGGTATTATACAATTGTTTATGTAATGAAATTGGGAAATCACAAACTTGTGATAAACAAAGAAAAAACCAGATGTATGAGATTTAATTTAAGAAAAAAAAATTGTATTGGGTAATATAAAACTTAATGGCGATGAACTAAAAGTTGTGAGCTGCTACAAATACTTAGGACACAATATTTCCTTCAATTTTAAAGATAGTGATGACATCGATTTTCGGTTAAACTCATTTTACTCATCTTTTAATAGTGTATATAGAGATTTTAAGTTTTTAGATTTTAATGTTCTTTTGTTTTTATTTAACTCTTACTGCTGTCCAGAATATGGCTTGGCCCTATGGAATGATACCTCAGTTTTTAGATCTTGTTTTTTTAAAGCGTTTAATGTAGCATATAATAATGGTTTAAAAACTCATGTCGGGAGTACCTACATATGCCAGCAGCCACATCACTGCTGAAACTGCAATCAATTATTATTAAGGCATCTCACAGCCCTTATACAAGTTAGATTCTTTAAAAGACTGATTAGGTCAAACAATCCTATCATTAAATATAATATATATTTTTATACAAAAGGTCTTTTTATGACTTATGTTAGACATTTATTTG
>JACEEZ010023596.1:569359-576859 GCA_016584305.1 Chionoecetes opilio
TCCTTCCCCCCCTTTTCCCCCCCCTTTTCCTCCCCCCCTTTTCCCTCCCTCCCCTTTTTTCCTCCTCCTTTCCCCTCCTCCCCCTCCCCCCCTCCTCCCCCCCCCCCTTTCCTTTTCCCCCCCCCCTTCCTCCTCCCAAACACCCACATATTACTCGACGCCAAACTTCACAAATACTACAAAAATATCGAAAAATTTTTAAATTTCCTTAAAAAATTAATCTTACCTAAACTACACCTAATCTTAACAAATCTTACTACCAAAGAACCTCACACCACTTTTAATTAATATATTAACCCCTTGAAGACCCATAACGTAATTTCCATTGTAATTTGGGTACCATTAGACGGTTTTTAGTTAATATAAGCAATGTTTCATAGATATGACCTGTTTAATATCCTTGTCCACTAGCTAATTTGGTATATTCAGTCACGTTTCGTAATTTTCTGGCTAACGACAGATATTTTTTTTTATAGCAAAGGAAAGATCTGGGCGTGAAGGGGTTAACAATAAACGTATGTGAACCTCAGTCTCCTGTAATGCACTAGGTGGCAACTCTCTAACTTACTCATAGTGTGACATCCCGACGTAAGATGGCACTGACATATAAACAGTTCAATCCCTTAATCCAATACATAGAAAGCATAAGACCTATTTTCTATCCCTGCAACCTATCAAAATCTGGGTATCCTGGTATCTGTTTATTTTTGTAATATAATCCTATGTAATCCTCCTATGTAATCCTCCTCCTCCTCCTCCTCCTTTCATTTTCTTCTTTTGTTTCTCCTTATATTCATAGTTTCTGTTTCCTTCTTTTTCTAACCTCTGCTCCTTTTCCTCTCTTCTTTCAGTAGTACTTTCTCTACCACTACTACTACTACTACTACTACTACTACTACTACTACTATACTACTACTACTACTACTACTACTACTACTACTACTACTACTACTACTACTACTACTACTACTACTTTTTTATTTGTCCTTGGCCAGTCCTTTGTGATGAAAAAAAAAAAAAAAAAAATTACTACTACAACTACATTTTGTCTCCCATCTTCCCTTCTATGCATTGCTTCCTTCCCCCTGCCTTTTCTATACCCTGCCCCCCCCCTGCCCCCCCTCTTCCCCCCCTGCGGCCCAGAAAACAAGTTACAGGTAGTGGTGGTGGTGGTGGTGGTGGACGTACCCATTTATACAGAGACATTCACTCCCTCCCTCGTTTCCTTCCTCTCTTTTCTCTCGCTCTCTCTCTCTCTCTCTCTCTCTCTCTCTCTCTCTCTCATCTCTCTTCTCGTCTCTCCTTCTCTCTCCCTCTCTCTCTCTCCTCATGCTCCTTCTCCTCATCTCTCTCTCTCTCTCTCGTCCTTATTTCTGTATCTGTACGAGTCCTTCTTGCTTATGTTTGTTGTGTTATTATTATTTTTTGGGTATTGTTGCCTTTTTTGGTATTGTTATTCTGGAACTTTTGTTTATTATTATTATTAGTGTTGTTGTGTGTGTGTGTGTGTGTGTGTGTGTGTGTGTGTGTGTGTGAGTGTGTGTGTGTGTGTTGTGTGGTGTGTGTGTGGGTGACGAGCTTGTCAGCGAAAGGAAGGAATCAGAAGTCAGTATTATGACACACAACACTAACACACACCACATCCAACCACACACACACACACACACACACCACACACACACACACACACACCACACACACACCAGAGGTGGGTGCGCATCGCAACGAAAATCCACTTCCGGCAAGACCGCAAGTCCGCAAAGAAATTTTCTTGAAGTTCACACTTCCGCACCGGGGTGACAATAGGTTTAATAGGGGTACAATAATGTACCCCTAAATATCTCCTAAAGATACTTTAATAAATGTATTTGAAATACCTGGATCTTATATATAGGTTTGGTGAGGTAAGTTATGCCTAGGTTAAATTTTGTTTGTTTTGCCAATGAAATTATTAGTCCTAAGGAAAACATTAATAGGGTAACAACAACAAACGTTTAAGGATGGAGGTGTTTTACCTTTGATATAATAGCTATCGCAAAAGAAAGGGGTACACCTTTGAATTTTCATGTAAATCCAATTTCGTTAAATACCTCGAAAACTATGAGGTTAACAGGAATGTCTATAAATGATGTAAGATAGAGTCTTTAATTCAGGCCTTTTGTGATGACAATAAGAAAATGACGTTTGAGCTTTAATAACGGAGAAAATGTATTGGTTGTATTTTTTACATACTATTAAATATCGCAAAATCTACAAGGGCATATTGACTTCGATAAACTGCCCAATCGATAGAACCCATCAAGCTTAAAACTTTGCTTTCTATAATGCGTTGTACTCTAGTATAGGCCGCCTTCACCGGGCGTTCTATGCGCCGTCGAACGCGCACTATTTAGTTTACGGAAGTAAAATTATTTTATACGGAAACATCCGAATTTGCGGACATATTGTCCGTTTGCGGCAAAGTTACTTTCGCAAAGTCAAATCCGCAAACATTTACACTTCCGCACATCCGCAAGAATTCAGAGTCCCGCTATTTGCGGAATTGTTTGCGGTATGCCCCACCTCTGACACACCCATCTCTCTCTCTCTCCTTTCTTTTTCTCTCACACATACACACCTCTTGTCTCTCACACTTACACACACACATCACAGCACACACATTCTCTCTCTCTCTTTCTTTTTTCTCTCACACATACACACTCTTCTCTCACACCTACACACACACACACACACCACGTGGGTAACACACACACACACACACACACACACACACCACCACACACACAACACACCCACCACACACACAACACTCTCTCTCTCTCTCTCTTCGTCTCTCTCTCTCTCTCTCTCTCTCTCTTCCTCTCTCATCTCTCTCTCTCTCTCTCTCTCATCTCTCTCTCTCTCTCCTCTCTCTCCTCTCTCTCCTCTCTCTCATCTCTCTCTCTCTCATCACACACACACACAACACACACACACACGAACACACACACACACACCCACTACAACAATCGCCCACACACACACACACACACGCTTCCAGTCACCAGCCATGACTACGGTTGTAAATCTATACAATGAAACATAAACACCTGGCTGTCCCATACATACCGGGAGTTACCTGCAGCGGATTTTTATTTACGCTACCACCCACCACCACCACCACCTAGAGAGAGAGAGAGAGAGAGAGAGAGAGAGAGAGAGAGAAGAGAGAGAGAGAGAGAGAGAGAGAGAAGAGGAGAGAGAGAGAGAGAGAGAGAGAGAGAGAGAGAGAGAGAAGAGAGAGAGGAGGTCTATATAACTTCCACTTCACTAAGAGTCACAACAGTTAGCGCATGATAATCAGTATGACGTTGAGAGAGAAAAATTGCCGCCACAAGAAGAAAAATTTGCAAATAACATACAAAGCAGAAGATAGATGAGAGAGAGGAGATAGAGAGAGAGAGAGGCGAGAGAGAGAGAGAGAGAGAGAGAGAAGAGAATAGAGAGAGAGAGAGAGAGAGAGGGAGAGAGAGAGATAGAGAGAGAGACAGAGAGAGGAGAGAGAAGAGAGGACGATAAGAGACAGAGAGATGAGAGAGGAGATAGAGAGAGAGAGGAGAGAGAGAGAGGAGAGACAAAGACCCAGAGACAGAGAGAGAGAGAGAGAGATACCAACCATCACCAACACCACTGCATGTAATAGTTTCTTATCTCTTGCATAATATATATTTTGCCTAAGTTATTAATTGCATTAATTGCATTTATTTCGTATTTTCCACTATCTTATTTATTCATATGAGTTTTTTTTTTTTTTTGTTATTTTTTTGATACCTTCTTCCCTACCACACAATTGCACACACCACCATCTCTCTCTCCTCTCGATCTCTCTTCTGTCATCATGCCCTCCCCCTTCATCTCTCATCTCTCTCCTCAGTCTCTCTCCCTCTCTTCTCATCTCTCTCTCTCTCTATCTCTCTCTTCTCTCTCTCTCTTCTCGCTTTTCTGCTTCTGTTGTTGTTATTGTTGCAATTTTTTCTTCTTGTCGGTGGCCAATTTTCTCTCTCAAGTCATACTGCTTATCATGCCGCTAACTGTTGTGACCCTCTTAGTGAACAAAATTTTATATAGACCTCTCTCTCTCTCCTCTCTCCCCCCTTTCCCCCCCTCTGCTCTCTTCTCGCGTTCTCTCATCTTCTCTCTCATCTCTCTCTCTCTCAGTCTCTCTCTCTCTCTCTGACTCTCTATTCAAGTATAGCTATCATTATCATTTTTATATTATTCTTTTTTTATATTAGTAAATTTATTACTATTATTATTATTTATTATATTATTATTAATATATTATTACGTTGATTTTGTTTTTTATTATACAATTTAAATGAACCCATATTTATATATTTTTTTTTTTTTTTTAATTAACATATTTCGATACTAAAGTCCACCGTTTCCACGACTGTTTGTATGAAAAAAAATTAAGGCATCAGTCATAAGAGTCTCTCGGCTCAATGGACCGCGGGCTTGTATATAATATTACGTATAATCACTTTATGTATTTTATTTAAGCCTAATAAAACAATCATCAATCTCTCTCTCTCTCTCTCTTCTCTCTCTCTCTCTCTCTCTCTCTCTTCCTCCTCTCTCTGCTCTCTCTCTCTTCTCTCTCTCCTTTCTCTCTCTCTTCTTCTCTCTCTCTCGTTCTCTCTCTCTCTCTCTCTCTCTCTCTCTCTCTCTCTCTATATATATATTTATATATATTTATCTATATTATATATATAGATTATTATAATTATATATAGTATCTGTACTCTCTCTCTATCCTCTCACACCAACACTCACTCACTCACTCTCTTTCTCCCTCTCTCTCATGCTTATAAATGTAACTCAATTCTTATCTCGTAAAACCGAATCAGACAAAAAACAATTCATTATTACAATACAAAACAACAGACAATTAAAACCGGAATGCAAAACAAGAAAAACCGAACCTTTAATATCCACCCAACATAAATATGCGAAAATAAAACCCAACTGTGGAAAACTGTAACTGGACTGCATATAACTGGAATGCATATAACTGGAATGCATATAACTGGAATGCATATAACTGGAATGTATATAACTGGAATGCATATAACTGGAATGCATATAACTGGAATGCATATAACTGGAATGCATATAACTGGAATGCATATAACTGGAATGCATATAACTGGAATGCGTATAACTGGAATGCGTATAACTGGAATGCATATAACTGGAATGCATATAACTGGAATGCATATAACTGGAATGCGTATAACTGGAATGCATATAACTGGAATGCATATAACTGGAATGCATATAACTGTAATGCATATAACTGGATTGCGTAAAACTGGAATGCATATAACTGGAATGCATATAACTGGAATGCATATAACTGGAATGCATATAACTGGAATGCATATAACTGGAATTCATATAACTGGAATGCATATAACTGGAATGCATATAACTTTAATGCCTTATAACTGGATTGCTTAAAACTGGATTCATATAACTGGAATGCATAATAACTAGATTGCGTAAACTGGAAATGAATAACTGGAATGCACAATACTGGAATGCATATACTGGAATGCATATAACTGGAATGCATATAACTGGAATGCATATAACTGGAATGCATATAACTGGAATGCATATAACTGGAATGCGTATAACTGGAATGCATATAACTGGAATGCATATAACTGGAATGCGTATAACTGGAATTCATATAACTGGAATGCATATAACTGGAATGCATATAACTGAATTAATATACCTTGAATGCATATAACCTAGTAATGCATATAACTGGATTGCGTAAAACTGAATGCTATAACTGGAATGCATATAACTGGATACATATAACTGAAATGCATATAACTGGAATGCATATACTGAATTCATATGACTGGAATGGCATATAACTGAATGCATATACTGTAATGCATATAACTGGATTGCGTAAAACTGGAATGCATATAACTGGAATGCATATAACTGGAATGCATATAACTGGAATGCATATAACTGGAATGCATATAACTGGAATGCATATAACTGGAATGCATATAACTGGAATGCTATACTGAATGCATAGAACTTGAATGCATATAACTGAATGCGAAAACTGGGAATGCATATAACTGGATGCGTATAACTGGAATGCGTATAACTGGTAATGCATAGTGAACTGAATGCATATCACTGGGAATGAAACAATATAAATGAATGCATAATAACGGGAATGCGTATAACTGGAATGCATATACTGGAATTCATATAACTGAATGCATATAACTGGAATTCATAGTACGGGGGGAAATGCAATATAATTGGAATGCATATAACTGTAATGCATATAAACGAATTGTGGAAAACTGGAATGCATACAACTGAATGCATATAACTGGATTGCGTAAAACGGGAATGCGTAACTGGAGCATATATACCGGATGCCTTAACTGGAATGCATATAACTGGAATGCATATAACTGGAATGCTATACTGAATGCATAATAACTGGAATACATATAACTGGAAATCATATAAACTGGAATGCATTATAACTGGAATGCATATAACGACACAGTTGGTTGATTTTTTTTGCGATGTTTTTTGTTTCAGTCCATGGGCTTTTTTTTCGTTTTTAAAAGACTTGCTGTTTTGAGGAGGAGGATGGGCGTAAGGAGTGAGTAGGAGGAGTAGGAGGAGGAGGTAGGATGAGGAGGAGGAGGAGGAGGAGGAGGGGAGAGGAGGGAGGATGAGGAGGAGAAGGAAGAAATAAAGGAAGAATTTAAGGAAGAAGAGGAGGACGAGGAAAAAAGAAGAGGAAAAAATTAAAAATAAACAAGTATTAGAAAAAAAGTAGTAGTAATAGTAGTAGTTAAAATAAAAAGAGAATGAGGAAACTAAATAGTGCATATTAAATAGCAATACATAGGAAGAACAGATACCAGGAGACCTTATTGCTCTATAGCGAAGGTATTCTGCTATAATCGGGGAGAGTGACGAACATATTAGTATTTGGTGAAGTAGTATAGTAGTATATATTATAGTAGTAGTAGTAGTAGTAGAAGTAGTAGTAGTATTAGTAGTAGTATTAGTAGTTTTAGTAGTAGTAGAAGTAGTATGTAAGTAGTAAGTAAGTATTATATAGTAGTAGTAGTAGTATCAGTAGTAGTAGTAGTAGTAGAAGTAGTAGTAGTAGTGGGTAGGAGTAGAAGTAGTATACAAGTAGTAGTATAGTAGTAGTAGAAGTATATTAGTAGAAGTAGTAGTAGTAGTGTAGTATAGGTAGAAGTTAGTAGTAGTAGCAGTAGTAGAAGTAGTAGAAGATAGTAGTAGTAGTATTAGTAAGTAGTAGAAGTAGAAGTAGTAGTAGTAGTAGTAGTAGTAGAAGTAGTAGAAGTAGTAGTAGTAGTAGTAGTAGTAGTAGTAGAAGTAGTAGTAGTAGTAGTAGTAGTAGTAGTAGTAGTAGTAGTAGAAGTAGTA
>JACEEZ010023596.1:579359-586859 GCA_016584305.1 Chionoecetes opilio
CCTTTTCCTCATCCTCTTCCGTTCTTCGTATTATTGAGAGGAGAGCGATAGAGTAGAGAGAGAGCGAGAGAGAGAGAGAGAGAGAGAGAGAGAGAGAGAGGAGAGAGAGACCTGTCCACTCACATCTTGATGTGCGGGGAATGAATATCTTAACACCTCATCGCTCCTTCCGCTCCTCCTCCTCCTCCTCCTCCTCCTCCTCCTCCTGTTGCATACTAGGAAGTGAACCTCCTCACCTCTCCATGTCTTTTTTTCACTCTTATTTTCTTCGAACTCGCGCGGGAATGTAATGGAAAATTGCACCTTTGTTTACATCGAAGTGGTGGTGGTGGTTGTGGTGTGTTTTGTGTGTGTGTTTGTGTGGGTTTGTGTGTGTGTGTGTTTTGTGTGTGTGGTGTGGTGGTGTGGTAGTAGTTTTTTCGTGTGTGGTGTGTTGTGTCTGTGTTGTGGTTGATGGTGGTGGTGGTGGTGGTGGTGGTTGAGGATATGGAGAAAGGATGTTACCAGTGTTTTCTCTATGGTGTTGTGTGTGTGTGTGGTGTGTGGTGTGTGTGTGTGTGTGTGTGTGTGTGTGTGTGTGTGTGTGTGTGTGTGTGTGTGTGTTGTGGTGTGTTATGAGGATTGAGGAATCTATCTTATAATGGTATGGTTAGTTTTTTTTTCCTTTCTCTCTCTCTCTCCTCCTCTCTCTCCTCTCTCTCTCCTTGCTCTCATCTCTCTCATTCTCATCTCGTCTCTCTCTCTCTCTCTCTCCTCTCTCGCTCTCTCTCCATTGATCTCACTTTCATTCATGGCTTTCGTTATTTTTTCTTCAATTTGTACTTTCTATCATAATTTTAATTTGTTGGAATGTACTTAAACCATGTACCAGCATTCCAGAGAGAGAGAGAGAGAGAGAGAGAGAGAGAGAGAGAGAGAGGAGAGAGAGAGAGAGAGAGAGAGAGAGAGAGAGAGAGAGTACACCCTGGCATCGGGCCAAACGTACCTTAGCTTAGCTGGGCGTCGGCTGCAAGGAAAAGTTGCAGAACCAATTTTTTTCCCTTACAACTTTTCTTCCTACCAACCACCTACCACCTCTAATGACCCAAGGACGGCCGCTTTCTATACCAACAACCTTACCAAGACCAATTGTCTCATCATTAAGCTACTGACCTAACTACTACATCTAACGTAACCCAATCTAACTACTACACCTAACCTTACCTAACCTTACCTACCACCTACCTCCTCTAATTACCCAAGGACGGCCGCTTTCTATATCAAAAACCTTACCCAGTGCCTCCTTAAGCTACTTCACAGGCACTCTCACTTGTTTTTATGCATTAAAGGTAGTGTTAAGTAACAGGAACTACCTCGTGTAGGTCCGTCAGGGTGGCAAGGTTGGTAGAGACGTGAGTTCGCAATGTGCAGCGTCCCTGTGCATTCGGTCAGCGGTTCGAGTCCGCCTAGTTCGTGCTGACGTGGCGGCGCTTTGTATAGTCAATAACCTTGTAGTTGGTACTTGCAAAGTGTCTAGATAGGATGCAAATCTTATCTTATCTTACCTCGTGTAGGTCTCGCGGCCTCTTGTAGCTTCCTTATTTTCTTATGTTCTTATGTTATTAGGAGGAAGAAAACAGCGTGTATAGCGTATAAACAAGAGAGAGACTTTTTTTTATGTATTGTAACTCACTCAGTACCTCCTTAAGCTACTTCAAGGCACACTCTCACTTGTTTTTATGCATTGGGAGGAATATAACGTATTGTGTATAGCGTATTTATAAGAGAGAGACTTTTTAATGCATTGGGAGTAAGTAAACGGAGTGTGGGAGTGTGTAGTGTATAAGAAGAACATAAGAAAATAAGGAAGCTACAAGATGCCGCGAGACCTACACGTGCATGGTAGTTCCTGTAATGAGAAACAAGCAAGAGAGGGAGTTTTTTATGCTCCAGGACAGTGGTTCTCAACTCGCTTCAAGCCATGAACCACTAGCCAAAGACTACTGTATACAGTAGTCTTTGCACTAGCCCAATTGAAACAAAATTCATGGCCATCTCCTTTTAGACTTAAGAGATATGATAGAAAAATATTTAATGGCAAACATTTTTGTTATAAATATATTTCCTATAAATATATAGGAAACAGAAAATTTCTGAAATAAACAAAATGATATTAGATAGCTAAGAATTTTGTCTCAAATATATTTCAGTTCATTTCCAAATATCGTGAACCACTAAAAAAGTCATCATGGACCACTAGTTGAGTTGTTTATACGCTATGCACACTGTTTTCTTCCTCCTAATAACATAAGAACATAAGAAAATAAGGAAGCTACAAGAGGCCGCGAGACCTACACGAGGTAAGATAAGATAAGATTTGCATCCTATCTAGACACTTTGCAAGTACCAACTACAAGGTTATTGACTATACAAAGCGCCGCCACGTCAGCACGAACTAGGCGGACTCGAACCGCTGACCGAATGCACAGGGACGCTGCACATTGCGAACTCACGTCTCTACCAACCTTGCCACCCTGACGGACCTACACGTGGTAGTTCCTGTTACTTAACACTACCTTTAATGCATAAAAACAAATGAGAGTGCCTGTGAAGTAGCTTAAGGAGGTACTGGGTAAGGTTTTTGATATAGAAAGCGGCCGTCCTTGGGTAATTAGAGGAGGTAGGTGGTAGGTTATGTTAGGTTAGGTTAGGTGTAGTAGTTAGATTGGGTTACGTTAGATGTAGTAGTTAGGTCAGTAGCTGCTCTGGAAGTAAGGAAATGGGGGTGGGGTGCGTAGTGTACATAATTTATGTATAATACCGAGCGGGAGAGACGAGGTGGCGTGTGGCGTGCCCAAGGGGGAGTGTCTCAGTGTGACATAATGAAAGAGGGTCACTTGAACAGGCTAGTGAAAGTGCACCCCCGGCTGACACCCAGGGAATGCACGCCACCACTACCACTACTATCACTGCCTTTGTCTCTTACTGTGACTCTGTCTCTCTTTCTGCTACCCCGTCAGTTGTGGCTCAGTGGTAAAGGGTGTCATTCGTGCATGTGTGGTGTATTGGTGTGCCTGTGTTCGAATCCCACTCGCTGCTTTTGGTTTGTTATGGTGTGGTGGTAATTTGTAGGCTATTCTCTCTCTCTCTCTCTATATATATATATATTTCTCTATTTTGCTCTGTTTTTAAGCTTAATATAAGAAATTTTACTCTATTCATTTGAAACCATTAACCTCTTTATAATATTTTAGCATTTTTTATCATCTGTTATTCCTCTACTTTTATTTATCTCTCCATGGACGCATTTCTCTTCTCTTCCTTTCCTTTTCTCTCTCTCTCGCTCTCTCTCTCTCTCTCTCTCTCTCTCTCTCTCTCTCTCTCTCTCTCTCTCTCTCTCTCTCTCTCTCTCTCTCTCTCTCTCTCTCTCTCTCTCTCTCTCTCTCTCTGCAGTGTTATGGTTCCAACCCCTTTCCTCCTTACCTCCTCTCTTCCCTCCCTTCCCTCCCTTCCCCCCTGTTCCCTCCCTTTCCTCCTCTCTCCCTCCCTTCCCTCCCTTCCCTCCTCCCCCCCTTCCCTCCTCTCTCCTTCCCTTCCCCCCCTTCCCCCCCTTCCCTCCCTTCCCTCTCTCCCTCCCTCCTCTCCCTAAATCGTTCCGCACTTGCATTTTGATTGTTTTTTGTCAAGTGTTGCGTTGCGTTTCCTCCTTGCCTTATTTGTCGAGACCTTTACCGACCGAGCGAGCGACCGAACGCGGGCTTCTAACTCTTAAGTCTTCGGGCACATTGCAAGAAGATAGAGGCAGGGAGAAAGGAGAGAGAGAGAGAGAGTAGAGAGGTGAGAGAGAAGAGAGAGAGAGGTGTCAGTGAAGAAGAAAACTTTTGCCCGAGGTGTTTGTGTTCTTTTTTGTTTACTTTTTTTTTTGGTTCTAACGGAGTCGGCGACGGAGAAATACACACATACACCCACACACACACACACACACACACACACACACACACACACACACACACACACACCACACACACACACACACACACACACCACACACACACACACACAACACACACCACACACACACACCACACACACACACACACACAACACACACACACACACACACACACCACACACACACACCACACACGCAGAGAGAGAGAGAGAGAGAGAGAGAGAGAGAGAGAGAGAGAGGGAAAGAGAGAGAGAGAGAGTAGATACACTCACAGAAAGAGAGAGTAGATACACACACAGAAAGAGAAAGAGAGAGAAGAGAGAGAGAGAGAGAGAGAGAGAGAGAGAGAGAGAGAGAGAGAGAGAGAGAGAGAGAGAGAGAGAGAGAGAGAGAGAGAGAGAGAGAAGGGTGCATGGGACGGGAGAAGAAAGAAAGTGATTCTATCGGCATTCTTTAATTTTTTTCTTTCATTTCCTTCTTATATTTCTTACGTTGCATTCACAGTGAACGCCTTTCTGTGTTTATAATTAGAGAGAGAGAGAGCACTAATTTACGGCGGTTTGATCAAGATTTCGTAGTGTTAACCCAAGGCTGTCAAATCGAGGTATACGTCACCCCAGGGGTATAAAATATTAACTAATTTTTGGTAGATAGGGGAAGACAGTGTAGTTGTAAAGGCTGTCAAATCGAGGTAAAGAGCCTTATGTAATGTAAACACTGGAAAAGATAGTCAGAGATAATTTTTTTCGATCTAAGTCATAATATTAGAACTATTACTTCAAATTCAGGTAAATACAAATATTACTTTAAAGCAAGGTATACGACCTACTATCGTAACCCTATGTGCATTAGATCATTTATAGTCAGAGGTACGTTGTTACGATCACAATCACTATATTAGAACTATTACTAATCATTGGCTTAAGTGATGTTTATACAGTAAACCCTCTCGAAATCGAACCCGTATAGTTCAAACTTCGGATAATTCGATCTGTTTCAGGCCAGTTCAAATTTTTCAATAACTTTCCATAATTCGAGCAAGTTTGAATTGTCCTTAGCCTTACTAGTGGGAGTCCGACCTCTCCCATGCGGTGCGTGCCGCGGCTGCCCAGCGTGATCTGATATATGATCATTTATAATTATCGTATAAATACGATAGGCGGACGAAGAACGGAAGAAGGCGGGAGGGGGAGGGGGAAGAAGGGCAGAAAAGGAGGAAGGGGGGAAGGGAAGGAGGGACGAGGAGGAGGAAGGAGGGGAGAGGGAGAAGAGAAGGAAGGAGGTGGGACAAGGAACGGAGGGGAGGAGGAGGAGGAGAAGAAAGGGAGGAGAGGAAATGGAAGGAGAAAGAACTATTTTTTTTAAGTATCCTTCGCTTTGTATACAATCCTTCAGAGTTCTTCACGGGCCTCTTCGCTCCTCCACGCATCCTACAGGAGTCATGGGAGGGCATTAGAAGTCCCACAGGATTGCTATAGTATTCCTAGGTTTTTTTAAGTACTTTGACAATCTCATGGGTGGCTCAAATAGGGATTAATGATAATATTACTAATACTGAAAATACTAATACTGATCGTTGTATTGAAGTAATGATTAATCTAGCAATGCCTATCATATTTTTATGTCTTGTAGTAAGTTTTGTCTAATTTCTGATTTTTAAGGAATATCTGGAAGTATCATGTCATTGTGAATTGGCTGAAATAGGGACTTCTAATAATTATAACTGAAAACTGATTCCATATTCGTGTTCAGCATGCCCGAAAACTGCTGGAACAAATTTTCAAGCAAATCTATTTTTTTTTAAATATTGCAAATTTTGCAAAGGATTTTTTTTCAAAACTTTTGAAATTCAACCAAGGCCTTGATTTTTTTTTTAAATCACGTTTTTTTCAAAAACTTAAAAACTATGGCAGATAAGTGCAACATGAGTAGAGAAGTAAATATTAAGTAGATCAAGTCCTATCATTTGGCGTAAAACAAAAAAATATTGATTGGTAAATAACCGAGAAAATAGCTATTCGTACATTTATACAAAATATCAATTTTCTCAACAACCATGAGGTAGGTGTTTTGACAAGCCGATTACTGTCTCGTGTAGAACATCTCAAGATGAACCTTTGTTACTTCGATAAGTTTTCTTCCACTCATAGTTTTGCGGCAAAATTACAAAAACCTGATTGTCGTCAATTTTGGAATATTTTTGAGCAGCCAGAAATCCGAAAATATTTTTTTCGATTGGAAATGCCGGGGAAACAATTGTAGATCCATCTATTTACAATAACTTTTGATGGGTAAGTGTGGCTGTGTGAGAAATGAGTTGTGAGCTGAGACACACACACAACACACACACACCAACCACACACACTGGTTGCAGGGAAATAGGTTTACGAGGGAGGGAGGGGAGGAAAAAATCGTGTAACTTCGTAAAAGCAGACAAGTTAAACAACTACAAAAAAAAACCTCAATATAAAAGGAAAACCACACACCACAGGACACACACACACGACACAACACACCACACACACACCCGCACACCCACACCACACACACACACAGAACCAACAAGACTCATTTCTCATCATTATTATACGTTCATAAAATAATTCCTGGCGTGTTTTATTTTCAGAGAGAGAGAGAGAGGAGAGCGAGTAGGATAGAGAGAGAGATGAGAGAGAGAGAGAGAGAGAGAAGAGAAAAGAGAAGAAGAGAGGAGAGAGAGAAGGAGAGATTAGACTTGGTCAGTACTTTTAAAAGTGATGTAGGTCAAGGCAAGGAAGAATAATTTAATATTTTGACTAAAGTTATATGTTTCCACCAGTTTCGACCACCCACTACGCGCACACACACACACACACCCACACACCAACCACACACACACAGCATCACACCACACACACACACACCCAAACACCAAACACACACACACACACACAACACACCACTACCATTTCTTACCATCTATGCCTTGAAATTCAATCTCTCATTATTTTTTTATCTCCTCTCTCTATCATAACAATTGCAAAGTCACAACCAGTTACATCATAATTGTACTAGATATGTCATTCCCGCCCCCCCCCCTCTCTCTCTCTCTCTCTCTCCTCTCTCTCATCTCTCTCTCGGTCTCTCGTCTCTCCCTCCTCTCTCTCTCCTCTCCTCTCTCTCGCTCTCTCTCTCTCATCTCTCTCCTTCTCGTCTCTCTCTCTCCTCTCTCGTATGCAGATCAATTTACACTGGTCTTTTTCATTTTCTTTTATGTACAACTTTTTACGCGTAATTCCCAAAATTCCCAGAGAGAGAGAGCAGAGAGAGTAGATGAGAGAGAGAGAGGAGAGAGATAGAGTGAGAGAGAGAGAGAGAGGGAGAGAGAGAGAGAGAGAGAGCGAGATAGGAGAGAGAAGAGAGGAGAGAGAGAGAGAGGGGGAAATGCCTTAGACTTGAAGGGAACACGAACTAAAGCCTAAGAGAGATGCGGGCCGAGAATATAAGGAGTTGAGTACAGGGAGAAGGTGGAACGATGGAGATGAAATACCCGAAGACCTAATACATATATACATTATTACATACAACAT
>JACEEZ010023596.1:591859-594359 GCA_016584305.1 Chionoecetes opilio
TAATTAGTAGAGAACTGAGAACTCAATATACTCATGGACGGACAATGCTTACGTGTCCTCTTTGCTATCATACTAATTCGTGCTATAGTAAAAATAATAATAGTAATGATAATAATAATAATAATAATAATAAAGTGTTTCTAATACTAGTAACCTATTAACTAGCATCTTATTTTATGTTTTTCGTTTTGAATTTAATAATGATCACTTATGTAAATTTATTGATTTACTTTCATGCATGTTTTATGTGACCCGTTTGTTTAATGATACTAAACATATTCATAATACACCTATGATCTCACGATAATTTTTTTCACTAAGTTTCATTGATTTTCATTAATCCAAGACTGTAGTAGTAATAGATGATTACATTGGTGGCAACGGTAGGATAAGTACAGTGTCCGCAAAAAGTATTGACCGGCCCCCTATCCCATACATAAACATGAAGGTTTTATTAATATAACAGCCAAATGAGGCCAAACTAACTCTTTATTAGTATTTAGGCATCTGTTCCTTAGATTTCAGGACCATTTTTTTTTTTTAGTAGTAGTAAGACGGTAGGACTGTAGTAGTAAGAGTGGTGATTACAATGGTGTCAGAGGTGGGATAAGTAGTATTAAGACGGTAGGACTGTAGTAGTAAGAGTGGTGATTACAATGGTGTCAGAGGTGGGATAAGTAGTATTAAGACGGTAGGACTGTAGTAGTAAGTGTGGTGATTACAATGGTGTCAGCAGTGGGATAAGAGGGAAGCGAGGGACAGATACTTGAGGGCCACACTCTAACACACACTTACTACTTGTTCTCCCCCTCAACCCCCTCACTCACACATGATAACACAAAGTACTTATAGAAACATCGTGTTGAAACAGGACCTAATACTTTTTTTTCATTTTTTTCATGAATAAAAAAATAATTGACCACAATAACCATATAAAATAACACTTGGCTGATGATTAAATTTAGCCTTTTCCTCCTTTTTTTTTCTTCTCTTCCTCCTCTTCCTCTTATTAATCATCATAACCATCACTCATATACACCTTAATCCCTTCTCTATCAACACCACTTAATCCCTTGAGCCGCAGACGTATTTACGCCTTGTATTGACTACCTTGACAATTTTTTTAGTGACATGCAATGTTTTATCGCCATATGACCTTTTAGTATCCTTGACACTAATAATATAGTTATATTAAGTTATATTTTCGTAATTTTTGCTACAGACGATTTTAATATAGCAGGAAGATCGGGGCGAAGGGTAAATACCTTACTTTCACACATGATAAGACAAAGTACTGATAGGAACATTGAGGCAGGACATTACACGTATATTTATCTATCCTTATCTTTGGTATCAATTGTAGCCACTATCTCTTATGCAGTAATTGAGTAAGAGTTTTATTGTCATGTGTGATAAGGAAACATTGCATCACATTGAGGTGAAATATTAATGTGTGTGTGTGTGTGTGTGTGTGTGTGTGTGTGTGTGTGCTACTTTTTGTTTCTTTTTTTTACTCGTGGTCTAACTTTACCTCAACTTTTTGTCGAGTGAGGAAGGCTTTAATACCATCCGGACTCTTTTATTTATCGATGTATTTTTTCCTCTCTCTCTCTCTCGTCTCTCTTCTCTCTCAAGCTCTCTCTCCTCTCTCGGTCTCTCTCTCTCTCTCTCTCTCTCTCCCTCATCTCTCTCTCTCATCTCTCTCTCTCTCTCTCTCTCTCTCTCGTCTCTCCTCTCTCTCTCTCTCTCTCTCTCAATCTTCTCTCCTCTCATCTTCGCGCTCTCTCTCCTCTCTCTCTCTTCTCTCCTCTCTCTCTCTCTCTCTCTCCTCTCTCTCTCTCTCTCCTCTCTCTCCCTCTCCTCTTCTCTCTCTCTCTCTCTCTCTCTCTCTCCCTCTCTCTCATCTCTCCTCTCTCTCTCTCTCTCTCTCTCCTCTCACTCTATCTTCTCTCTCTCTCTCTCTCTCCTCTCTCTCTCTCTCTCTCTCTCTCTCTCTCTTCCTCTCTCTCTCTCTCTCCCTCTCTCGTCTCTCTCTCTCTCTCTCTCTCTCTCTCTCTCTATCTCTCTCATCTCTCGCCTCTCTCCTCTCCGTCTCCCTCTTCTTCTCATCGTCTCTCTCTTCTCTCTCTCTCTCTCGTCTCTCTCTCCTCTCTCTCTATCTCTTCTCTCTCTCTCTCTCTACTCTCTCTCATCTCTCTCTCTCCTCTCTTCCTCTCTCTCTCTCTCTCCCATCTCTCTCTCTCCTCTCTCTCTCTCTCTCTCTCCTCGTCTCTCTCTCTCTCTCTCCTCTCTCTCTCTCGCTCTCTCTCTCCTCTCTCTCTCTCTCTCTCTCGTCTCTCTCTCTGCTCTCTCTCTCTCTTCTCTCTCTCTCTCTCGCTTCTCTCTCGTCTCTTCTCGTACGAAGTGAAGGAGGTGGTGGTGTCAGTCATACTCCTTTCCTCCTTTTCTCCACTTCCGTCTCTCATTCCTCTCTCTCTCTCTCTCTCTCTCTCTCTCTTCC
>JACEEZ010023596.1:599359-724359 GCA_016584305.1 Chionoecetes opilio
GGTGGTTTTAGAGCAAAAACTGATTTTTTTTTTCTATAATAAAAATTAACGTTAACGGTTTATCGATAACTTCCGTTACATTTTTTAAAGAATTAACTGATTAACGGTTATCGAAGTTAATTTTTTGGTTAACGGATTAACGGTTAACGAAGTTAACTTTTTGATTAACGGCGCCCACCACTGGAAATTACGTTATGGGTCTCAAGGGATTAATCATTCTTTCCCCTCTTGTCTGCCCATCCCAACCGACAGCTACCAACACAGCACTCCCAACCCCAGCTACAACCTCGCCTCGCTGTTCCTGGGTGGGTCTCAGCAAGCCTCGGGCCTGGTCACGGGGCTCGGCCAGACGCTGCTCACGGTGGGGCAGGGCGCGAAGCAGGTCCTGTCCGAGGTGGTGCCCGCTGCCGCCGCCGGGGGAGCTCAGGCGGCAAGGCAAGATATATAGATAGATAGATAGATGCTGTTCTTCTCAGGTGTCTAGAGAGACATGGGACTCACTTACATTGCTTATATCTAATTCTAGTTATTTTGATGAGTTGTTATTATTCATATTTTGTTACATAGGGTTCATCTCTTACCATAACCAATACAGTAAACCAAGAATACCTGTTAACTTTATGAATATGTTGTTCTTCTCAGGTGTGTAGAGAGACAGATAGATATTTTATTGTCCACAAAAATGCATAAAAAGAAATTACATAACATCATACCAAATCACTCATGGACCAAAAATTTACTCTAATCAATAATTAACAAAAGTATCAAGTGTCTATTCAATTTTTTTATTTTTTATCATAAACTATATCACCCCTTTTTTTAACCTCTTCCATTATCAACCCAGCATTCATCGTATTGCTGTTGTGAAATGGTTATAATAAAAATTCATGTATGTACAGGAACTACCTCGTGTAGGTCTCACGGCCTTTTGTAGCTTCCTTATTTTCTTATGTTCTATAGAGTCTGATAGAGACAGGTCCCGGCAGTACTTAGCCCCGTAAACAGGTGATTGATGATGTTCCTCCCTCCCTCCCTCCCTCAGGTGGATCATACAGAACAAGGCCAGTGGGGTGAGGACCTTCGTGGACCTGGCGGGCTCCGGGCTGCGCTACGCCGGCCAGCTCAGCTCCTCCGTGCTGAAGGTGCTGCTGCAGGTACGTGGTGCTATTGGACCTTATAGATGGGGGACTCCTCCTTATTACTATTATTGTTAGTATTGTTATCATTATTATTATCAGTAGTAGTACTATTGTTATTATTGATCTCTTTGATCAGTACAAAGTTAATGTTCTAAATTGGATGGACTCCCGACATCTGTGTTAGATAAGGCACACATGGAAGACAAATATTCTCCTATTGGGTAGCAGAATCCAGCTATTTCTGATAGATTCTAGCATTTTATGCTAGAATCCAGCAGATTCTAGCATGATATAGCTAGATTCATAGCATATGCTTTTATAAGCATATGCTATGCTTATAAAAATATTTTTAATGCTTTTATAAGCATTAAGAAATGCTTATAAGCGATTTCCAAATAAGGTTGCCTAGGCCATAAATCGTGCATCCCTGATTAACTACGGACACAAAACAGAGCGTAACGAGCCTGACTCACCACCGCTGGCAGACGACATAAACCAACCAAATAGACTGACGGGTATAAATAGCAGGTTGTCCCGCCTCTCACACCCCTGCTATACACTATACAGGTGCCCGGCATCAAGGCGAGAGTCCTTTCTGAGGTCATCCGTGCCAGTCAGCCGCTCAGCTACGCCATCAGCGACGTCCTGGCCGAGAACTCCGACGAGCTGGCTACCATACTGGATGTCAAGAATGAGATCGTTAGGGACACACTGGACATTGTGATCCGCCTCATCTCGGACACCTTAGCCATCAAGGGCAAGATCCTCGCCCGCCTGGGATCCTCGGGCCTGGACATCGGTGCCACGGTTTTCAACGCCGGTTTGAAGCTTGGCGGCGCCTTCGTGGAGTCGGCAGGAGGCATCGCTACGGCCCTCGGGGGTGGCGTGGGCGATCTCATCCGTGTGGGAGCCTCTGCGAGCTTCCCTCCGCCTCCCGCTCTTCCCCTCCTCAACCTCCCGTCCTTACTGGACCTCACGAGACTCTTTGCTCCCCCCTCCTCCGCCACTTACGCCCCCCCCAGCTACGCCCCCCCCAGCTACGCCCCCCCCAGCTACAGCACAACCCTGAAACCCCTCCCGCTGCCCTCCAAACCCCCCGTCACACCCGCGCCACTCACCCCAAAACCCTCTTATTCCTACGACCCACCCACGTCACCATCTTACTCCTACGACCCACCCACCTCGCCGCCTTACTCTTACGACTCGCCACCCACCTCGCCGCATTACTCTTACGACTCGCCACCCACCTCGCCTTCTTACTCTTACGACTCGCCATCGCCTTCTAATTCCTACATACTGCCCGGGAAGTAGTGTGTGTGTCTTGATCTCATCACTCGTGTTGTCATCCAATACAGGGCGACACGCGAACGGCTCTTAAGATCATCCCGTGAATACAAGAAACTGGAGACGTGAACTTAGATATTATGTGTTGTTATTCTGCAAGTTATCCATCGTTGCGTAATAACCACAGTGACGCAGTAGTGCCCGACAGCATAGTCCAGGAAACCTAACCTACCCTAACCGATACTAAGCGAAAGAGGTCACAAGAAGAAGAAGAAGAAGAAGAAGAAGAGAACCGTAACCTAACGCAACCTAACCTGACGTGTTCAAGAGTCAACGAGACATACTCTTCCAGAAAACGAGAATATGCTGCCTGCTAATCTTATCATAGACAGCCAGTGAGTGTAGTGACCTGCGTGTGTCTTGTGTAGGTATAATATAGTTCTTGAGGGCCAGATGGAGTGAACCTTGAACTTGGTACTGCATGTGGTTCTACAGTCATTGCTTCCTTCCATCATCCAGCAACAGTCACGGCCCGCCAAGCACAACGACCTAGAAGTTATATAGTTCGTGTTATCTCAGTTCATTCCACCTCCAGTATAAAGCCGCGATTAATTATTGCTACTTGCGTTGTTCTTTTAAAGTTATGAGTATGTTTTGCTATCACCTCATTGTGTCCCCTGTGTGTGTGTGTGTGTGTGTGTGTATGTGTGTGTGTCTGTGTGTGTGTGTGTGTGTGTGTGTGTGTGTGTGTGTGTGTGTGTGTGTGTGTGTGTGTGTGTGTGAGATGCTCTTAATTTCATTCTATTCGTGGTTTAATATTTTAATTATTATTCTCATTATTATTTTCTTGTTTTAATGTAAATATATTTTCATCGGTAAGTAGAGTAGTAACATGTACTGTAATGCGTTGAATATTTTGTGTAAGCGTGTCCTGTACCGTTTTTGTGAAGACATTTATTTTTATATATCCAGTAAGTAAGCGGGAACGCATAGGCGCGCCCGGTGGAGGCCCCCGGCAAAATGAAGGCACCGATTACTAAGTGCCATGAGTGTAGGATTTCAGCATTGCTTTACTCCTTCAAAACAATGATTAAAGACACTGTACTCATGTGATAACCACGCCTTACCTTCCTAACCACTAATATATTCAGTCTAAATCAATAAATTTCACGAGGTTTTCATAGTCTAGTATCGACTGAGATGCTAAAAAGTGTAGGATTTCAGCATTGGTTTATTCCTTAAAGACAACGATTAAAGACACTATACTCATGTGATAACCTTGCCTTACCTTCCTACCCACGCATATATTTACAGGAACTACCACGTGTAGGTCTGAAAACCTCTTGTAGCTTCCGTATTTTCTTATGTTCTTATCTTGAGTCTGAAACAATACATTTCATGAGGAATAGGAACATTTACAGGAACTACCATGTGTAGGCCTCACAGCCTCTTGTAGCTTCCGTATTTTCTTCTTATGTTCTTATAAGGTTTTTATAGTATCGACTGAATTGCTAAAAAGTGTCCCAGCAAAATAGCCTTCCGCACCGAGGAAATCGTATCAGTGAGCGCCAAGGGAGTCACCTCGCCGCCGCTAGCTGTTCCCGCCGTCAACGGTGCCTGTTACCTGTCTCATCTCGTACCATTAAAGTGTTATGAACGACGACTATGTTTGACCCTTGACCCTGTTGTCCATACTAACATGTGCACACTCACAATCACAGAGGTCAAAGAGAGAGAGAGAGAGAGAGAGAGAGAGAGAGAGAGAGAGAGAGAGAGAGAGAGAGTTGCGTTTTGCGATGGTAAAACATTCTTGTCGCTGTGATTACTTGTACCGTAGATAACACTTTACTATCCTGAAATCATGGATGTAGAAATGTAAGTATTAACGCCACCAGACGTGGGTAAATAAGAAAAAAACGTTGTCCTGGCGACTTTAGTGTTATCTACGGTAGCTTCCTTATTGTTTTATGTTCTTATGTTCTTATTACAATGAAAAGACGTACAAAGCATGTTGATATTCCATTCGTAGTCACCAAACATTTCACATAAGCCTTTGAAGAATGTGACCAACAATAACATATAGTAGTCCCTGAAACATGCTCTCCGTGGCTGAAAAACAAAGCTGGCACCTCAGCAGGTTACCATAACAACGCGCCTTACCACGTGTTACTAATGCCGTGACCTCAACACACACACTCGCTAATCCCCCACACTATACCACTACACGTCTGCCTTAAGCCTCACCTATCGTCACCAAGCACATACTGAGGTTATAAATAAATGCAGGATAGGAACACTTGACCAGAACATTTATTAGAGAGCTACAAAGGAGTGATAGTTGGCAACCTACAGTTTCCTAACCCCGAGTCCTGCCCACAAAAATCATGACGGCCAGTGTAGCATTGAGAGACCGAGGTAGTGTGTGTGTTAAAGTGCGTTGTATCTCTTAACAAAACGTCCATTCCAACCCCTGCTTTGTATCTCCGTGTCATGGAGGATAACATAGCAAACAGTGAACACCAGGAACTAATCTACCACGCCTCCTGAGTAGCTAAAAAGCGGCAAAATGAGAGAGGCGACAGCGGCCACTTGTGATTGCAGGATTACCACGCGGCTCAAGTAGGCGGGCTGTCTGCGATATCCTACTGTAAACCCTGTATTATTAGACCAAGGAATAAGCATAACACCTCTATATGATGTGAGTGTTAAGGGGTAAACACTCTATTGGTGTGGTAATAGGAGGAATGCTAAGGAAAACCATGGGAACGTGAGTCGCGAAGTCCAGTCACCTGTTTTGAGTCGCCACTAGTCCACTACCTACACGCCTACACGATGGGTTGGCTAGCGTGGCTCCTCTCTGTCTTGGTGACCGTGACCCTGGTGCTCCCTGCCGCTAATACTGGTGAGTCAAGGCTGGGAAGGTCATATGTTAATTGTGAATACCTATTACTCATCTAACTACTTTATTGCAGCCAATTACACTGTTTTATGGAATTTTCGACGAAGGAGACCGCACAACTTTTTAACTACCTTCATAATTATGTTGTAGGTAATTAGTGTAGGTATAAATGTTCGGTTGTAGGTTACTTAAGAATACCCATTACTCATCTAACAACCACTTACATTCCAACCAATTACACTGTTGTATGGTATTTTCGACGAACTAAATAATAGAGAGAAAGGAAGGAATAATGAAAAGGAAGAGGAGAGGAGGAGGACTATAAAAGGTATAGATAAGAAGAAGAATAAATCAGAAAAAATGAAAAGCGACAGAGGAGAGAGATAAGGAGACCGCATAACTTCGTAACATCATCTTATGTTATCTAGTAATTGACTTATTTTAGATGTGTTAGGTAAAGATAATGAAAGGAACAAGCAAACGAGCATAGGACGAGAAGGTTGTTAGATTGCTAGTTCAGTCGTTAAATCATAGCCGGCTATTTTTCAACATTTGGTCTGCTTCCGGTCGTCACTTCCTCCTCAGCTGTAGCCTCAACGCGGTTATCAGTTCGCCACATTCTTCTAATAAAACCATCGCTGCTATACCTCACTAGCTCATTATTTGCCTTGGGTTTTATTCTCTAGCAGTGTACGTGTTAGTATAATAGGGTAAGTGTATTTTTCAGGCCTTACTCTGCTATTAGAACTTAGTTACAGGAGGTTCGTTGTTCAGTGCTGAGGTAAGAAGGGAGAGAGACGAGCTCCTTTCCTTTCTTCTTCTTCTTATGACCTTTGACGCTTAGTATCGCTTCATAGGTCCTCTTCAAACTACGTCTCCTTAGTTAACAGACATGTCAACTCTTTCCTTAGTCATTTCACCTACTGGGATACAATACTACAACATTTTCATTAGTTTTGGTCCTTATACCATCCTACGTCTGGCATGCATGTGTGTGTGTGTCCCGAGGCAAGGTGGTGTGCTTGCTACCTGTTGGGTGTTTGTTCCAAGGTGGGATGTTTATGGCGGTGCCTCATTACGTTGTCACAGGCTCACAGCCGTCTTTGTGTCTTTCGCGTGAACTTCCACTCTGACATACTTTGAAGGGGTTTATTCCTGCATGCGAATAGGTATTTAAATGACTATCGGTGGATTTTTTCTTCTTCATTCATTGAAGCTATATTAGTACCCTAGCACGTAGCGTACCCTAGCACGTAGCGTGGCACGCACGCACTTAGCACGTTATAGTAGCACCAAAAAAAACGGAAAATATATATATATATATATATATATATATAAATAAAATAAATAAAAAATATATAAAAAATCTAAAATTATAAAAAATCTAAAACTTCTTTATAGGGACTGGCAACTAAGCGGCCTTTTTGTTATCTCCCCCCCCCCCCCCCTTGGCTAGTTCTTGGTGATGTAAATATTTTTTTTTTTTTTTTTTTAAATATTAATAATACTGTAGGGAGGTGGGGATGGGAGGTAGGGAGGTATTTCTGGGTGTTGATGGGAGAGGAAGAGGAGGAGGTGGTATGATGCATTAGTCATGGTTGAGGAGAAGGGAGAGGTGTGGTGGGGTGGTTGGCCGCTACAGAGGAGAGGTAACGGTACTGGGTGGGTGGTGGTGGTGGCTGCCTGGCTGGTACGCTGAGTGGTACGGTCAGGTTTGCGAGGAATGTTACAGCCTCAAGTGGGAGTAACCATCACCATAACCGCCTTTCACTGACTCATCCATGACCAGTGGCGTCACCAGGAAAAAAAATTTGGGGGGGCTTTAGCCCAGGGGTGGTGACGGGCGAGCGCAGCGAGCCTATCCAGCTGGGGGGTCGGGTGGTAATTTTGAAAATTAATCAGTTCCGGGGTAATTTTGAGGCCCAAAAAAGAGAAGAAAGTGGAATTAAGCTTTAATTACATGACACATAAATTAATAGAGTTATACCATGAATCATACCATATTATCTAAATTTGATAATATGAAGAAAATTTTTATTCTGTTTATACAAAATAATAAAATTGCCATTTTTCTCTCTCCACTAACAAACACAAAGGAATTGCACAATGTATGTTTTTGGTTTGTTTCTCAGTAAGGTTTTATCTTGATAATGAAAAAAATATATAAATATAAACTTACAATATATTCAAGGTATTTCCCTTATTGCACAAAAACAGGTACATGGGATACTGTAGTTAAACAGAATAAAGTACATGATCATGATAAAGTAACTAAAAGCCGATTTAACCTGCCTCCCACTGCCTTACCCTGGCACCCACTGCCCTAACCTGCATACCACTGTGTTAACCTGCCTCCCGTCCTGTGTTACCCTGCCTACCACTGCCTTACCCTGGCTCCCACTGCCTTAACCTGCCTCCCATCCTATGTTAACCTGCCTCCCGTCCTGTGTTACCCAGCCACCCACTGCCTTACCTTGGCTCCCACTGCCTTAACCTGCCTCCCGTCCTGTGTTAACCTGCCTCCCGTCCTGTGTTAACCTACCTCCCGTCCTGTGTCTCAGATGTTTGTGGAGGTAATAAGTAATATTACATACACACACACAGCAATTTTGGGGGGGCTGAGTCCTTGACTTGGGGGGGCTAAGTCCCCCTTAGCCCCCCCGCGGTGACGCCACTGTCCATGACAGAGCGAATTCAGTGAAACCAGATTTTTTAACTGGCCGTATCACCACATCTTAAGTTTCTCAGTTTATTGAGGCGGCAGGAGGCAGTAGGGAGCGATGTCAGCCGCTCGCCCACCACCTGCTAACCTTTGCTTCCCACCTTCCCTCCCCTGCGGCGCGCGAGGCCACGTCTCCTCCCCCCCCCCCCCCCCCCCCGTCAGATGTACTTTAAATGGGTGTCGCTGTCATTTAAGGCCAAGAGAGTTAAACAGTATAGGTAATGCCATTGTTGTGTTTCAGATGGCGGGTTGTGTCACCTGCACAACTACGTGTCCTCCTGTGTGCTCAACATCCTTGAGGAACACATTGAGGCCACCGCCATCATCAACCACTGCCACGTGCCCCTGGATGTCACCTTCCTCATCGTGGTGAGGCCCTTAATCTTTGAGTAAGGGGCGATCTGATAGAAGTTTTTAAATGGATAAAGGGATATAATAAAGGAGAGGTAGGAAAATTTCTTACGGCTAGTACAGTCACGCCACATACTTCGCGAACACTTGGGGCGAGGCAATCCCATCAATTTCTCAAATCTTTTCCTTGTCTACAAATGTTCGCTCAGTCTCCTCTTGGAGACCCGCTCCACCCCCCCTAAATAGCCACACCTGTTTCAAACCTTCCCGACTTTATAGCTCCCTGATGAGTAATTATAGTTTTAAATCCCGCACCAACAGCTAATGACAATTTAACAGCTCCCTCCCTTCCTCCTTCCATTGAGCCCTTCAACTGGGTCCTTCCTCCATCAGACAGGATGAAGTAACTTAAAATATTTACATTCTTTGTTTTTGGAAAAAATAATGGCTATAGCAAAATATATTCGTAACATTGAGAGCAAGGTGTGACCATCCCGGTGTGTATTCCATTATATATGTGTGTGTGTGTGCGTGTATGTGTGTGTGTGTGTGTGTGTGTGTGTGTGTGTAGATGTGTGAATGATGTAGCCAATAATATTGTTTGGAAATATCTATAATTAAAGTATTTTTAATTTTACATTATGTATGTGTATATTCCTCATTGTGTGATAAGTGTCAGAGAGAGAGAGAGAGAGAGAGGCTAATCTGGTAATTATGGGTTTAACTCCTGCACAAACCAACCACTAAAGACATTTTAATAAGGTGACGTCTCGAGGTGCTAAAAACTGTATCCTTCTTGTGCCTAAAGCAAGGCTTTCTGATCCATTTACATCCTATAAGCTAAGTGGAGATGTCAGGGCAAGGACCCATATATAAAGCATGTAGTGGAAATGTGCAGTCACTTAGCCTTCACCAGCGCGCACGCACGCACGCACGCACGCACGCACACACACACACACACACACACACACACACACACTTCGTATTAATATGATTAATATACTTTCTTCAATCAATAGTTTGTTTCACTTAATTTTATACTACAAAAATTTTATACTCTCTCTCTCTCTCTCTCTCGCTCTAGAATATACGATCGATTCAAATATGACTAGTTTACTACTGCTATGCCAAACATAGCATAGCAGTAGTAATAGTAGTAGCAGTAGTGGTGGTAGTATTGCCTTGTTTAGCAGTAGGTGTTAATGAATAGTAATTATAGTTTTAAGTCTCGCAATTACACTAATGACAGTTTAACAGCTCTAACAGAGGGAGAGGGAGGAGGGAAGGATGGAGGGAGGGAGGGAGACAGAAAGGAAAAGATGAAGGGAGGGAAGGGAGGAGGGAGACAGAAGGACCACCAGGTAGGAGGAACAGGTGTTGTAAGAAGCAGGTAAGGGAAGGGAGAGAGGGAGGGAAGAAGGGAGGGAGACAAAAGAGTAGAGGAAGGAGAAAGGGTTACTGAAATTTAAGAGGAATGGGAGGGAAGAAAAAGATGACGTGACAGAGAGAGAGAGATGGCGAGGGAGGGAGAGATGGCCCCCGTGGGATTAACAACATCCCAGGGGAAGGAGGAGGAATGCATTGTCCAGACTTTGAGAATATGAACGATAATTTATTGGAAAATACGAAAAGGAAATGGAAGGAGAGGATCCGAGGCCTGTGTGTTCGCGAATTATGTGGAGTGACTACCTAATCAGGGTAGAACAAGAAGTAACGGATTCAAGCTGGAAAAGCGTAGATTTAAAAAAGAAATAGGGAAAAACTGGTTCACAAATTGAGTGGTAAATGATTGGAATGGACTCAGTAGACAGGTAGTTAGTGCCGAGTCATTAGAGAGCTTTAAAGGGAGGTTAGATAAATTCATGGATATATGAAAGTTACTCATCGTTGTGAGGCCTTGATTTTTTTTTTTTTTTTTTTTTTTTTTTTTTTTTTTTTTTTTTTTTTTTTTTTTTTTTTTTTTTTTTTTACTTTGATATTTTTTTTTTTTTTTTATAGCGGCTTATAACAATATTAAACCTGAACTATTTATGCAGGTGATTTGGTCCAGTTTAATGTTAGTATAGGCTACATGTGACACCTTTGATGATAACCAAGCACTATTGTATCCAGGTGGTTAGGTCCAGTTTAATAGTAGTATACATGTGACACCTTTGATAACTAAAGTTTGAGTCTTGTGCTGGCGTCTGTTTAGTAGCCGTTGCTTTTGATATAAAACATGGATTTACTATAGTATTTGTGATGGACTGACAAACACCGTAGCATACTTATTATCACTCAAATCTTCCATAGACAGATAGACCATAGAGGCAAGACAGTGTTATGGATGGGGATGAAAGGTGGATGTAAGTAGTGTTAAGTAACAGGAACTACCTCGTGTAGGTCTCGCGGCCTCTTGTAGCTTCCTTATGTACTTATGTTCTTATAGACATTCTCATTACTCCATTACCGTTACTCATTACCATCCATTCTGTTGTCCCCATATCCACCCTTCAGGCAGCTCGTTCACTGACATATTTTAAATTCATTTATACAACCTTGGACTTATATTGGAGTGCTGTTCAAGGTGCATCATTGTTGTAACCTTTAACACCTTCACACCCAGATCTTTCCTTTGCTATATAAAATTGTCTGTTATTAGCCATAGAATAACGCAAGGTTACAGAATATACCAAATTAGCTGGTGGACAAGGGTACTAAACAGGTCATCTATATAAAACATTGCTTATACTCCTTGAAATCTTCCAATGGTAGCCAAATTACAACGGAAATAACGTTCTGGGTGTGAAGGGGTTAAAGTTTATGTCTGGGATGGGCAATGAATGGACAAAGATTTCCATTTACTTATATCTGTAGTATGCAAAATGTGTAATACTCTACAATTTCCCTGGTTCCTCCCTACACAGTATCAGTACGGCAACAGCACGCGGCACAGCTGGAAGTACACCTTTGTGACGTCCAACCAGAATGAGCGCGTGTTGATCCCCGGCCTGCTGCTGCCCAGTGCCCCGCATGCCCCCGTCTTCCTCTATGCCCGGGTGCCCGAGAAGGAGTTCAACATGCACAACTCTTCCTTTCTGGCCATTCAGGTAAGGAACTGGTGTAGGGACCAAGCTAAAGCACCAAGTAACTACATAGCTTCATGTTTTGTAGGATATCATTACACCATCCAAGCTTTCATGTAATTAGTTAGATACTTACGGACTTGGTAACCGCTCTAAGTGTGTAGTGTTGAACAGGGTAATGTCAATCCTTTCGTTAAACTTTGCCAGGTCGCCATGATTTACCACTGAGCTTGTGTATCCATAAATAACCTTTATATGCTACCTTATGCCTCATCTGATCCAATTGTTTTATTACAGCCATTCTTGTTTTTTTCTCAATATAATGATGGATTCCTTTCACATTTACGCCCCATAATACACTCCTAGATATCTTGCCATGGATGTATTTGTGTAGTCTGAAGGTGTGTGCATTTCCAGGCCTCGTTCATCGCTGAGCTGGGCCGAGACAAGTGGGAGGAGGCGGACTTCCTCAACCACACCGTCTTCATCTCTCCCTCCGTGGACTGCCACTTCTCCCGAGACGGCCAGGACCCCATTCCCTGGATCATAGGTGAGGATGCTTACTTACTGCATTCTTTTGCTGCCTTACCAGAATCATATAAATCATCCTCCTCAAAATGAATAGCTTTGTCTTGGGTAAGTTAGGTGTGCATTTGTATCCTGTGACTGGAATTCATGAGGGTTTGCATACTCTTCTCTACAACTTTACCTTTGAGCACTAAGATACATTGTCACCTCCGTGGTGCAGTGGCTAGCGTGCCTGGCTACGAATCTGCGGGCCCTGGTTCGATCCCGGGCCAGGGCAAGTCGGTGACCAGCCTACCCAGCTGTTCTTCCTTCCTTTCGGGGTTGATAAATGGGTACCTGGGGAAACCTGGGGAAGGTAACTGTGGTAACCCGGGAGTCACACTAGCCCTGTGTCCCGGGGTAACGGGTCCTCACCCACCACAGGCTCTAAGGGCTAATGCCACGGAGATGAGCACCGAGGCCACGCGCAGCTTAGCGTATGCTCCCATCTTTACCTTTTACTAAGATACAGGGTGAATATCAAAGGTATTCAGGGAGGGAAAAGTTTTTTTTATTATACAAGCAATACAGTAATTATATGACATGCTCAAAACCCATGCATTACAGTTCATATCAAAAGCTCACATTTACTTTTAGCTTTTCGACTTACCGCAAACAATATAAAACCAGATTTTTTTTGCATTAATTTCAGTCTGTTAAAAGAATGAATGGAACTCTGTTAAATCTGCATTCAAAATTATATTTACAAATTTGTTTTCAATAATCCATCCTTATTTTCAAAATCACTAACAATATATTTCACACCAGGGTACAGGTTTACCAGACTCAAGTGTGCTGGTAGAATATAAATGTTTTGGTCATTCCAGTTTAATCTTTGTATACATGTGACCCATTTGATAACTAATGCAATATTGTATCCAGGTAGTTTGGTAGTTTTTCACCTCCGTGATGTAGTGGCTAGCGTACCTGGCTACAAATATGCGGGCCCTGGTTCGAATCCGGGCCAGGGCAAGTCGGTGACCAGCTCACCTAACTGTTCTTCCTCCCTTTTGGGGTTGATAAATGGGTACCTGGGGAAATCTGGGGAAGGTAACTGAGGTAATCCGCATGTCACACTAGCCCTGTGTCCTGGGGTAGCGGTGTCACCCACCACGGGCTCAAAGGCTAATGCCAAGGAGATGAGCACCGAGGCCACGCACAGCATAGCGTATGCCCTCATCTTTGCTTACCTTACTAGTTTGGTTCAGTTTAACCCCTTGAGACCCAGAACGTAATTTCCATTGTAATTTGGTACCATTAGACGATTTTTAGTGAATATAAGCAATATGTTATAGATATGACCTGTTTAGTATCCTTGTACATTAACTAATTTGGTATATTAAAGTAATCGTCCAGACCATTTCATCATTCTTGATTTAATGCAGTCAAAATATAGCCATGATCGAGTATATCAACATATGTTGTCACATTTTGCATCCAGTCACCCGTTTTTAAATGATCCGCATTCAAAATCTGTAAATTCCCCGTGCTCTCAAAACACAACTGTTTATCAGCAGACGACGCACCATGGGTCGGCGACGTCACAACAGGGAGCCTCCCAGCACCGCCTGATACAGATGTGCGGAGACTCTGAGAAAAATGTAGTACTTGGGGAATTTTGGGTGTTTCTGATATATTTTTTGTGCGATGTGGCATGTACTTGCATCCTGTGTGGGTGCAGCGTGGGGGCTGTGCCTTTACCGAGAGCTTAGCACCCATTTGCAAACTGTGGGGCGACGATATATGTGTGCAGATGTGGCAGCGGCGGCAAGCGGCAGGTAGTACAAGGCCACCGAGATGAGAGAGCTGCAGTACCCTGGCTACTACCAGCCGCTCCCCGTCGCTTCAAAGGTCTGCACACATATATCGTCGCCGTGTGGGTTGTGAATGGGTGCTAAGCTCTCGGGAAGGGCACGGTTTTCTTGCTGTGCTCATGCAGGATGCAAGTATGTGCCGTGTCGCACAAAAAATATACCAGAAGCACCCAAAATTCCCCAAGTACTACATTTTTCTCAGAGTCTCCGTGTGTTTGTGTCGGGCGGGGCTGGGAGGCTTACCTCTTGTGACGTCGCCAGCAAGTTTCGCGCCCCGGCTGGAATGTGGCTGTTGTTTTTCCCGCGCTTTTTACAAAAGTCATGTTTTTAGGGAAATAGGGCGTGAAAATGAATAATTTTTTTGTGGATTAGGTATTTTGAATGATCATTCAACATAATTATGCAAAGAAAAAATGGGTCTGGACGATTACTTTAAGTGACTTTTCGTAATTATATGGCTCGAAAACACAATTTTTTATAGCAAAGGAAAGATCTGGGTGTGAAGGGGTTAATCATAATATACATGCGACACCTTTGATAACTAACACACTACTGTTACCAGGTGGTTTGTTTGGCGTGGCCCTGCTGTCTGGCCTGCTGGGGGGCGGGTATCACCTGTACCGGCGCAGGAAGGCGGCCGACCAGCAGGCTCTGGTGGCCGCCATGGAGGGCATGCCGGGAGCCCAGCCCTACCAGGTCAGTACTCCTACTCTTCCCTCTGTAAGTATTAGTAGTATGTGTTACGGGAGTATTTGTTAGCTGCTGTTCTTCTGTAAGTATTATTAGTACATGTTACGGGAGTATTTGTTCACACTATAAGAAAATAAGAACATGTTTGTGCGGGTTTTGCTATGCACCGGTAGTCATGCACTCTGGTCATGCATGGGTTGGAATAATCAGTCGGTTATCTTTCTTGGTTTTAATAAAGGATAACAACTGTAACTTTCATTCACTTGTAGTGTTCGGGAAACTCTCTTTTTCTCTCGTGTTCACTCGCGTGTAGAATGTTCAACCTCTCACTGTCTCTCTCTCGCGTTCACTTGTACATGTTGGTCGTTGCCCACGGGTCGCGTGTGGGACTATACGCACTCAGTCACGTGTGTGTCTTACGTGGACCAAAGTTATCTGCCTCAAGAATGAGACTTTCCACATCTAACCTAAAACCATGACGTCACGTCGCGTCACATTTCGGGGACCTATTAGAGACAAGACATACATGTTTCTCACCTTTTTCTTCAGCCAATCATGAAAGCCAAAGAACTGTTGAAACTACGTTTTTATATAATCTAAACCTGACTCTTTTGTGATGACAAGCAGGAAGAATTATCGGTTTTACAAGAGTTCTGGCGTACCTTTTTCTCGCTCTCTCTCTCGGTAATAAATCAATCTAGCTAACTTATTTCTATCCTTATTCAGACTAAAACACCTATTACAGGGCTCGGCAGGCTACCGCTTGTCGTCCCGACAAGACTTCTGTTTTCAGTAGTTGCTAGCAATACATGATGAAATATTTCTATCTTAATTCATAATTCATGCATTTATTGTTCCCTTCATATTATAAACCATCTAAGTAATTCATTATGTTACGTTGCTTGGACAAAACCCATTACAGGGTTCGGATCATGAAGAACATGTTTGTGTGATGATGCATCTTGATGTGTAGCGGCTTCTTGTACATAAAGAACATTTCTAGGAATCCAATAAGTAATGATAATTAGTAGTACAATTAACAGGATGTACCAATTTGACTGTTAAACTATTCTTTTCTACCAGTATTCTGTCCTTGATTTCTGTCAGGGTGTAGATAATCTTTTCTATTTCCAAGTGGATTCACACAGATTGGTTAACAACAATCAAAATTTCTACCTTCCTAGCTAAGACTCTGGGCCTCACAGGGTCCCAGGCCAGTGTTAGGCATCCTAACAAAATTCATGTCAACAACCTCAGGTTTTCTGTAAAAGGAGTTGCAATCTACACCTAGTTCCAATAACAAATCATTTACATATGCTCAATTCGTCTTGTAAGAGAAATTTCTGTTACGTTACAAACTAACATAACTTGTTGGAATCCTTTTCACTAAATTCCTTGCAATAGCTGCGCAATTTCTTTCTGTACTCATGTGTTTTTATTTGTGTCATTTAACATGTCTACATTACTATTTGGTGTACTTATGTTTTGTTTCTTCTCTTGAATTTTCAAGTGACCTTTCTACGTCGTGATGTAGTGTGTTTTATCTGTGTTTCTCTAGTCAATTTTGTTTTCTTAAGGTGATCTGCATGTTTGATTATTTCCTCTCCCGAGTCTAGAGATTGAATCTTGAACTTGTTTCCACCTGCACTTGCAATTATTTTATAAGGACCTTTAAACTTGGGTGATAACTTATTACTGTGGGCGATAGGTACATGGAGTTTTGCCATTACTAAATCTCCACGTCGTAACTTTACATCGCGTGCCGTTTTATGTTGTTGTTTCTGCATTTCCTCTGAGTATTCTTTCATGTGGCTTCTTACTCTTGGTGAATGACTTGAAATTTGTGTAATCTATTTGCCACGTAATCATCCTGATTATACACAGCCTTGGGTTCTGCATCTAAAAGTTCATATGGGAGAACTTTATCTTCTCCAAACAATATGTAATGTGACGTTTCTCCAGTGGCTGAGTTTATCTGGGAATTCAGTGCACATTTGACATGTGGGATCCACGTATCCCATGCCATGCTGTACGGATCAATGGACCCTACCCATAACTACGTCACGGTTTGTTTACATCGGTGCATTGTGGGGATAAGGCGGGGTCGCCGCGGGTGGACCTACGAAGGGAAAACTACGGCGATGGAAGAATTTAAGTTATTTTGCGCGAAATTGATATTCCAGGTGCTATATTACTGTGCTCTGTTCTCGCTGACAACACTATAGAGAAAACCTGAGGTAATGGCTGATGTGCAGAGGCTTCTAAACCAAGAAAACAGTCATAACAGAGCCTCGTCAAAAGGTAAGCAACTGGTAGGTACGTAATGTGTCCCTACCACTTGCTTACTTCTTAATGAGACTCTGCTGTGACTGTTTTCCTGGTTTAGAAGCCTTCGCACATCAACCATCACCTCAGGTCTTCTCTATGTTGTCAGCGAGCACGGAAATATAGCACCTGGAATATCAATTTCGCCCAAAACAACTCTATTTTTTTTCATCGGCGTAGTCTTCTCTTTGTAGGCTGTACATATTCATGGTTATGATAGTATTAAAATACCTTATTAATTGAGTTCCTTTTGTTGTCTTTCCTCATAATAAGTAGTGCTACATCATGGATTAAGTGTTACTTGACGAGCCAATGAATACTCTTGAGTCTGTACCAACATCACCAACCTTTGCTTGATTTATCATTATTACTCCACCCATAAACAAGTTGCATAACCACGGTGACATACCCATCCTTGCCGCATGGTACCTGCATGGTATGTCGTCTACCGATATTTTTGTCCTACACAAATCGGAGAGAACTCGCCGACAGTAATGGTTAGGTTGGTATCCGGTCATTTCGCCCACATGCCATTTCGCCACACCATAGAGTCATTTCGCCCACAGGTCATTTCGCCCACACTATGGAGTCTATATAGGAGCTAGGAGGTTAGGTTATATTTGTTTAGTGTGTCGAGAACCCCCAACCCCCCGCTAGGAGGTTAGGTTAGATTTGTTTAGGTTAGGTTAGGGTAGGTTAGGTTAGCTTAGGTTAGATTTGGTTAGATTAGAGTTGGTTAGGATAGGTTAGATTTGGTTAGGTTAGGTTAGATTAGAGTTGGTTAGGATAGGTTAGATTTGGTTAGATTAGAGTTGGTTAGGATAGGTTAGATTTGGTTAGGTTAGGTTAGATTAGAGTTGGTTAGGATAGGTTAGATTTGGTTAGGTTAGGTTAGCTTAGGTTAGATTTGGTTAGGTTAGCATATCGGTGGGTCAAGCCCTGCTAGGGTAGGTTAATTTTCGTTAGGTTAGGTTTATTTTGGTTAGGCAATTTTCGTCATTTCGCCCACAAGAACATTTCGTCCACATGTAAGTCAATTCGCCCACATATACAGAGTCAATTCGCCCACATATAAGAGTCAATTCGCCCACTCTAAAGTCAATTCGCCCACACGATCCATGTCACGGAGTCATGTAACTATATCTTCCTCTGGCAGAAATTAAATGAACCACCAGTAACCTTGGGCGAAATGACGGTAAATTTCTAGTGTTTGCCCATACTCTCCCACTTCCCCCAAACAAGTTTGGGGACCTGTGGGAATGCGGGGTTTTCGGGTGGGGAACAAATTATGAGTCGGGAAAACACGTAATTAAAGAGTTGTGTAGGGGGGGTAAAATTTCCTAGATGTAGGGTAATTTCCTTATATCTAGAGAAAATTGCCTAACCAAAATAAACCTAACCTAACCAAAATTAACCTACCCTAGCAGGGGGCTTGACCCACCGATAACCTAACCTAACCAAATCTAACCTAACCTAACCAAATCTAACCTATCCCTAACCCACCAAATCTAATCTTAACCTAACCTAACCAAATCTAATAGGTTAGGATTTAGTTAGGTTAGGTTAGCTTAGGTTAGACTTGGTTAGGTTAGGTTATCGGTGGGTCAAGCCCCCTGCTAGGGTAGGTTAACTTTGGTTAGGTTAGGTTTATTTTGGTTAGGCAATTTTCTCTAGATATAAGGAAATTACCTACATCTAGGAAATTTTACCCCCCTACACAACTCTTTAATTACGGTTTCCGACGCATAATTTGTTCCCCACCCGAAAACCCCGCATTCCCACAGGTCCCACAAACTTGTTTGGGGGAAGTGGGAGAGTATGGGCAAACACTAGAAATTTACCGTCATTTCGCCCAAGGTTTACTGGTGGTTCATTCCATTTCTGCCAGGGAAGATATAGTTACATGACTCCGTGACATGGATCGTGTGGGCGAATTGACTTAGAGTGGGCGAATTGACTCTTATATGTGGGCGAATTGACTTACATGGGACGAAATGTCTTGTGGGCGAAATGACGAAAATTGCCTAACCAAAATAAACTAACCTAACCAAAATTAAACCTACCCTAGCAGGGGGCTTGACCCACCGATATGCAAACCTAACCAAATCTAACCAAAGCTAACCTAACCTAACCAAATCTAACCTATCCTAACCAACTCTAATCTAACCTAACCTAACCAAATCTAACCTAAACTACCCAAATCTAACCTACCCTAACCTAACCTAAACAAATCTAACCTAACCTCCTAGGGGGGTTGGGGGTTCTCGACACACTAAACAAATATAACCTAACCTCCTAGCTCCTATAGACTCCATACTGTGGGCGAAATGACCTGTGGGCGAAATGACTCTTATGGTTGTCTCCAACATGGCATGTGGGCGAAATGACGGATACACAACCTAACCATTACTGTCGGCGAGTTCTCCCGATTTGTGTAGGGACAAAAAATATCGGTAGACGACATACCATGCAGGTACCATGAGGCAAGGATGGGTAATGTCACCGTGGTTATGCAACTTGTTATGGATGGAGTAATAAGATAAATCAAAGCAAGTTGGTGATGTTGGTACAGACTCAAGAGTATTCATTGGCTCGTCAGTAACACTTAAACCATGATGTAGCACTACTTATTATGAGGAAAGACAACAAAAGGAACTCAATTAATAAGGTATTTTAATACTATCATAACCATGAATATGTACAGCCTACAAAGAGAAGACTACGACGATGAAAAAAAATAGAGTGTTTTGGGCGAAATTGATATTCCAGGTGCTATATTTCCGTGCTCGCTGACAACATAGAGAAGACCTGAGGTGATGGTTGATGTGCGAAGGCTTCTAAACCAGGAAAACAGTCACAGCAGAGTCTCATTAAGAAGGAAACAAGTGGTAGGGACACATTACGTACCTACCAGTTGCTTACCTTTTGACGAGGCTCTGTTATGACTCTGTTTTCTTGGTTTAGAAGCCTCTGCACATCAGCCATTACCTCAGGTCTTCTCTATAGTGTTGTCAGCGAGAACAGAGCACAGTAATATAGCACCTGGAATATCAATTTCGCGCAAAATAACTCGAAATTCTTCCATCGCCGTAGTTTTCCCTTCGTAGGTCCACCCGCGGCGACCCCGCCTTATCCCCACAATGCACCGATGTAAACAAACCGTGACGTAGTTATGTCTGGGGCCCATTAGACTCCTCAAACAAGTTATTACTTTGCGGTTGAGTCTTTCTACTACTCCATTACTCTGAGGTCTATAGGCTTGTACATTTATTTTCTTGATGTTAAATAGTTTACATAGTCCTTCTAGTATCTGATTGTTGAACTCTGTACCGTTGTCTGACACAATTACCTTTGGTGTCGTGAAGTTGCAAATTATTTGTTCGAATATTATTGATGCGACCGTTTCAGCCTTTTTATTTTTCATGGGCTGTATGATGCAATATCGGGAAAAATAGTCGATGGCGACTAGCAAGTATTTGTATCCATTTTCTGACAGTGGAAGCTCGAGTGTATCGATGTGAACTCTTTCCCATGGTTTCTGAGGTATAGGGTACGTTAGCATTGGTGCTGGGGAACGCGTGTTACCCTTTACTTCGGCGCAAATCGTGCAGTTATCTACGTGGGAATATATGTCTTTTCTCATGCCTGGCCAGAAGTACTTTAGTTGTGCTTGCTTGTAAGTCTTATCTTTTCCGGGGTGTCTGCTGTGGGCACTGTTATGGAGCATCTTTAATACTTCTGGGACTAGTGTCTGAGGGATTACTAATTGTTTCACTATACCTCGGGTTACGTCTTTGCATACTATTTCTGCGTTTCTGTATAATAATTCATTGCATATTTCGAAATCATTTATCTTGTATTTAGCGGGTAGTTGTGGTTCTTGACTACCTGTCGGGTCAGTTAGGTGCGTTACTAATGTGCTCCACATGGCATCCTTTTCCAGTTCTGTGCTGACTAGGTCTGTATCTAGTGTGATTAATTCTTCAATACTACATATGGAGGTCATTACCTCTGTTTCTGGGCTAATGTTCCTTGAGAGTGCGTCTGCGGCTACGTTTTTCTTTCCAGGTATGTATTCAAAACTGACTTCGTAATTCTGTAACGTCGTGAACCATCTGGCGAGTCTGCCTCTGAGGTTCTTATGCTTAAACAGGTTCTGTATTGCTGTGTGATCAGTCCACACTCTTATCTTGTAACCTAGCAATGTGTCTCTAAATTTTTCTAGACAGTATATTACTGCTAAAGTCTCACGTTCTGTGACGCTGTAATTCTTTTCTGCGGTTGTGCATAGTCTAGATGCATAAGCTATCGGTTGGAACGTTCCTTTTCTTTCCTGCATTAATATTCCTCCTAGCCCTATATCTGAGGCGTCGGTACATAGGATAAATTCTTTCGTGTAATCTGGGAAGATTAGTACTGGTGAGTTGGTTAGTTTTTATTTGAGCGTTTCAAATGCTTGCTCTTGAGCGTGTCCCCAAGTGAAAGTCTGATTCTTTTTCAATAGTGTGTTTAGGGGTTGTGCTATATCGGCGTATCCCTTTATAAAGATTCTATAGTAACCTGTTAGACCAAGGAAACTTCTTACTTTCTCAACTGTGGTTGGCACTGGGAAATTTCTTACGGCGTCGAGTTTTGACTGTACTGTTCTTAATCCATGTTTATCTATTTGGTGTCCTAGGTAAATAACTTTGTCTTGTAGGAAAGTACATTTCTCTATTTTCACTTTCAATCCGGCTGATGCTAGCCTGGAGAAAACCAAGTCTAGTTTCTTAAAATGTTCCTCTGCCGTCTGTGATACTATGAGTATGTCGTCTAGGAATACACTTGCTGTGTTTCCTATCAGCCCTTGCAATACTGTGTTCATCAGTCTCATGTACGTTAATGGACTGTTTGATAAACCAAATGGCATGCGTTTAAATCTGTAGTGTCCAGTCGGTGTGGAAAAAGCTGTCATGTCTTTAGATTCATCTTGCCTTTCTATCTGCCAGAAGGCTGACTTTATGTCTATTGTGCTGAATAGTTTATTTTCTGTTCTAGACTGCGAAGAATGTCAGAGATTACTGGTAACGGTAGACGATCTGGGATAGTGCGTTTGTTTAACTCCCTGTAGTCGATGACTGGGCGTACTGAGCCGTCTGACTTTGGTACTAGGATAAGAGGAAAGTTCCACTCACTATCGCTAGGTTCAATCACATCTTGTGTGAGCATTTCACTGATCAATTGATTTACTGTGGCGAGCTTTGAATGCGGCAATCTATATGCTGGGATATAAATCGGCTGTGTACCTGATTTTAATTTTATTTGATGTTTCAACACGTCAGTCTTTCCCAAAGCGTCCCCTGGTAAGGCTATTGCGTGCTCGTGCTTCGTTAGCAGTGATAAGAGTTCGTGCTCTAAATCTGGTCGGCTGGTAGGTTTAAGGTGGTTGAGGAGATCTCTCCCTACCTCTACATCTTTCTGGACTGAGCAGATGAATGGGTCTGTTGCATTTTCTGAGTTCTGATTTTCATTTACTATTTTAATTGGGTGTTTACAGACTTGGAATGATCCTATCTGGGTTCCTGGTTTCAAAGTGATGTTCTTATTCAGTGTACTCATTACTAAAACTTCTAATTTCCCATTCTCTGATTTATAAACAGCGGAATCAAGTTGCGTTCCTTTTACTCTAATGGATTCTGGCATTGTAAATACTTCTGTATCCTGCTTTAATCCTTTTAACTCCAGTGTCACCTTGTTGATTGACATGGCATGCAATAGCGTCGACTCTATCACATGTCCTGAAATAATTCTCACGGCTTCATCTGGGTCTGTAACTTGTTCCTTTGATGCTGTCTCAGTGTATTTACTAACTTGTGGTACCTTTTCATGCCTGGTATTTAGCTTTTTGCTTGTCTTTGGTGTGACTTCACTACTCATCTGTTTCGGTGCAGTGTGTAAATCAGGGACCTTGAGAAATAATTTTTCCTTTCTCTTGGGCTTATCAGTAGCCTTTGATTGCTCTGCCACGCTATTGGGTGTTGTAATAGCATAATTAGTATTCGTATTTAGCACGCCTATAACGGGTTCTGGATTCAGAAATGGAATGAATTTGTATGAACAGTGAACACCACGGTCTGGTGGAGATACTGTGATCTCTTGCTCGCGCATTGTAGCAAATCCTATTAACAAATCTCCAGGAAAAAATGGTTTGTCTACCACCATCGCGGTTATAGTGAAATCAAAATAATCTCCTAATGTAACAGTGACTTGAGTTTTTCCAACTGTACGTAATTTTTCGCCTGTCACGCCTTGCAGTGTGTATGGCACTGGCTCAATAAACTTAACACCTGGTCTTACTTTATTTAAGATGTCAAGACTTATTATGTTCACCATGGATCCTGTGTCTAGGAAAATCTGAATGGGCGTGTGATAAACTTTGCCTTCAATTAATGGTCCTTCAGTGTGCTTGTTTATCGGGATTATCAGTTTTGTTTTTCTTTCTACATTCTCTAAGTCTTCAGTTTGTCGGTTCTTTTGACTTATTTGAAGAGTAGTGTTCCCTTCCTTGTGTTTACCTACGAAGGGGGTCCTGTACGAAAATTTTGAGCTCTTTGATTGTTAGCTCGCCGCGCGCGACAATCTCTGGTTCTGTGTCCTACATATTTGTGGTAGCTACACCAAGGTTCCAGGTAGCAATTTCTTTCGGTGTGTCCGGTATATTGACAATTACCGCAAGGTGTTGAATTGTAACAATCCATCGCGACGTGACCCGGTCGACCACACTGATAACATTCAACTTGAGGAGGGCGTTGCCATGAGACGCTGCGAGGTCTGTTTTCTGTTGGGCCTCCACTACGTGATAAGGACCTGCTGTAACGTGTTCCCGAGTTACTAGCCTGTGGCGGCGGTGTGTGGGTTGACCGTATCGGCATCACATACGAGTCGTGTCGAGGATTTGTCTCGGCATATCCTCTTAGCATGCAATCAATTTCTCCTAAGGACTGGTTTTCCTTCAAATCTGTGTACAGCCTTTCGCTTGTAACATCATCACAATCATTTAAAAATTTTGAGAACATGATTAATTTAGATACTAGTGTTACTGACATGTGGTCACCGTCCAGTGGCAATGTCCACTCGGAGGCTTTGAGCAGATTCTCCATATCCTTTCCAATATACTCTGTAACTAGTTGCGAGGATGGATGTTTAAGCGATAGTATTTTAACCATAGCCCGGAGGGGGTCTTGGTCACTTTTCTTCGAGAAGTGCCGTCTGAACACCTGAACATATGCGTCGTAATCGTCTAGGTCTTCTAATTGTCTGTAACAGATAACATGCCTTGCCCGGCCGTTTTCGGCGTCTACATGTTGTTTAAGCACTTCAATCTTCAATCTATCTGAGGTAAGTTTCTTATTTGCAATCAGGGTGTCCACTCTATGCAAGAATTGATTTATTTCAATCGTGTTCGCATCCCCTGAAAACTTAGGTACCCCGGCGGCGGAGGTAATAATCTCATGTCTAACAATCCTTTCTTGTTCTTCATCACCCATGATTAAATGTGTTTGTCTTGAATGTAGCCTACGATAGGATCTAGTGACTACTGGACTCTTTCTTAGCTGTCCTTTTCGAACTCTTGAGGTTGGTGACATTTACAGAATATTAAGACTTCCACTGTTAATGCTGTTACCACTGTTTACACTTGCCATTTTCGGCGTTAAGGTTAACTGAATTAACTTACTTATAACAAACAAATTCTTATCTACTTCCTGCTGATATTGATGATACACCTACAGAACATAATACTTCATACCTTGGCTAAATGGTGAGACTGAGAGAGAGACGAGGTAATATTTAAAACCTTGGGGTCTGCAGGGGTGGTTGGCGTGGCGTCGACGAGGGGACAATACAGACACACAACACAACGCCTATCTTCGTATATCAGGATCTCCTGTTAATTAGAGAGGAATTAGTTCTACAATATCAATATATAGATAACACGTGACTTAAAAGGAAGCTATTATACTTCTCAGAAGTGTATTGTTGTTGATTGAAGTTCTTGTGGAGTGGCGACGAAGGATATCTGTTGTTGTTGATTGTCCCAGGGCGTGGAGATACTGACTGCCTGAGTCAGTGCTGGGGTGGCGGCGTCTCACGGCTGGGAGGAGGATACCTTCAGCTGGCTTGCGGTGAGGAGGCTCGCTGGGATGGTAGAGGCTGGCGTGGGGTTCCTATGTTTCCTTTCTTGCTTTTCTTGTTCTTCTTGTGCTTCTTGTTCTTTTCTTGTTTCTTGTTTCTTCTTGCTGCGTGCTGGTTTCTTTCTTCTTAGTGCGTTTCTTCTAAGACGTGAGTGGAATGAGAGTGTACGAGTGTGCGTAGGCAGTGGCGCGAGGTGTCATGTAGGCCTATAGCTGGCGGGTGGCGTCGGTAGGGTGTAGCTAGGCGGGTGGGTCGTGGCGTTGGTACGTTGGCGCGAGGTGTAGGCTGGTGTCGGCCCATGCGGTGGCTTGAGCTGGCGGGGTAGGTAGTGGGTAGCTAGCGAACGGCGGTCGTGGCTCTGTGGGGGCGGGAAGCTGGCGATGGCTGGCTGGCGTCTTTTTTTCAGTTTTTCCTCTTCAGTTTTCTTCTGTTTTTCAGTCTCTTCGGAGTTATTATACGTGGATTCAGATCCTTTTCGCTAGACACCACTGTTTGTGCGGGTTTTGCTATGCACCGGTAGTCATGCACTCTGGTCATGCATGGGTTGGAATAATCAATCGGTTATCTTTCTTGGTTTTAATAAAGGATAACAACTGTAACTTTCATTCACTTGTAGTGTTCAGGAACTCTCTTTTTCTCTCGTGTTCACTCGCGTGTAGAATGTTCAACCTCTCACTGTCTCTCTCGCGTTCACTCGTAATGTTGGTCGTTGCCCACGGGTCGCGTGTGGGACTATACGCACTCAGTCACGTGTGTGTCTTACGTGGACCAAAAGTTATCTGCCTCAAGAATGAGACTTTTTCCACATCTAACCTAAAACCATGACGTCACGTCGCGTCACATTTTCGGGGACCTATTAGAGACAAGACATACAGTGTTCTCCCTTTTTCTTCAGCCAATCATGAAAGCCAAAGAACTGTTGAAACTACATTTTTGTAATCTAAACCTGACTCTTTTGTGATGACAAGCAGGAAGCATTATCGGTTTTACAAGAGTTCTGGCGTACCTTTTTCTCGCTCTCTCTCTCTCTCGGTAATAAATCAATCTAGCTAACTTATTTCTATCCTTATTCAGACTAAAACACCTATTACAAACATAAGGAAGCTACAAGAGGCTGAGAGACCTACACGTGGTAGTTCCTGTTACTTAACACTACCTACATCCACATCCATGAAATTATCTAGCCTCCTTTTAAAACTCTCTATTGACTCCGCACTGACCACCTGTCTACCGAGTCCATTTTAGGAGTATTTGCTCACAATATTTCGGGTAGATTTCAGCTTCTGAGTCCACCTTAAGTTCAGTAAAGTCAAATATCCTATACAATATTTATGGAGTGTGTGATTTAGTGTTTCTCTTTGACTGGGTAATATCTACATCTCTGTTATCACATAATTATTCATAAACACCTTGCATATACCCAGCAGATTTAGTTAGATCACGTTTAATGAAATACTTGACAGTTCTTGATTTTTCTCTTGGCTCACGCCCCCCTTGGTAATTACCCACGCCCCTCTGGTTAAGAACCGCTGGACTAGGTAATATCTACATCTCTGTCTTCAAATATGAGGTCATGAACTCATTCATAGGGATTAGGTATTGATCAAAATATTTATAGACACATTTTAAAATTTTGGAAGGTAGGTAACAAGAAAAATAAAGCTTTCTCTGCCTCTTCCTCTTAGACTTCTTATTCTTATGGATGCCCCCTTATTTTTAGATGGAGACTGTGGCAGAGCAAATGACTGGGGGATCCACCAGCCAGGGCCAAGTAGCAGGTGATGGCGGCACGACCAGTGGAACATTAGACAGTATTGTGAGGAGAGCAAAGGCGCCAGACCAAGGCAACACTGTGGAGGAACGCAGTGGCAGAAAAGGCTTCAAATTTGGACGACTCAGGGAAGAAACAAGTTTTCATATAAACTCATCCGACTTAGACGATCCATCAGTCATCATTGCCAACCCAGCGTATCAAGAGGATAACTACCAGATACAGAAGGAGTTTGGGATGAAGAAGGAGCAAAGCGACAGATTAAGCCTATCATCGCAGGACCCGAAGCTCAGCCAAGGGGGCGGCATTGTTAACCGCATGTTTGATGAGGGCTTGGATGTGCCTCCCCAGTGGCAGCAGGAGGAGGAGGGGAACCAGGAGGTGCTGGAGGAGGCGGCGCCGGGGGACGACGGCAAGGGAGACTCTGATGGAAGGTTGGCACTCAGTCACATGTTTGTATTCCTTAACTCTTTTCTTTACTCCTTAGTTGCTGTATGCTGCTTAAGCTTGTGATATTGAAATTGACATAAATCCTTGTCAATGGGTTGCTTCACACGTTCACCTAATATTTTAGGAGTTTAGAGCTTTATGAAGATGTCTTTTGTTAGTAAATGAATGTAGAACATCAGTTGCTTTGGAAATATACTGAAATAACAACAAATACTTGTATACATATAGTGTTGACCCTGAACTAAGCAAGCTAGACAATTGTTGTGAGAATGAGGTGCGTGGACAGGTGCTAATGGAGACTCTTCTGCCATGACCTTAAGGGAGTCTTAAGGAACAGGCTTCATCGTAAACTAGGCTTTTGTTGGACTAGAAAATCCTTTGTACTTTAATAGTATGATATTAGATTGGGAAAGTATAAAGTCTGCATTAACTCCACTCATGTACCTCTCTCTCTCTCTCTCCACTTACACAGGCACACACCACAGCCTCCCACCTGTGAATAATTATCTCTCCCTCTTAAATTCATGAGAGATTCATTTTCTCATGCATAGTATATCCAAAGACCTCAAGTTAGGAGTCAGGTAGATTATACATTTTTGTTAAGCATTATAAGGATGCTAATATATGCATACCTTCTTACCGTTCTTCTGTGCAGTTCTATCTTCTCTTAAGCCTTATATCTCTGCAGCGAGGTGGGGCAGGGGGCGCGGAGGAAGGTGCGCGGCGGCGGCGTAGTATCGTCCTCCAGCATTGTGCCGAGCCAAGTAGACGAGGACGGAGACTCACAGAAGTGTTTGTGATGGACACCCGGGACACCAAGGCGGCATTACGATCCAGCTGTAACCAAATGAGATTATTAGAGAAAAATTATTAAAAGAAAGTTATTGTGTAAAAATTAAAGTTGAGTAAGAGTAAAGTTATTGAGAAGGTTATTTGATTATATTAGCAAGATTTTAAATACTACATACAATGAATCGTTTGTATTTACAAGTTTCTGATTTCCAGGCCTTTATTCTTCCAAACTAGTTGTGATAAATCAGGGTGTATTCAAATCTGGCATTGTGAGTACAGGCACAAGAAGCAGCGCAGTGTTCTTGCCAATGCCACCATCCATCCATACACCAACTTCTAAATCTTCTGGTGGTTCTGAAGCAAATTTTAGTTACAACATACATTCCAGTACAAGTGTGACACAGTAGACCAGGATACCTTTCAGATCAGTGTTTATCCAATAGGCAGCAAGGACGATATAGCACTGAGGGGAGTACAAAAAACAAAAAGCAGTCTTAACCGCTGACCTCTGCATGTTGGTGAGAATCAGTCACTCAGGATTGATAGTTTTTATGATATCGTCCTGCTGCCTATTGGATCAAAAACACTGAACCAAGCCACCTGAAGATGCTTTCAGATCAGTATTTATTCAATGGGACTTAATTTTACCATTCATAGAGCCAATAGTACTTATTTTGCTGTAACAATATATTTATGAAGTCAGATAAGACAAGTTATTTAAATACCACCAGCAGGAATTGAATTCACGTGTAGGCATTGTGTCCACGCCACCTGAAGATGCCACCCGACCTCCCTTGGGGCAGGGTGGCATAATTATATCCAGCCACGACTCACGGCAAATAAGTCAAATGAGTCAAGTTACTGTATTTCATGGTCACGGACAGAAAGGAAACCCGCATGAAGGCCTTTGTGCCCACCACACAACCTGAAGGCAGTGATTTGAAGGGTTTAATTCCTGTCTGTGGCAATGAAATTATTTGACTTATTTGTCGTGACCTATGGCCAGATAGATTTATGTCAAGCCGCCCCACCGAGGGATGTCCGATAGCATATTCGAGGAGTGAAGTGAGCACAGACGCCCACAAGTAAGTGCGATCCCAGCCTGTGCTAGTGAAAAATATACATAGTGAAATATAAGTGAACTAAGTGAATGATTATCAAGATATCTCTGAATGATAAAATGACCACTCGGATACTAGAATGAAGTACCTATTGATATTAATAGTACCCACACTTACATGACCATTAATACTAGAAGGACCCACCCCTTTCAATTGGCAGATACAAAGTTAAATAATTACAACATGCCACACACTTAAACAAAAGTCATCATCTAAAAACACGCAAAGGTACACGGGTATCGTCCTCCTGCTCGGTAAACATCACTTCTGGTGCTGCTTGTGCATTATCCCTGTGGGCATTTGATTTACACTGGTAATGTTACGTCTACTCTGATCTCTTGAGACAATTATGATGTGATACATATTTATCTTGTGAAAGTACTTATTATTTATATAGATCCTAGAAATATATTTGGCAGCCATCGACCCTCACTGAGCAATGACCGAGTTTTAAACAAGAAAGTGAGTTGGGGATTATTTTCCTCCATGGATCACACTCATTTCCACTTGAGGCATTATTACACACAAGCCAGAGAGGACGCAGCCTTGAAAAGCTTGCAGGATCCATGTGAAGAAGTGTATTTTTACTTAGCATGTTATTTATGTGCACATATATTTATTATAATTTTTAACTGCATTTATTTGAATTACTTGGCTTGGGTTGTGAAAATCTAAGCTGACATGAATTTGCAGTTTTTCTAAATAAATGTTTTGTACAATATTGAATGTTTTAATCCACCGAAAAATTTGGTAGTGCCTCGGCCATCACCTTGACTCGACACTCGTTCATTACTGTAAGGAATACATCCGTGTTCCCACAAACAGCTACATTATATTATTAGAATATTATTCTGATTAATGCTCTGTGGTGTAGTGGCTAGCTCGCCTAGCAACAAATCTGCGAGTCCTGGTTCGAGTCCGGGCTAGGGCAGTCGGCAGCCAGCCCAACAAGCTGTTTATCCTTCTTTTCGGGGTTGGTCAATAAATGGGTACCTGGGGAAACTGGTAACCCGGATGTCACACTAGCCCTGTGTCCCGGGGTAGCAGGTTGTCACCCACCACAGGCTCAAGGGCTAATGCCACGGAGATGAGCACCGAGGCTACGCGCAGCTTACCGTATGCCCCCATCTTTACCCTTGACCTATTCGGACTAATATAAAAAATCATTGCTTACCGAACATGTTGCTCTGCCCTACCACAGAGAAGGTAGATACTGGTGGCAGGTCTTGTCAACACACACACACTGTTGAATTTCCTGAAAATATTGTAATAAGGAACATTGACCCTTTTAAATGATAGTACTCTTGCCTTCACTTAAGTCTGATCATTAATAGTTATAGCAAGGTTAATCAAAGTAACAATCTAATCTATCTCATCAATCTAATAAATATAATATATCAAAATACTATATATAATCATCACTTATCATTATCTGATCATTAATAATTCCAGCAAGGTTAATCAAGTAACAATCTAATCTATATACACTTTAGTCTTTCCATCAAACTTTACATATTTACAATAAAAATATTAACCATGTATATAAGATTAGGAAATAATTATCACAATATAATCACGTTCAGTAAAGCATATTTAGTGAAGTATTCTGCACGATTAACAGATCTACAGACTTCCTAAACCCTTCATGTGTATACTCCAATAGGTTTCCAGTTTAATAAAGAAAGTATATGTAGTAAGAATTATGATCTACAGAATTCCCACCACTAAATTTACTACATATTGTATACAACCGAGACAATAAAAAGGTTTTATATAAAATAATTTAATAAAGGAAGCATAGTAAAAATTATGATCTAGTACAGGTTTCTCACATCAATAAATTGACTACATTTTGTATTATGGCTAAGACCAAAATCATGAGCCCGTACAAATCAAACTACAGTACAGTGGGATGAAAAGTGTTGAATATAAAGAAGAAAATATTAGAATTGTCAACGCTTTGAGTTATATACGTACTAAAAATTCCGTTAATGTTATAATAAGTTTTAGTTTCTACGATAAACCATGTTAAAAGTGGAAAAACATTTTTAAACTGTTAACATAAACATTATAAGTTTATGAGTTTCTACAATAAACCATGTTAAAAGTGGGAAAAAAACTTCTTATGGTGTTAGTGGAGTAAAACAATGGTTAAAATAATGGTGTCACTGGAGCAAAATAATGGTTCAAATAATGGCACTGCAACATTATTAGTTTTCAAGTTCCTATTATAATCCGTCAAAAGTGGAAAAAACCCATCTTGAATAATTAGTATCTAAAAACTACAATCCATCACGTGTTATGTTTCTCATCTACTACATTAGACAAACCAAAAATTGCACTACAAAGAAAATAATTAGTTCATTGACGTCCTCCCAACTTTCCGCTCGTCTAAAAGTCTTCCTTGAGAATAGTGACAGACAATCAGGAGTAAACCATGGCAGGCATTACAGAGGAGGATCTACAAGAGCTAGGCGACCAAGATGAATAACACTGAAAATACAGGCCTAGCTACCTATGTATGGACTTGTGCACTACACTATAAATCTGAGAGATGGACCACACAAAGACTACAGCTTATAGAGGGTGTTAACAAGGTGGAGCAGACATTATCAGACAGTTCCTATTGATAATTAAAGCCTCATATACGATAAAGCCAAAACAAACCCCAATGATTTTCAAGTAATAGTCATGAAGATCAGTTTTGTCAAATGTCAAATTGTCGAAGTTTTCTTAACCTGTTTGAAAAGTCATTACATTATAATGCTAAACAAGACATTATCAGACAGTTCCTATTGATAATGTTGCCTCATTTACAATAAAACCAAAACAAACCCCAATGATTTTCAAGTAATAATCGTGAGGATAAGTTCTGTCAGATATTGAAGTTTTCTTAACCTCTGTTGGAAAAATGTTTATAATGCTAAATTCTTGCAAAGTAAGGTTGTCTTGCCTGGCCAACATACCTACAAACATGTTCAAAGGAGCTGCATTTAAACTACATTAATTTATGTTGGCAAGTGAGATGTAAGATGTTTGAAATAGGCAACAGTGTGGAATAGGTACAGAAGGGGTGAGGTAGTAGGTAGTAGGTACTTATACAATTACTGCACAATAACATGATTTTCCTCCTAGTCATAACTGAAAAATTTGCCTTATAACTTTCCTTTACGACTATTATGACTGTTCACAGACTTGTATACAGTCTAACAAGGATCGCACTTCACTTCTGGCTTGACAATACAGACTTGACTTGTATACATTCTAACAAGAATGGTACGTACTTAACTTGTTTCAAATTAAGATGGTTAGTGCACAAGAATTTTCGCTATTCATCCATAATGCCTTCAAATACGTACGTACTAACAGACATGTGAGAACATATATTCTTGGAGGCAATAAAATCTTAGGCAATGATGAATAAATTGTGAGGATGAGAAACAGACAGGATAACAGTGTTGGGTGCGGATAGTCGGATACCTTGCTTAAGTTATGATAGATGACTCCGTAAAGTGTGGTGAGTCAAGGTGAGAAGTGCGGTGAGGAGTGTAAAGGCATGTCCAGACAAGCGGGCCTGATCGGCGGGCTTGCCCGTCATCGGGCACATTTGACCATCGAAACGCTCGATCCCCCGTTAAGCAAAATCACCGTGGGGTGCCCGGTGGCTTGAGGAGTTACGACGCTGTCCGACACAAGTTAACATTGGGGATCCATAGAAGGCTTGCCTCCCACTTATCACTTTGTTGTAACACGGTTCACATCAGGATCTTTATACTGTACATACAGTAATAATTATGCCACACAATACTTTCTTTGCAGTAGTACCGGGCAACATGTTTATCGTACTGCACTCGACAACCTACGGGCATCATCGGGCACGCCCGCCCATTCATGGACAACATCGTGGACAACATTCACAGGCATGAACGGCAGAATTTGTCCGCCGACCGCGCTGCCCGCCGGGCACGCCCGCTTGTCTGAACATACCTTAAGGCAGTGGCAAGGGGATGAGTGAGTGGATGGATGAGATACTGGGTGTACAAGGCAGCAAGAGGGATTTCTGGCCCCAACAGTGGAATCCCTAGGTGGTGATTATGGTGGAGGGAGGCACTCGGGTGTGGGATTGCCACTGTTGGGGACATACGTACACTCTTCTGAAGGCGCTTTTTTTGTGCCGAAAGAAATATTTATCTTCGGAAATATATCAGAGTTTGAAGTAGAAAAATACACGAGCAGTCTGGCTGATTCACAACTGATCTAAATCCCCTCCACTGGTATATGCCTATGGCCAATCACCATGACGCCAACATTATCCTCCAGGCCAACAACAATTTGATGTACGTCTATGCATGTTAAACCTGTCGTTGGATTTAGTCGCCGTCCACCAGCTGTCAATCAAGCCGGCTGTTATAGATATCAAGTGGAAGTCCAAAGTTTCAGTAAAGTTATCACAGTAGTTTCTGTCCGACCTTCATTCCAATAATAATTATAATTTGTCAAGGAATATTCAAGAATATGAAAACACATGTCATGCCAAGACACTCATGTGCCACTGGAATTAAACCTTTAGTTTCTGCCTTAGCTCCACAACTTGTAAGATATTTGAGCTTTTCCTGTTCGTATCAAGAGAGGCACAGCTGATACATCATGTCACATTGTATCACAGGACGTGGATGGTTCAGAGATGATGGAAGTATTATATCAGAGAGGGAAAGAAATGTCACATGCGTGTACTCAGCAGCAGTGAGGATGTTTGCCTGACTCCACAATACAGATACATTACAACACACAACTACTATGTCAATGCTATCAATTGTAAACACCCATGAACAATACTTTTGTCAAATTGATATACGGAACATTTTATCATTTTATACGCAAACAAGTGAACTCTGTAATATATAGTTCAGACGTCTCTCTTACATTGCTACATAATTGCCTCCAGGTACAACTACATACGCCTACAGTGGCTAGGTCGGCAGGTCACAGCGCTACAAACAGGGAACGCTACATATCGGTGGCCACAAAAACACACCCAACTTTACTATACGTACAAGCAACACTGAAATTATCAAAACACTGACTTATATCCATAGCCATCTACACTACTCGAATATTTCATTACCAAGTCAACACAGCTTAAAGTCATGTTGATATAGACAGAAAAAACTTTAGTAGTGGAAAGTAGTAGTTTAGTAGTTTTAGTAGTAGAACACTTTTTAGTGCAGCTTTTAACACTCATAAATATTTGAAAACTATGCAGAGAAAACTTTAGTAGTGGAAAGTAGTAGTTTAGTAGTAGAAAACTTTTTAGTGCAGCTTTTAACACTCGTAAATATTTGAAAACTATGCCGGGTAGTCTTATTAAGCCACACAACAAGGCAATTCAACCCTTTGTCTGCTTGGAGCAATGCCTCGGGATAACAATTTTGTCTCCTCACACTCAGCTTGCATACACAACACTAACAAAGTTCATAGAGATAACAATATTCTAACTCAAATACACATCCACAAAATAATTCCCAGTTTGATGGGGTAACTTTTTGGATTCCAGAACCAATTAGACGGCCTGTCAAATATACTTATTGATTTATTATAATTGTTTTTTAGCGCAACGTAAAAACGAAACGACGTAAAATGAGGTTCAACTGTATCTTTAATTATATGTAGTACTTATAGTGAAGAATACTGCTTTGGTTTTCTTTATCTTCTATTTTACACCTAGTCCAAGAAACTAATCAATGATGAAAAGCGAGGTTCCACTATGTATGTGTGTATATTCTTTTCTTTTTAATTCGCATGTCGTATTCCAAGCACTGGTTGTACAGAAGTGACATGCAATCATTACCATTTTAAAATATTGCTCTGTTCTGTAGTTCATAGTATTACCTCTGCCATCAATGCAGTATTCACGCATGATACAGCACATCAACGTAACACTGTCCAACACCATGAGATACATTGATGAGAATCAGTGGGTGGTACGGTAATGTAACAAATATTTCAGTGCAAATTGGAAACTGAGGCCCCAACATAGAGACCTCAAATGAAGTCTCAAGCAGAACCAGTAATAACAATTGTAATTAAACACCAACATCAACAAGAATAACAACCAGGAAGTGTGAAAATGTTGTAGCAATAACGTTTCGTACACATTTTACTTTTATGAAAACAAAGGTTTCGTATATACCAAAATCTGCCTTAGTCCGACTGGTGGGAATGCTGCCAAACTAAAAAAGGCACTCGGGTCAACAAGACAACACTAAATTATACTTTGCATAGAGGGCCAATTTTTCGTGTTGTTAAATACTGTAATGAGAAAATGGCATTGTACATAGAGGCTCAATTTTTCATGTCATCAACCCCTTGAGACCCAGAACGTAATTTCCATTGTAATTTGGTCACCATTAGATGATTGATTTTAATGAATATGGACTATTTTATATATATCCCCTGTATTGTACCCTTGTCCACTAGCTAATTTGGTATATATTATGATACTTTTCGTAATTTTATGGCTAACATCAGACAATTTTATATAGCAAAGGACAGATCTAGGCTCAAAGGGGTTAAATACTGTAGTGAGAAAATGGCAAAGAAATATTTTGACGTCATAATTAGGCAACTGATGGGTAGCCATGTTTGATTTAAAGATGTGTTTTGCATTGGCAGACAAAAAAATGTTCCGTGCTAAAGTGGAAAACGATGATTTGAGAAAGAAACTGCTAGACAATGCTAAATCACTGAAAGACTTGAAAATACAGTAAAACCCTTATAACTCGGCACGATAGGGGCTCTGGCCCTTGCCGAGTTATGCAATGTCCTCCTCTGATATGGGAAAAAAAAAAAAAAAAAAAAAAAAAAAAAAAAAAAAAAAAAAAAAATTACTGTCACAGCATAAAAACTACACTTACCAGTGAACGGGTAAAATAGAATGTGCTGGATTTGATATCAAACTCAGCACAAATAGCACGCATGGACGCACCTACATCCATCCTTGCCAGCACTTTCACCTTTTCCTGCAGGCTCAGGCTCTTCAATTCCATTCCCTTCCTGCTGGAGACACCCTTGTGTGATGGAGCGGACATCTTGATATACAGTACTGTATGATGTAATCCCAAAACACGTAAAATAGGTGGCAAAGTAAAGCAAAGGTCTGGTACCAGCGCGTAGGCTGAGCCGTGTTTTTGTCGTCCAAGCACCGTCTTGGATTACGAATCCCAATCCAATAACACTTGCTGAAATGTGTGTTATACTACTTTGTGATATTGTTTGCAATGTTTTGCATTGATTATTATTCGGCTCCTACCAAGCTTCTTGTGTTTTTTAAGCAGAAACCAATCCTTTTTTAATTTCGACAAAAAACGGAATTCGTATCCAAGACGGTGCTTGGACGACATAAACACGGCTCAGCAGCTGACAGCCTACGCGCTGGTTCCTGACCTTTGCTTTACTTTGCCACCTATTTTATGTGTTTTGGGATTACATCATACAGTACTGTATTTCAAGATGTCAGCTCCATCACGCAAGGGTGTCTCCAGCAGGAAGGGAGACTTCAATGAAATTGAAGAGCCTGAGCCTGCAGGAAAGGTCAAAAGGACAAAAACACTACTTTATGCGACTAAGGCTTTGCCGAGTGTAAGCAAAGAGATGCAGTTATAACAGGAATATGCCGAGATACATTATTTTTGCCGACTTTCTGTTTACATGTTCACACAAGAGGTTGTGAGGGCATGATATACCGAGTGAAAACCAAGCGATGCAATCTAGGGGAGGCGGTAGCAGAGTGGTTAGCGTCACCGAGTGGCGTTCTCGAAAACCCGAGTTCGATCCCGAGTGAGACCCATAAATCCACTTGAAATCTTTCTGCACCGTCGAGTGGCCTAAGAACACCCACATGCCGTGTCCATTAACTCTACCTTCGACTGCGAGTGCATGGGAGGACACAGGGGGGCGGCATGAGCCTCTAATTACAGGTGTCACTATAAGAATCCTGCCTGCGCCACCACTGGCGAGGGCCAACCATCACAGCCCTCGAGTGAGCCTCCAGGGCCTACCATCCCACCCCTGGAGCTCACTGCCTACACGCGCTATAGGCATAGATGGAAGAAGAAGAAGAAGAAAAGAAAAAAAAAAAAAAAAAAAAAAAAAAAAAACCTGTCTTTGCCTTGCCGAGTTATGTCAAATTCCGAGTTATACAGTGCCGAGTTATAAGGGTTTTACTGTAGTAGGGAAATAACATTGTAAATTTAACAAGTGCCGGTGTCTATGAGCGAGTGAATCATATTTATTAGGCAAAATTCACATCTAAGTTGCAGCGTCAAAAGATGATAAATGAACACCAACTCATTTCTTATTTTCTAAGATTCAGTAAAATTCCGCATTCTTGGGTGTGAGGCAAAACTGCTTTAACTTAAAAATTGTGAGAAAATGGCATTGTAAATTCAACGAGTGCTGGCAATATTTAATCAACTTATCTATGAGCAAGTGAATCAATCATATTTATAGTGCAAAATTCACATCAAAATTAAGTTGTATCCTCAAAAGATAATAAATAAGTGAACAGCAACTCATTTCTCATTTTCTAAGATTCACTGAAATCCACGTTCTTGGGTGCGAGGCAAAACCACATGATCAGGAAACTTTGACAATAAGAGCAACTGAAACACCCTCCAGCACTGTGCCTTTGTTATTATCTCTACTGGACTTCCAACATATTAATTTGTTAGCAAGGAAACAAACTCCTAATGCCTGATATTGAAGTATTCTGGGCCTCTGTATACACATTGACCCAATTTAATACACGAATTACGTTCCTGAAAAATTGTGTGTTACGCAAAAAATGCGTTAAAAGATTCCTATGTTCCAATTGATTTTCCCCCACCAATTTCTTAATATCTCAGAAAAAAAAATTGTCGTAACTTTAAATTTCCATGCGTTAAGTGAATTTTGGCATAAAGAAAAGAAGAAAAAAATGTATATAAAACTCTGATTTTTTGTGAAGCAGAATTTTCGCACCAAAAAAAGGAACTCTTAATTTTAGTGAAACCAGCTTGCGTTAATCGGAGTCTATAAGCATACTCCACTCACTGTTTTTTTACCCCTGCTACCGAGAACCAGCCTTTGTTAGTGTGATAAATAACAAACGCCTAAAATTCTTGACACTAAAACAACACTGAATGCAATAATCTGCTTTGTACCGAGTCATTCCTTGTGGATATGTACTGCTACGGAGTGCTGTCTGCTGTACTCCAAACACATCAAATACAGAAAGATATATAAATAAACTGATATAGAAATACGCAAATTAATAAAAAGTTTGATAAAAAATGTTTCTGAACTGTGGTCATAGTTCTTACTTATATAATTTGTTGTATACTCTGCAGCATCAACATGAAATCCGAGTTTTACATTAATAACTGTCATAATCACAAGCTACTATGGTAATAAAGTATATATATCGACTTAGCTTTAAGGCAGGAACGCTTATTATGCATTGTTCATGACTGCCACTGCTAGTGACAGGTTTGCCGGTTCAGTTAGAAGTTAGGAACGGAAAGTAGAACAATTAGGATTATTTTCAAACTTAACAACAACGGGAACATTAATAATTGTGTTGTCAGTGAGGCCGCTTTTGAGCAACATAATAGATTGCAGCTGAGATACACTGGCCAAACAAGAGGTGATGAAAATTGGGATCTCATGAAGACCTCCACCCGATATTTTTGGGGTGGCCGATCTTCATGTGGGTGAGAGTGGTTTGATAACCCAGTTAGTTTAGGTTACGTAACCAATGTCCAGGTTAAATTAGTGAACTAGCTAATGTTCTAATAGTTCTGGGGACCTGCAGCCCCAGTTAGGTCACCCCAAAAATAGCTGGGGTGGAGGATCTTCATGAGATCCAAAAATTGCACTGACAAGAACACAAAAACTCCCACACTTAGTTGGACACAGTGTGAAGAGACAGGAATATGTTGTGTGTGTACAGGCCGCCCTCACATCAGTCCTTAACCATTAGACACCTTTTTAACTCATCATAAAGTCAACCAATATATATTATGAGCCTCCATTCAGTTCTAAGATAAAAGTACTGTAATATAAATAACAGAAGTCAAGGTTTCCCCACACCATGAAGCACACCCTTGTCCTCCCTGGCTCAGTGGTGGGTTTTGTCGGCCACACACATGGCCACACCAGCACACACCAGGCCGGCGCCGACCCACGTGGCCCCGCTGGTGGTGGCCTCGCCGAGACACCGCCCGGCCACCGTCGTCACTAGGAAGGTGAGGCTGTTGCTGAGCGGCACTGCCAGGGAGAGGTCGGCACTGCCCAGAGAGTACACAAAGAGTACGCTGCCCAGCTGGTTGAGCAGGAAGGGACACACGTAGCTCAGACGCGTCGCCAAGAACTTGACCTCATGTACCGTCTGGGGAAAAGTGGGGTGCTTATTCCCTTTAGCCTAAACGGTCCTAACTCTATGTTAACCCCTTGAGACCCAGAACGTAATTTCCATTGTAATTTGGGTATCATTATACAATTTTTAGTGACTATAAGCAATATTTTATAGGTATGACCTGTTTAGTATCCTTGTCCACTAGCTAATTTGGTTTATTTAGTTACTTTTTGTAATTTTATGGCTCGACAACATAGGTACAATTTTTATAGCAAAGGAAAGATCTGGGCGTGAAGGGGTTAAATAATACGTAGTACTTTCTATTCCCTGACGCCTAAACGGTCCTAACTTAATGTTTAGTAATACTTTTAGTACTATAACATGTGATCTCAGCCAGTCCATTCCTTTCCGTTTCTAATGATATGGAAAATTGGGCTCTATTCCTTTTGCTGGAATAGTCACTCAGCAATTTTCACTCAACTTTGGACCACTTTTAGCTTGATTTTAGCATTTTTCCTTCGATTTTGGCCACTTTCAGCTTGATTTTAGTTATTTTCCCTCGATTTTGACCATTTTAAGCTTGATTTTAGCTATTTCCCCTCGACTTTGACCACTTTAAGCTTGATTTTAGCTATTTTCCTTCGATTTTGACAATTTTAAGCTTGATTTTAGTTATTTTCCCTCGATTTTGACCATTTTAAGCTTGATTTTAGCTATTTTCCCTCAATTTTGACCACTTTAAGCTTGATTTTAGCTATTTTCCCTCGATTTTGACCATTTAAAGCTTGATTTTTGCTATTTCCCCTCGATTTTGACCACTTTAAGCTTGATTTTAGCTATTTTCCCTCAATTTTGACCATTTAAAGTTTGATTTTAGCTATTTTCCCTCGATTTTGACCACTTTAAGCTTGATTTTAGCTATTTTTCCTCGATTTTGACCACGTTTAGCTTGATTTTACCAGTTTTAGCATGAAAAGTCCCGAGCCACCAGCCTTGCTGAACCACTGGATGCCTGATTAGAGGACTATTACTGTACTTGCATAGAGTATTGTTAGCAGCTACACCCACCCACTACTCTGTGCTCCCAGTACCACTCTACAGTAAATTTCCAGTTTGATGCTGAATTCACTTTGGTAGACAAAAAAAATAATTTGTGGTGAGTTTTGATACGTTTTGCTAATCTGCTAACCGTTTCTGTCGCAAATAACTTTTTTCTTATTTTTATTTTAGTGATTTGCGACAATAAATATTGAAAAACAAATTGAACCTAACCTGACCTAACTTTACCAATCTTTATATAAACAAAAAATTAAAAAAAATTAAAAAGATAATAAATAAATAAAAAAAAAAAAAAAAAAAAAAAAAAAAAAAAAAAAAAAAAAAAAAAAAAAAAAAATATATATATATAATATATATATATATATATATATATATATATATATATATAAAATATATATATATATAATATATATATATATATATATATATATATATATATATATATATATATATATATATATATATATATATATATATATATAATATTATTTGTGACAAAAACCATTAGCAGATTAATTCAAAACACACCAAAACTCCGCAGAAAAAAATAGTTTTGTCTACTAAAGTGAATTCGGTGTCAAACTGGAATAACACCCAATAAAATACTAACTACCACCTCAATACAGGGTCAACAAACACAATTTATTAGACACGTTTATGAAACTCTTAACCCCTTGAGGCCCAGCACGTAATAACCGTTGTAATTTGGGTACCAATAGACAATTTTTAGTGACTAGTATAAGCAATATTTTATAGATATGACCTGTTTGGTACCCTTGTCCACTAACTAATTTGGTATATTAACCCTTTCATGCACGGTGACGCGATTGCGTCAAAACGGGCCCGTGTACATCTTAGCTTTTGAGGCGAATTGCGTCAAAAAACATAATAAAATTCGCCAAAAATAAAGTATTTATCAGAATCGCGTCAAAATTTTCTGCGTAAAAGATCCAAGCTAGACCTATAAAATAAAATAATTGTCAACTCGCTCATGCGAATAGATTTGAAGTGATAAGGGCCCGTGTCCCTGTTCACTCTCAGCAGGCAGCGTGTTAGCCCGCCTTCTTAGCCATCCGTCTTCCAACATGTGTTTCAGTTTTCCTCCATTTTCTCAAAATCTACTGGCCATATGAAAATTATAATGGTAGCGTTGGAATCCTCATAAAAGTCCGCTTTTATTGGCATATAAACCATAAAAAGTCGACTCAGGAAGTATCGAGCTACGAAGTGGTGAACGTAAGTATTTCTTATTTCTCTTTACTCAATGTTTTTTGAAGTCGTTAAACTCCGCTATTTATTTGCATTTTTTTAAATTTTGTCTTTCATAAGGCAGAATAATCTCTTGCGAAACCAACGATATATAATAATGCCAGGAAAAAAGAATAATCGTGGTTGAAATTGATAACATAAACAAAACATTCGCCGCACAGTCAGGCCATTCCGCGGGGCAACTTAGAGAGCCCCAAATTGATGTCGCAGTGGACGGAAAAACTTAATAAACTTTTCGTGCGTGAAAGGGTTAAGTGACGTTTCTTAATTTTATGGCTCGACAACAGACAGTTTTTTTATAGCAAAGGAAAGATCTTGGTGTGAAGGGGTTAACTATAGTCACACGTACTTCCAATAGTTACATACAACTCTACACTACCAATGGTGCTACTACAATACAAAGAGGTGAGATCTGGAGTATTTATTTACCTGCAGGATTGGGTTGGCCATGTGTATGTTCTCAATCCCCACACTGGCTCGCTTCAGCAGTGGATTGGTGATTCCCCACAGCAGACTGACGGCCAAAAGGCAAACCAGCAGATCCATCGCCACCATGTCGGGCTGAGGAAGAAAGGCGACTGAATGACAACACGGTAACACAGGTATTATTCCAGAAAAAACATCATAATCACTATGAAGGACACCTATGTGTTATATGACGTGTTTCAAATTAACCCCTTCACGCCCAAATCTTTCCTTTGGTATAGAAAATTGTATGTTGTCGAGCCATAAAATTACGAAAAATAACTTAATATATCAAATTAGTTAGTAGACAAGGATACTAAACAGGGTATATCTATAAAATATTGCTTATATTCACTACAAATCGTCTAATGGTACCCAAATTACTATGGAAATTACGTTCTGGGTCTCAAGGGGTTAAGCTGCTAATGTCAGGTGCTGAGGCGCTAATGTAAGGGAACAAAACCACCAGTCTACCCATTGAGAGGGTGGTTGGTGGATAATTTCCACATTGTGGGTAGGGTTCATGACTACCTCTTGTCAGTGTCTCAGAAAATGACCGTGCAGTCCTTGTCCATTTTTACCAATAAATATGCAAATAAAATGGAGCTGTCGTCGAACACACGCCATGAAAAAATTGGAACACTCAACGACAGGCTGTAGCGACGGCTCAGTTCTCGTCCATTATAGCGTCTCCGAGTGGCGTTCTCGGTGACCCGAGTGAGACCCGTAAATCCACTTTGAATCTTTCTGCACCGTCGAGTGGCCTAAGAACACCCACATGCTGTCCATTAACTCTGCCTTGGATTACGAGTGCCTCGGAGGACACAGGTGTCTGGTCAGGGCTGTGCCCTGCTACTGGTAACATGTAACCCAGCACAACCAGCCGCATGGTGGTGTCTGGTCAGGGCTATGCCCTGCTACTGGTAACATGTAGCCCAGTACAACCAGCCGCATGGTGGTGTCTGGTCAGGGCTATGCCCTGCTACTGGTAACATGTAGCCCAGTACAACCAGCCGCATGGTGGTGTCTGGTCAGGGCTATGCCCTGCTACTGGTAACATGTAACCCAGTACAACCAGCCGCATGGTGGTGTCTGGTCAGGGCTGTGCCCTGCTACTGGTAACCTGTAACCCAGTACAACCAGCCGCATGGTGGTGTCTGGTCAGGGCTGTGCCCTGCTACTGGTAACCTGTAATCCAGTACAACCAGCCGCTTGGTTGGATCGTCAGCGACTAAACCGGCTCCTCGCTGGTTCTACCAGTGAGGAGGGCGTGCTGGACACACAGATGGACTAAAAATAAAACCATCTTTAAGGGCAGATGAACTCACTATTGAGTCAATGGCCATCCAGCCCCAGCTAGGGGTGAAATAGTGGGCAGCCTGGGGTTAATCCCTACAGGGGGTTCTGCATCCCTGGCACGGTGAGCAGTAAGTGTACACTTACTTATTAATATAATAATATTATAATATAATAATACAAGCCTGAAGAAATCTGTCAACGAGCAGAATCACAACAATCCTCGGCGCGTCACAAGAGGAAGAAGAGGAAGTGTAAGGCCCATCCCCGACATGAGTGGTTTGGGGAGGGGTTTGGACCCCCTCCCCGTAAACCCCCCCGGGCAGGTGGGGCTCGTTAGCCATGGCAGGCAATCCACCCAGGCCCTCGGCTGAACACTGGGCTGCCTCTCAGGAAGAGCATCCGGGGCGTAAAACTCTTGCCACAAATTTATAGGATGAACGCCGAATACTTTTATTAATTGATATAATTCTTGCGTCTGTCTCCCAAATGGTTCGTTAGACAGGAAAACGTCTTCAATAACTCTATTTGCATCTATCAAGATCTAAAACACTCATTCCCAACCATTTTTTATATATTTGTGACGGAAATGGATTTTCCAAATTTCGAGAAAAAATGCAGATCCCTTCAAATTTTGGTGAAAATTTTAAAATCTCATATTCTACTGAAAATGGGTCTATAGATGTATTAGGTCACGGTGAACACGACTCTGTGTACAGTTTTGTGATGAGCCCAATGCTACACCCTATTTCACCCCATATCCCCTTATACAAGCCATGGGAATAACCATCATTGCCCTGTGACTGGGTGAGGCGGGTCTCCTGACACACACACACACACACACACACACACACACACACAACAACGGCGCAGATTACGCCAGACTACTACTACTACCACCACCACTACTACTACTACCACCACTACTACTCTTATCATCACTAATATGCCATAAATAAGGTATTTAAGGGTAAATCTCACCTGATTTACTCTTAAATATGTCTGTATATCTGGGATAATAAATAAACACGGCCGCCCAGTTGGTTCCTGAACGCTGATTGGGTGACAACGTAGCTAGGCTCCTGATTGGCTCTTGGGAATCCTGAGGTGACTAGTTGCAGATTACGTATTTAAAACGAAAAATAGCTTTTTTATTCGTGCACTGATATAGGATTGCATAGCCTTGTTGAAAACCCCAGCTTTTTTAAGAACTTTTCATAAAAAAAGTCTCCGATATTTAAGGCCTACGTAAAAGAAATATGATGCAATCTTTTAGTAACACCGTACATATTACCGATTTTTTGTTGATAATTCTTTTTTTGCAATAAATATAGGGGGATTTTTGTGTGTTTTTATATATTTCGATATTTCCGCATCGTATTATGTATAAATCGCGAGCTTGGTGGATGTATTTAGTTTTTTTGTCTGAGGGGTTTTTAGTTTACACTTTAACGTCAACCTTGTTCTTCCTTGTATTTGAGCTGTGAGGTTATTTGTGTGTGATTAGCTATGCCTACAGTCGCAGTGTGTTTGTGTGTGCCTATGTGACGTGTTTTTCACGTTTTTAGTGAAGGAATACATCTGACTCAGTCGTTTAAAGGGTCAGATTATTGAAAAAATAAAACATGTTTTACTCCTTGGTTTCAACACTGAACTAGGATCTGTTACTGTTTATAAGGTACACACATCATATACTATTTGCCCATATTTTTTCACGAATTATAGAACCTTCGGTAAAAAGTCGATCTGTGTTGTGGTGAATTTGAGGCTTTTTTCGGGCATATGTTTGATACCCAATATTTCATTAATTCCTCGTTATTTCATTGTTTTTTTAGGCTTATTGTGTCCTATTTATCTTTATTTTACTTTATCCGTGTTGATTTATTAATTATTTTATGAATTTTATGTGTTTTGGTTAATGAAGGAATAAGTTGCTGGGCTGCCGCCGGCAAGCCGCCGTGCCTGTGACGTCACGGCTGTGTGACGTCACAGCGTGTTTACATATGTTGGGGCCGCAGGGGGTGTTCATGGCTATGGGATCATTACTAGCCTTAAAACACGGGATTACTGGCTGTATGCAAGGCTGAGCAAAAGTATATAGGGAAAATATCAATGCAGAAACCCGAAAATAGGCTCAAATAGGTGAAATATTGGCTGTTATAGCTATATAGAGAGGAACGATGATTTCTTACGTCCATTATTTGCTATTATGTAGGTCATGTATGTGTTAGTATCCTAGGAACTAGGCCTACCCCGTGTTTAGGCCTATGCCAGTATATTAGAGGGGGGGGGGGGGCATATATGCCTAAAATATGGGGGGAGGGTAAAAACAGGAACTACCTCGTGTAGGTCTCACGGCCTCTTGTAGCTTTCTTATGTTCTATAATCGTTGCATTTGCCGTGCCATGGTGTATATAGCCCGTGACACACTATCAATCTATGAAGCCAGCCTGACACACACACACACACACACGTCAAGAGGGTATCCGGTCATTTCGCCACACCATGGAGTAGCTATGTGGGAATTTTTTTCAAAATTGTTAAATGCTATTGCAAGAGGTATCAGTGGAAAGGTCTTGAAACAAACCGTCCAATGACACCAAGATGACCCTCCTAGGACCTAAAATAAGAAAGTTACATCAAATAGAAGTTCGCCTTTTGGGCATATTTTTGTCTTATAAAACAATAGGATTATTGTGACCGATAAAAATTTGGCATCATGAACACTCATGGTTAGGTTAGGTTAGGTTAGGTTAGGTTAGGTTAGGTTAGTTAGGTTTCATTAAAACATAAGGTTAGGTTAGGTTTATTTTTTTATTTATCTATTTTTTTATTATTTTTTTGTTTTTTTGCGCAAAATAAAACTAGCACCATTAGAACAAGCACCTATTGTAGGCCAAGAAAAAGTAGTTGGTGTCTCTGAAAACGAACGTGAAACTCTCCTCCATAATTACCAAACAAACAAACAGAACGAACGAACAACGAAATGAAAAACAGTGCATTGACATCGATTACAGATAGCCTGATAAAATTGTTGCTACTCGATAAAAACTTATCAAATTCGACATATAGACGGACAAATAACTAAAGAAACTTATTTTATTAGTTTCAAGATTAATTTCACTCGCCTTCAGCAAAATTGACGAGCGTTTTGGCGACCTGTCACGAAACACATCTCCATTTCCGCGGAATGTACGTGATTTCAGAAATGTTCCGAGAATTTTCGAGAATTGTTTCTGCAACGAGTTGAGGGTCAATGTGTGTACTACGTCATCAAATCATGTGTAAGCTCGTGCAATCACAGGAAAACACACAAAAAACTGATTTCTTAGGGGGTTCACAACACAACTTTTGCGCTAAATTTTGCCAATTTCGATGAAAAGAAAACGGGGCTGCGCTGAAATGTTGACAAAGTTGTCAAGCGTGAAATCGGAGAATATGCACATACCTACATGGAGTCATTTCGCCCAAGGTTACTGGTTGTTCATTTACCTCTCACTTGTTAACTGCTCAGTGGATTGGGTGAATTGATTTTAGAGTGGGCGAATTGACTCTTACATGTGGGCGAAATGACCGTAAACCGTCAAGAGTTGCGAGGAAGGAAAGGAAACACTTGTTGACACCCAGATTGACACACACACAACTATCAATATATCATCACTGCCTTATATCAATGCTTCCTCCATGCTTACCTTTGCCTTGCTGGTCCCCGCCCGTCACACACACACACGCCCACCACTACACATCACCTGCCGCCCACCATCACAACACTGAGCCACCCATTGATTACACCCATCACAGGGATACGAGCCCATTACCCATTACATTACTCATTACACAGTGATAATATTGACTTTAAGAGATGGAGAGGTGGTAAAAATAGTGTCTTGTTATTTAGAACTGGATATATTGTAAGAATTAAGAGGCGGAAGGGAGGAAGAAGGAAAAGGCCCGAGGGAAAATCTGTCAACGAGCACAATCACAACAATCCTCGGCGCGTCACAAGAGGAAGAAGAGGAGGAAAAAAGCCTGTTCAAAACTTGCACAAGCGGGACGGACCTCGCCACGCGTGTATCAGTGACCCTGTGTGCTGCAATATGAAGCTGGAGGAACTGTTTGCCCGGGAGGTCAGTATAGGGACTCTGGTTTTCATGAATTAAGCCGTGAGCCTCGGTGTGCTGGCGTGATAATAAGCTGCATGCCTCGCCGCCCTGCCTCACCTCTCCCAGCCCTTGTGTCTTCTCGCCGGGTGTTTGCTGAATACACGTGTGATCATTGGCTTGCAATATATGTAGATCGGCAAGTATGTAGTTTCAACCAATACTCCCTATCGACCAATACACTCCTGCACTTACTGCCCCCCCCTGCTAGTTCACTACCCTAACCTGGCCAATGATGACGCAACCAAACCTCACTGGCGGCCCTTGTGTTATTTTTAATTCGCCGGCTGTTAGAGGGGCTAGAAGTACTCTTTATGATGAGAAATAATCATTCAGGATACTTGAAACCACCGATCGTGTATTGGTTTAACCCCTTCACACCCAGATCTTTCCTTTGCTATATAAAATCGTCTGTTGTTAGCCATAAAATTAAGAAAAGTCACTGAATATACCAAATTAGCTAGTGGACAAGGATACAAAATAGGTCATATCTATAAAATATTACTTATAGTCACAAAAAATCGTCTAATGGTACCCAAATTACAATGGAAATTACGTTCTGGGCCTCAAGGGGCTAAACTGCACATATACTGAATATATGAGTAACATTACAAAGAAGACAGAGGCGCAGTATCAATGATTCCAGACTTCTCTTTCCAAAATGAATAAGCAGAAAAAGCGATCCCCTAATTATCTAATCCATGATCTGTGTTGCAGGTTCTGCTGTGGCGCTACGTGCGAGCCTTGGGTGTGCTGCTGTTGCTGCAGGTCGCCGTGCCCATGGCTGTGTGCAACCTGTACTTCACCGTCATCGTGCAGGGCGTCATCAACCCCGTCACCGTGATCACCCGCCTGGCCGCCTCCTGTGTGCTGCCCTCCAAGCTGGTGCAGGTGGTGGTGCCCATGCTGTGCTTCATCCTCCTGGCGCGTGTACACATCAAGTCATACACGGGTGAGCAAAGTTTTATAGTTTTCATGTAATTCACTAATGAGTATGTTAACCCCTTGAGGCCCAGAACGTAATTTCCATTGTAATTTGGGTACCATTAGACGATTTTTATTGATTATAAGCAATATTTAATAGATATGACCTGTTTAGTATCCTTGTCGACTAACTAATTTGATATATTCAGTGACTTTTTGTAATTGAATGGCTAACAACAGACAATTTTTGTAGTAAAAAAAAGATCTGGGCGTGAAGGGGTTAAGAATACAAGATGAAATGCAGTATGTGATGTATGTATGTAATGTCTTCTTCTTTCTGTTTAACGTCAGATTTTCCCGTATGAGGTTAGACGGTTAATGATACGCTTCCAATTATCTCTATCCATTGCCTCAACCTCTTCAATGCCCAATGCTGCCAGATCCTCTTCAACACACTGCCTCCATGTCTTCCTTGTGCTGCCCGGTGGACGGCGACCTGGCACTTCAACTCCAACAGCTCTCCCCAATGCATCACCACCTCTTCACGTGCCCAAACCACCTCCATCGCCTTACTCTCAGCACTGTACTCAGCTCCTTCAATCCACATCTTGCCACCTCTTCCCTGGACACCTCAAACCATCTCAATGTAGCATTTCTTCACTCGACACTTCTTAGAAAAGTCTCACCCTCCCCCCCCCTCCTCCCTCTAACAGCCTTCTAACAGCCTCCCTCTAAATAGCCATTAGAAAGTCTCACACCTCTTAGAAAGGCCTTACATACCCCCCACCACCTCTACAGTACATGCGTGGGTGCCTCTGTCCACCTGGGAGTCTTGGCGGCGACTGTTCTCGGTGGCGGTGGTGTCCAGGAGCCTCATGATCGTGGTGGCGTGCGGTCTCCTCGCCAGCTTCTACGCCTCGCTGGCACACCCAAGCTTCCGTCTCTTTGCTGTGCCTTGTTCGTCACAGTGAGTGTTATTATACTTGTAAGGAAATGTATGGCCATAAATTTTGTGTAAGGTATGCACGGGGATTATACTGATTATATTTTGTGTAAAAATGGGTGATGAAGGAGACACGGACTAAAGTACTCGCTTCTCAGCCCGTGTCTCCTTAATCACCCATTTTTACAAGGTGGTACGTACGTATTATGGTTAATACGTACTTGCATGATTTATTTTTAAGGTTGTATAATAAATATAAAAAATTGATGCATTCCAATATGTCTTCTTCATATTCTTTAATATTCTTTTTCTTTCTGTTTCACGTCAGTTTTTCTCATAATTTTTATGAGGTTAGATGGCCGATGATACGCTTCCAACTATCTCTGTCTGTCAATGAAATATCAATCATAATCTCCTTTCCAATATGTCAAGGCAATACTTGTGTTAACGTTATGTGTATACCACCCTATTTGTGAACCAGTTTTTCCCCATTTCTTTTTTAAATCTATGCTTTTCCAGCTTGAATCCGTTACTTCTCGTGGTGTTATCAGTGTGTGTTTGGCATTGCAGAGACATCATGTGTTCTAATCGCAAGGACATCATCACGTCCCTGGGCTGCTGTGTGGGGCTGCAGTACGCCTACCGGTACTTCATGGAGCACGGCAACGTGGTCATCCCGGCTCCCGTGCAGCCCAGGAAGCTGCAGCGCATCAAGGCCAGTCTGAGTGTGCAGAGGCTGAGGGAAGCTTGCAACACTCACGGCGCCAGCAAGTTCTCTCTCTGCTACAGCATCATGTTCAGTAAGGGATAACACATATTCACTGTCTAGCTTAACCACTTCACACCCAGATCTTTCCTTTGTTATGTAAAATCGTCTGTTAATAGCCATAAAATTACGAAAAAGTAACTAAATATACCAAATTAGCTAGTAAGGGATAAGTAGTTGTAAGGGAAAGTTAGTAAGGGATAAGTAGTTGTAAGGGAAAGTTAAGGGTGTAGTTAAAGTTAGTAAGGGATAAGTAAGTTGGTAAGAGATAAACACATTGGTTGGGATAACACATACTCACTGTCTAGCTTAACCCCTTCACACCCAGATCTTTCCTTTGTTATATAAAATCGTCTGTTATTAGCCATAAAATTACGAAAAAGTACTGCATGTGTAAAGTACAGCATCATGTTCAGTAAGGGATAACACATTGTCAGTATCTTGTTAAAAGTTAAAAGTATCTAAATGTTAAAAGTATCTACAAACAAGCTCAAGTTCATCATCATCTTTCTGTTTAATGTCAGATTTTCCGATGTCATAATAACATAAAAAAATAAGGAAGCTACAAGAGGCCGTGAGACCTACACGTGGTAGTTCCTGTTACTTAACACTACCTACATCCACCTTTCATCCCCTTCCATGAAATTATCCAGCCTCCTTTTAAAGCTCCCTAATGACTCCGCACTAACTACCCCACGACTGAGTCCATTCCAATCATTTACCACCCTATTTGTGAACCAGTTTTTCCCTTTCTCCCTATAATAAGGTATCGTTTTCCCTCGTAACAGGTATTCTAGTCACTGGGTTGTTTGGGAGGGGAAGCTGGCAAGACCTGCTGCAGATATTCGACCTGCCGCTGCTGACGATGATGCTGTTGTCAACGGTACTCCTGGCCATCACTCTGTTCCTATTCGCACAGGTCTTCCAAATATTCGTTGCTGAGGTTAGTTCATACACAGAAAATTCATGGTTATTACTTTTTTTATGATTTTGTTTAGACTTTTTGAGAAGAGATAAAAACCAGAATACAGAAAGCAGAAATTCATCCTGTTTACTTTCTTTACAATTTTGTTTAGACTTGTTTGGAGAGGGTAAAATTGAGTCTTATGTACCATAAAAATAATATGGTATTATGTTTATGACTAAAATTTTGTAATATGAACTTTTATTTAGGTACGGAAATATTGCAGGAATATTAATCATGATTTTCTTTAACTGTTTGGAGGGGGGGGGGGGGAGCCTCACGTGCCATTTAATATAGTACATACTAATATTTTTATGACTAGAATGTTCATATAGAAACTTTTATCTAAGTACGGAAATATTGCAGGAATATTGACCCAATAAATCTATACTTTGCTTTTGCTAGGACTAAATTCAGATACAACCTTTTATTTAGCATTTAAGCTTTTATTTAATTTATTTATTTAAACTTTAGTACGGAAATATTGCAAGAATACTGATCAAATATATCTGTGCTTTGCTTTTGCTTCAGCCCATCGAGGTTCCGCTAACCAGTGAGGAGGGCAGCGGTAGTTCCGAGGAGGATTCTTGGCAGCTGTGTCACGCGCTCAGCTGCTCCGGGCTGCTGCAGCTGCTGGCATTCTGGGACCTCAAGTCACTGGCTTCCTCGGACCCCAGGAACTATCACCGGCGTGCTCAAGTGTTTATGATCAGCCAACCAGGTAAACCAGTGTTGCATTAGTCATCTTTCTCATCACATCATCATCACATTAGGGGAGGCGGTAGCAGAGTGGTTAGTGTCTCCGAGTGGTCTCGGTGACTCAAGTTCGATCCTCGATGAGAACCAAAATCCACTTAAGATCTTTCTGCACCGTCGAGTGGCCTAAGAACACCCACATGCTGTCCATTAACTCTACCTTCGATGGCGAGTGCATGGGAGGACACGGGGGCGGCATGAGCCTCTAATCACAGGCGTCACTATAAAACTCCTGCCTGCGCCACCACGGGCGAGGGACAACCATCACAGCCCTCAAGTGAACCTCCAGGGCCTGCCATCCCACCCCTGGAGGTCACAGCCTACACGCATTATAGGCAAAGATGTAAAAAAAATATGTATATAAAAATCTGTTTGACGTCAGATTTTCCCATATTACCCAACGCATATTTTGTACTATGTATTCACTTTTTGTTTTCCCCCTGAAATACTTGACTGAAATACTTATTGTTTTCCCCCTGAAATACTTGACTAAAATACTTATTGTTTGCCCCCTGAAATACTTATAGTTTGCCCCCTGAAATACTTATAATTTGCCCCCTGAAATACTTATAATTTGCCCCATAAAATAATTAACTAAAATCATCCTAGGTGGACATCCCCGTAACTGGCTGGGCATCATGAATCCGTCACTGAATCTAATACGCAAGTTTGCCGAGAGGTTACGGCGCCACAACTGCCCCGAGGAGCTGCCCAAAGCCATGCCACCCAAGACTGCCGAAATGGACGTCAACAAGAACGAGGTCGTCAAACCACCGCCTCCCACCCTTAGGTCACGAGTCATCAAGGTATGTATATGACCTGTTGTCTGAATTAACCCCTTGAGACCCAGAACGTAATTTTCATTGTAATTTGGGTACCATTAGACAATTTTTAGTGAATATAAGCAATATTTTATAGATATGACCTGTTTAGTATCCTTGTCCACTAACTAATTTGGTATATTTAGGTCACGAGTAATCAAGGTATGTATGTACAGTCTATTTTTTATAACGAGGCAAAAATTCCATTCTATCTTAAGGTCTCATGCTTAAAATTATGCCATGTTTAGTACAGTTTCATACAGTGCCTATGTATGTAGTAAGGTTCCTCATACCTGTCTGTATATATATAATTTCATTCTTACAGTCTCATCATTCCACTTGTATATGACCAGTTGTTTGAATTAACCCCTTGAGACTCAGAACGTAATTTTCATTGTAATTTGGCTGTCATTAGACGATTTTTAGTGAATATAAGCAATATTTTATAGATATGACTTGTTTAGTATCCTTGTCCACTAGTTAATTTGGTATATTTAGTCACTTTTCGTAATTTTATGGCTAACAACAGACGATTTTATATAGCAAAGGAAAGATCTGGACGTGAAGGGGTTAAGCATTTTATGAAAGACTTGAAGGCAAAAAGTGTGAAGAAGAGTTATAGTGTTTGTGAATTGAACTAAAACAGACTTAATACTAAAATAGCTATTGGACTAAACTAAACTTTAAACTAAAACATACTCAACTAAATAGCTATTGGTAAGACTATTCTTGTCATTCTGAAGATAATTTCACGGCCCCCTGAGAAATAAGTTTGTTATTATTTTCTATATTTCAAAGGTTTAAAAGTATATCTAAACATTAAATTGAGGAAATTAGTCAAGGTACCTAATGATTTTCTATATTTCAAAGGTTTAAAGAACATAAGAAAATAAGGAAGCTATAAGAGGCTGCGAGACCTACACGTTCCCAGTTACTTAGTTCTAGTTAGGTAGTTCCTGTTACTTAACACTACCTACATCCACCTTTCATCCCCATCCATGAATTTATCCAGCTTCCTTTAACCCCTTGAGACCCAGAACGTAATTTCCATTGTAATTTGGGTACCATTAGACGATTTTTAGTGAATATAAGCAATATTTTGTAGCTATGATCTGTTAAGTATCCTTGTCTTCTCACTAATTTGGTATATTAAGTGACTTCTTAATTTTATGGCTCGACAACATACATTTTTTTATAGCAAAGGAAAGATCTGGGCGTGAAGGGGTTAAACATTAAATCAGGATAGTATGGTATGGTATGATCTATCTCACACTGAAACACTTATAACACAGATCATAAAACTAACTCATTCTGTTTTTGCAGCTGTTATTGGGCTTGAAGCGATACCAAATCTTCAGTTACTTTCTGGGTGAACTACCGGACGCTGTGAATAGAAGTATATTTGTGGAAGCGCTGCCTGTGATCTGGGCGGTGCAAGGTGAATATTACCTGCCTGGGTCTTGCTGTTATAATTATATGAACAAAACCTAGTCATTTCTATACTCATATATTTCTTGCAAGAACTAAAGCAGTGATGACGGAGAAAAATTTATCATGCCTGTCTGCATACATAACACTATATTCTTGCTTTAAATTGATTTACAAATTTAGTTCTGTCTTTCTGTGCATATATACATTAACCTATTCTGATGCCTCATAACACATTCACATCCTTTAGTTTGTCTATCTCTGCCATTTCTACCAGTATTTAGTCCATTAGTGATCTCTATATGTGTGTATTTATGTATTTTTTCCCCCGATTTAGCTCTGGGCGACTTAGCAGCGGCATCGTTCACAGAGGATAAGTTTGGTGTAGTGCAAAGAAATATTCCAGACATACTGATGGCTTTCACACAACTACAGAAGGTGAGGGACTTCATGCTATTTGTTTTATCACTTTTTTTTCTTTTTTCCCCTTGGCAAGTCTTTTTTTATATATATGAAAGAAAAAAATCTGCAGGTGTGATCTTTCCACCATGAGACTCGTACATCTGATATTACTTCTCCAGTAAGCACGTATATCAATTAACCCTTTGAGGCCCAGAACGTAATTTCCATTGTAATTTGGTTACCATTAAGCGATTTTTAGTGAATCTAAGCAATATTTTATAGATATGACCTGTTTAGTACCCTTGTCCACTAACTAATTTGGTATATTTAGTTGTATTTCGTAATTTTATGGCTAATAACAGACAATTTTATATAGCAAAGGAAAAATCTGGTAGTGAAGGGGTTAATCACTGTGTCTAGTCAATCAAACCTTGTACTAGTAATCAGTGTGTATGTTTCTCAGGTCCTGGACAACATGGGACGAGCCACCATCACGAGGAGAGCGAACACAGCAGGCAACAATCAGCTTGCGGTACAGCTGAGGAAAGCACTGAAGGCAGCACTAAGATCAGCACTCTACACCGTCACCACCACCTTCGGATCTACAGTACTGTGAGTAGCAAGGCCAGTACGAATACTCAAACACCCAAGGAAAACTCAAATACTCTAACTATGGATCATTATTATCTTCTGTTTAACGTCAGATATTCACATAGTGTCTTTTGAGGTTAGAGGGTCGAAGATATGCTTCCAATTATCTCAATCCATTGCCTCAACCTCTTCAATGCCCAATGCTGCCAGATCCTCTATTTCATAATTAATTGATAAATATGCAGCATTGTCGGAAAATAAATCACCAAAAGTAAGTAGGCAAGACAGGACATGCAATCCTTATTATACATATAGGTTAGGTTCCCTTTAAAGAGCATCACATTTTCTTCCCCAGAGAGATGCAAGTTTCCGCTGAGTGTCAGAATAAGCTGAGATCGTACCTGGAATTCAAGGAGGGATGAAAAACTGAATAGATACTCCCAGACTTATACTTCAACTTGTGGAAATCCTTGGTATCATGAAGGCTTCCTCGGTGTAATGTAATGTGTGATGTCTATACATTCATCATTACATCAACACGTCATCAAATGTTTGGTCTATTATTCCGACATAAAGAGAAAGATAGTTTTCTGACAAATATATTTTCTGACATATACAGAAAGTTTGGTTTGAAACATTTTTATTTTTATTTTAAAATTTTCACATTATTGACCGTTGTTATTTTCCATTGCTTTGATTATTATATAGTTAAGTTCAGTGTTACTTGCCATTGCCTTTATTCAGTGAGAGGGAGTCCCAGTGACAGCCAAGGATCTCAGGCCAGTAGAGTATTCAATTTTCCTCAAGAACAAAACCACCTGGACGGCTTTACAATGTTGCGTATGCTTTCATTATACCATAGAAATCTTTATGGTGTCATCTGTTGGGTTCTTCATATCAGTTTTATAACATTTATGTTATTTCTAATTCCCAAGGCTTTATCTCGGCATTGTCGTTGCATGTTGTACAGATAGTGTTAGTTAGAATTAAGACTTATTACAACCTTTGCCATTGGTTTTGAGTGAGCGGACGCCTTAGCTTTTGTATAATTATAAATTCGCTAAGTTTTTGACATTTTCATTTCGCAACTGCAAAAGTGCAAACATAAACCAATTGTATCACTTTTAGTACATCGTAAACGAAAATTCACTTCTGTATATGCACATTTACTTAAAACCTTAAAACCCGAGCCCCTGTCCACCCAGCAGTGAATGGGTACCGGATGTTAGCTGGGGGTTTGTGAGCCGCCTCCCGGGGTGGTGGCTTCAGCCAACACTAAGCACTAAGGATGAATGATAAAATGTAGCTATGGAGACGGGGCCATACGAGTGTAGCTCAGGCACTGTAAAATACAACTAGGTGAATACATCTGGTAGACGCTGCCGTGAAAAATGAGTGAAATAACATTCTCAATAGCCTTGCGAAGTTGATAAGCCACGTTCAGAAAGGAAAGAATATTGTTTTTTGAATGTTGGTAATAATTAAATCTTAAGTGCGCGTGTGTGTGTATATATGCATGTTAAGTGATATGCCGGCATTTCATCCACTGAGTGACATGAGTGTGTGAGTGATCATCAGTTATAGCTTAGTGGTAGACATCAGTGTCAAGGAGTGTAAGTAGTGGAGGCTCTAGGCAGGTAAAGCCCACCGTTTTATTCAAGGGTTCTGGAATGTTGGCTTTGAATACAACCTTGAACTGAGTCATGTGTCTGTGTGAGCATCCCTCCCGTGGTATCTTTTATATGCTCAAAAAACCCTTCTGTACATTTGCTACTTTTATAACTGTTTCTTTCTTTCATGCCGCCTTGCATGCATGGAAAGGAATGAATTATATTAGGAATAACATTTCATATTAATAAAGAAAATGAAGAGACCTTGCATTTACTCTTACCTTGGCTGAGGGGATTAAGGGATAAAATGCCAGAGTGAAAAATGGGTACGTAATATTCTCTCGGCTGCTATCATACAATACAATATGAATTATATAAAAATAAGATTTCATACTGCTATAAACAAAACATAGACACTGGTTCACTGTATGTACACCTTAAAAGAAATGGAGTAAGGCAATGCTAGAAGGCTAAGGACCCGTGAGGCATGATCAGCTGACTCAACATGTTAATCTCATTCCTCCCTCTTTTTGCCGCCTTGTCACACCCAGTACTGCTTACTGTGTGTTCTGGAGCCATGATGACAAGGGAAAAATTAGATCATGATAAACAGAGACAGTACAGAGCAGTTACTCAGTGTTCAGGCAGCAGCAACATGACAGTGGCAGGAAGCCGCCTATATGGGAGAAGCTGCACCCTCTCCCATGCTTCAATCTGTTGACCACATCAAGGTTTTTCTTTAAAATGTGTCTTAAAACATATTTCAAGCCCTTTCTTGCTGACACCATCGCTTTTTGCTGAACATTTTGCACCCATAATGATGAGGAAAAATGAAAACTGACAAAAACAGACATTCCAACATGACTGCTCAATTTTCAGCCAATCGCACATCTTTAGATGGACAAAACGAATAATCTACATCAGTTACTAATGCAACTTTTGACTATTCATGTGTATAATAATTTTCAATGGTATGCTGTGTAGAAACCATCAAAATACAGGTTGCAAGCATATATTCAAACTTCTGATATGAAGAATTAAAACCACTTTGTTTTAAATAAGATATGTTCTTCACATTTACCGGTTCTTCATGAGTTCATCACATAACGGAGAACATGTTGTAACTGAACTCGTGTGAAAAAACAGTTCTAGTCACCAAACTTATAGTCATAATATTGTTACTGCTCCGCACTTCACCGAGTGTTCGCATCACTTTGCACAGACGTATACTATTTCAGCTTCACTCGTCACTGCCTCTCAAAACAGGGCTTTCCACAGGACATCACCACAGCACTTGAGGCAAACAGTTCACACACGTTGGCGACACCACATTACTGCCTCTCAAGTCTTATGCACTGAGCTGGCATCTTAAAGTTCTGAGTGACTCACCAATATATACAACAAAACTATTTCCAAGTATTTCTATAGTCCAAGTGACTCACCGGTGTATACTTACTACAACAAAACAATTTCCAAGTACGTATTTCTATAGCCCAAGTGACTCACCGACGTATACTTACTACAACAAAACAATTTCTACAAACATCTACAAAGCTAACCTTATCCTCTAGGCCGTGAGTGTGGCCGCTAGAAATGGCCGCATATCGGAGTCTCCAGTTCTGGCCTCAACACGGTGTCAATGACGTGAATGACGCCGTTGGTCGCTATGATGTCGTGTTTGATGACCCGGGCGGCATGACCCACACCAGCCAGACGCCCTGCCAGGTCAAAGGTTGTCAGTAAACATGAATTTATATAAATGTATGTATGCAATTACACAGGAATGTACAGTAAAACCTCTCGTATTCGGACTTCGACATCATTTGGACCTTCTCCTTGTTTTTTTGTTTTTGTTTTTTCTAATCCTCGCATTACTCGGATCCCTCCTTGGCCCAATTAGTCCAAATATGAGAGGTTTTACATTACTTAGTATATTATCTCATTCAATTAGCAGTCCTTAATATATCACAAGAGCTACTCCTATCTGACTCTTTCTCTCTAACCCCTCCCTTTGTAATGCCATATAACCTCTGATGTCTGGCATATTTCCCACTTTTTTTGGCATTAAATCAATCAAATCTATCTGACTCCCTTTTATGAGAGAAGAGAGAGAAGAGTCTTATGAGAGAAGAGAGATCTAACATAGTATACAAGATCACTTACTGGAGTAGCCATCAGAAGTGACTCTCAGCAGTAGTTCCTGTTCCTGGGCCAGGGTTGTGAGCCAGGTGCCGTCCCTCAGTCCCTCGCTGAAGTGTGCGCCGGGCACTATGTGGTACATCAACACGTCTGCCAAACATTTAGATTTTAGGGCTAAGAATTATATGCACTGAGTTTAAGTTTCATGTTCATAAAGCAGGAAGCATGTTCAATACTATATATGTAAGATAAAAGAGGCTGATATTGTGGTGTGAGACATGAAAAGTTTATTACCACAATCACTGCCAAAATTATGTTACACTAGATTGGCACACAAAACAATGACAAACTTGCTAATAATTTTGGAGTCTGTTCCTAAATCCTCAACTTAAGAATTCTGGTTTTCCATTGATGTATGAAAATAAATGCTCCAAATCATGAATAGTAACAACAATAAAAAAGTTATAATTTCCAACACAATGGGTCAGACACAATGCCACAATGGAATAAAATCATATTAATTGAAGTGAGCAATGGTGTTTGTCTGTTTGAGATTTAAGGCAGTGTGTTGAAGAGGATCTGGCAGCATTGGGCAGTGAAGAGGTTGAGGCAATGGATAGAGATAGTTGGAAGCGTATCATCGGCCGTCTAACCTCATAAAACACTATGGGAAAATCTGACGTTAAACAGAAAGATGATGATGAATGGTATTTAATATTTAGCACCCCCTCCCAATCCTCACGTTGGAGGAGGGTGATGTTCTGTATAAAGCTGGACACGGTGGCGTTGTCAATGGCAGCGAAGGCCTCGGTGTTGGGCAGGAACAGGGTAAAGGGTCCCTCCTGCTCCAGTACAGGAGTCAGCCCGGCACCCGTCACCGCCACATTAGCACCTGAGATAACACAATAATATAACATAAGAAAAATTATTAACATTAGGAAATTATGAAAAATAAAAGGAAAAACAAACAAAACCACATACAAACACACATTAAGATCTATGTCTATTTCTCATACACCACATTACCTCCAAAAACGGTCTCACTGTCTCAATCATGCGTAGCTACACTTGTCTCACCACACAGTCATAAGAACATAAGAACATAAGAAAACAAGGAAGCTACAAGACACCGTGAGACCTAAACGTGGTAGTTCCAACCCAAAACTGGGAACCAAAAGAAAACCTTGTCTATATAATTATACACTCTGAATATATTTATAAACACAGGACCAATAACATTCTAATTCCAATCGTCTATGACCCTATTTATGAACCAGTTTCTCCCTATCTATTTGTCTTAAATCTACGTTTTTCTATAAAATCATAAGAACATAAGGAAGCTACAAGAGGCCTCGAGACCAAGACGTGGTAGTTCCTGTTACTTAACACTACCTACATATCTACCTTTCATCCCCATCCATGAATTTATCCAGCCTCTCTTTAAAGCTCTCTAATGACTCCGCACTAACTACCTGTCTACTGAGTCCATTCCAATCATTTACCACCCTATTTGTGAACCAGTTTCTCCCAATTTCTTTTTTAAATCTACGCTTTTCCAGCTCGAATCCGTTACTTCTTGTTCTACCCTGGTTAATAGCTGTAAGAACTTTTCCTACCTCTCCTTTATTAAATCCCTTTATCCACTTAAAAACTTCTATCAGATCGCCCTTACTCTGTGTCTCTCGAGTGAGTGTAAATTTAGCCTTACCGGTGAAGGTGTCGCAGTTGTTGAGGTGGTCGAGGAGGGAGAGGTCAGCCATGGGGTACAACACACGGTCCAGCACGTGAATCACACCGTTGGTGGCCAGCATGTCTGAACGCCTCACACGTGCCCCGTTTATTGTCACAACCTGTCCCACACACACACGGGAGGGAAGAATAGGATAGTGACTTAATTAACTATATGTATAGAGCAAATTAATCCCTCACAGCTTTTGGGAATTGCTAGTATGGGCATCAAATAAATTACAGTAGAAGCTCGATATAACGGAATACTCCAGCAAAGGTCGATTCTGGTATATAAAATTTAAATTAAATTAAATTAAAGTGCACCAAATATTACTATATTTAGGTAATTTTTCTGCAATATCTAGCATTGAAAAATGAAATAAAGGAATTCGAATTTTTTCGATAAATTGAGCTTTCCGGAACATCGAGCTTCTACTGTACTGTATATGGAACAAATTAATCCCTAACAGCTGTTGGAATTGCTAATAATATATTTGAATATACTAAATAGTGATAATTTCAGGCATTTAGGAAGGGAAAGATTGCAGAAAAAGGGTGTAGTAAGCATAAGTTCGCACCTTTTCGTCGTTTCCTCGCTGGTAGACATTGACCCTCAGTTTTCTGCCGCGCGGGGAAGCGGTGCTCAGCATGTCGTTGTCGTCGAAGTCGTCGATACGCAGCTCCCCGGGCACGACATGGAACAGCACCACCTCGCGCAGCTTCTCCGTGTCGTTCTGCAGCAGCGACACAGCAGAGGGCGGCAGCAGCGAGAAGGCAGAGTCCGAGGGAGCGAAGATGGTGAACCCGCCTGGGGAAGGGGGAGAAAAGTATGATATCGGAAAATTTAGATGGTATGAAAAACAATCAGTGGTAGAGGTAAATGTAGTAGTAGTAGTAGTAGTAGTAGTAGTAGTAGTAGTAGTAGTAATATCAGTAGTAGTAGTAGTAGTAGTAGTAATATCAGTAGTAGTAGTAGTAGTAGAAGCAGAGGTAAAAGTAGTAGTAGTAGTAGTAGTAGTAGTAGTAGTGGTATGAATCACGTTTTCTCTCTCAAAAAAAAAAAAAAACCAGTAGCCCTATCCCAAAAAACTTTAAATAAAAAAAGAAGTTTATATTTAAATGTATTTTTCTCCATCAATAACAACCCGATTTCCTTTTGCTGTAGCTCAAAGGAAAGGCCTTAATGTAATCTATGTCTATTACTCAATACATATTTTTACATAAATATCATAGTTTCTTAGTTATTAAGCAAAACGTGATTTTAAAAAAAACCACTCAGGGGGTATACGAAACATAAGAACATAAGAAAATAAGGAAACTACAAGAGGCCGTGAGACCTACACGAGGTAGTTCCTGTTACTTAACACTACCTACATCCACCTTTCATCCCCATCCATGAATTTATCCAGCCTCCTTTTAAAGCTCCCTAATGACTCCGCACTAACTACTCCACGGCTGAGTCCATTCCAATAATTTACCACCCTATTTGTGAACCAATTTTTCCCTATTTCTTTTTTTTATTTTTTTAAGAAGGGGTAGATAGAGTGGTAGGAAAGCACTGGATCTCTCTCTCTCAAAAAGAAAAGAAAAAAAAAACGGGATCTCAAAAAACGTACAAAATAAATACGTTTAAATGTTATTTTCTCAATTAATCACAGTCCGATTTTCGTTTGCTGTAGCTCAAATGAAAGACCTTAATATAATTCATATTTAGTACTCAATATATATTTTACGCAGCTATCATCGCCTTTTGACTTACTAGGCAAAACGTAATAAAAATAATAGAAAAACTATAATGAGTCTACTTTCAATGGCGCCGCCAGGAAATTTTGACTGAGGTGGCCAAGGTTGGACATACATCTAGTGTGGGGTGGCCACGGCGTAACCCATTGAATAAATGGTTAAATCTTCTTACCCATTAACTATTATTTACTATTAATTACTTAAATCTTACTTACATTATAGTACCGCTTATAGTACCGCCACTGCTTTGCAGCAACACTCCCTCATTGACTATTTGACCCCAGAAACCAGTCATTCAGAACCCCCGTTTCCTATCATCACACATCACCACACAAACAATACTGCTCTGCTGCTGTTATTATATTCATGTTCGTATTATGGAACCTCAATTTCAAGGCAGGCGACGGTATCCCTTCTATTCTTCTTTAAACACAAATTTACTACAAACCAGTCATGCGAAACTCCCATCTCCAATCATGACACAAACATTACTACTACTGTTATTATATTCATGTTTGTATTATGGAGCCTCAACCACAGACAGCTAAGGCAATATCATAATTTTCTTCTATCCCAAACACAAAATGCAGATCTTCAAAACACAGAACTTTATCTTCAATCTTTGTTTTTATTTTCATCTTCACCTTTATATATCTTGAAACACAAATCTACAAACAACTTTCTCTGCAGTATTTCCTAAACTTTCCCTCTCCCAGTCAATAAAAATAACAATAACAACACTACAACCATGATATTACAATGATTTTTACGAGTTTATTTAATGGTATTGCCTCGTTATAGCATCAATGTAGTTTCCATGAATGATACAAGCGAGGTTATTTTCTCTTAATATACGAGTGTTATGAGTAAAATAGTCTTGCTTTCAATACAGAGAAATGACATCAATGGTTTAACTTATTAAGTTAATTCATATGAAAATACGTGTATAAATAAAACAGCAGAATTGAAGAGGTTTTAGTTTAGTGGTTGAAAGACGATCGTTAAAGAAAATTGCAATATGAAATGAATAAAATAAAACAAAATATAAATAAAATAGCGGAATTCAAGAGGACGTTGTAAATTAAAAGGTTTTAGTTCAGTGGTTGAAACTCTTAAAAGAAAATTGCACTTTCCACTGCTTCTTTCGCTTTCGGTGTCTTAGTATTAGTATTAGTATTAGTATTAGTATTAGTATTAGTAGTAGAGGTAGTAGTAGTAGTAGTAGTAGTAGTAGTAGTAGTAGTAGTAGTAGTAGTAGTAGTAGTAGTAGTAGTAGTAGTAGTAGTAGTAGTAGTAGTAGTAGTAGTAGTAGTAGTAGTAGTAGTATAGTAGTAGTAGTAGTAGTAGTAGTAGTAGAAGTAGTAGTAGTAGTAGTAGTAGTAGTAGTAGTTAGTAGAAGTTAGCAGTAGTAGTAGTGGTAGTACTATAGTAGTAGTAGTAGTAGTAGTAGTAGTAGTAGTAGTAGTAGTAGTAGTAGTAGTAGTAGTAGTAGTAGTAGTAGTAGTAGGTATAGTATGCATGCGGTGTGTAAGTAAAAGCAGAAGGGAGGGTGGGAGGGAAGGGCCAGGGGCTAGACTCTCCCTCTTAACTGTAGTTTTTCCTCTCCCCTTATACGCTTCACTGCTCCTCACAATTACTAATGAATAACTCTTTACTGGAACAAAAGCAAAATTGTGAGTAAGAAAATATAAAAGAATAGTAAATGAAAGCAGTGTTACATGTAGCTATTCCAAATTTTATGTCGTCAATAAAACAATAACATTTCATAGATATTGAGCTTCGTAATCATAAATCTGATGCGCCAGTAAAACGAATGAATAATAGTAGTAGTAGTAGTACAGTAATATAACAATAACAGTAATAGTAGTACATAACATTTGTTCTTTCCACGCTCGCTGGTTTGATTTAGAACACTTTCTCCTATAACAGCGGTTCTTAATAAGAGGGAGCCAAGAGAGAAAAAGGAAGAATTGTCAAGTAGGCTATTTAACTGTTTATTAAGAAAGCATAAACCCTTAGAAAATCCCTTAGAAACCACTGCATAAGGGTTATTTCTTAAGGGGGGCGTGGGTAATTACCTAGGGGGGCGTGAGCCAAGAGAGTAAAAGGAAGAACTGTCAAGTATTTACCTTTACAAGTTTACAAGTTTATTGAGAAAAAGAGGAGGAAATTACAAAGAGGGGATGGGAAAAGTATACAAAAGGTACAGAAAACAGAAATACAGAAAGAATAATAAAAAAGTAATTTAACATGAAGCTGGCGCGCGAGGGTGAGCGAAGAAAGTCGGTACAGAGAAGCGAGCGTGGCTGAAAACTCTGCGGTAACGCCTTGCCGCGTTTAACTAACTCTAGACTTTATATCCCATAGTCTTTTTTTTGTTATTATTATTACTATTATTATTGTTATTATTGGAGCTATAACAATGTGGGTGGGAGACGAAAATACGATACACAAACAGCATTCACTCTTAAATCGTGACTTAAATCTTCTACTGATGAAATAACATGACATGAAACTCGCCCGCGTAAAATAAACAAAACTCGCACCTCACTTCCCCAATGGCTATAAACTACAAAAACGAGAGCTATGCATTAAAACCACCCACCACCCTTAGCTACACTCATTCTCCCACAGCTGTCCACCACGCAGGCGTAATCTGAGAAATGGTACAGTTTCCCTTCCCACTTTTCCCGTTTCCTAGGTAGTGAAAATGAGCGTCCAGGTAGCCAGCTGACGCGCGCCGCCGGGTAAACAAATGGTCGCACCGCTGCCACTACCGCGCACCCAACCAAGTGATTACATCCATTAAGCCCTGTCATTGAGCACTAATAACCGTGGATAAGATAACGCTGATTATACATTGTTCCCAAGACCATCAACTTGACCTGGTTTCAAGTAGCAGCGTCCAGGGGAAGGTCTCACTGGGATACTTAATTTTGTGCCCGAAATGCCGTCAAGGAGCGATTTTGTTTACTCCCTCGAGAGCAAACTTTCTCACCAGCCTGCGGACACTTTTTTTTCACGTGTTGGCTAATGACTCTCGCTTTCACACGCCGCATCCCAGGCTATGAAAACTATTACCAGGTTACTATTACTATTGTTATTATCATTATTATCCTTATTGCTATTATTATTATTATTATAGAGTTCGAATTATTACCATGGTGGCACGAGTTACGAGGAATGGAAGTGTGTTACGTTATAAAGCTCATCTCGAAATAACGAAACGAACCTCTTGCAATATTACTCCTTCAAGACTTAAATCATGTCAACTTTGGCTGTGGTAGAATGGGGGCAGCTCTTCGAAAATTAAGTTAACATAATCTACGTATATTCTTATATTTGGTCGTTTCTGTTATACATACAAGTGACTGACTGTTTTTATGAAGTTAACGTGAGTTGCAAGAAGAAAGAAAAAGAAGAAGAATCTGAAGCCGGGCCATTACCACTGAAGAGGACTCAGAAAAGTTACAGAAAGACCTAGACAAAATATATAAATGGCCTGACAAAAACAACATGAAATTTAATAAACAAATATTTGAGCTCATTAGATATGGTCCTAATAACAACCTGAAGGAATTTGGATATAATGTAGGTGATGAGAGGATTGATGAAAAAGAGTCCCTCCGGGACCTCGGTGTAGTCATGAGTAAGGACTGCACATTCAGCAGCCATATCAACCAGATAGCAAAGACTGCTCGACAAACATCTGGCTACATCCTCCGAACTTTCATCACCCGAAACCCAAATCACCTCCTACCACTGTGGAAAACTCTCGTTGTCTCCAGACTGGAATACTCTTGTCAGCTATGGTCTCCTCACAGAGTGAAGGAGATACAACAATTGGAACAGCTGCAAAGAGTATTCACACGCAAGCTTAACATTGGAGTTTCCCTTGACTACTGGGAACGACTCCAACACTTAAAATTGTACTCTCTACAGAGACGACGAGAGAGATACATAATAATATACACCTGGAAAATTCTTGAGGGCAAGGTGCCAAACCCAACACCTAGAGGAGAGGAAGTCATCAAGAGCAGGGAACTCCCAAGGTTGGGGCGGGTTTGCCAAAGAAAATCAATTGGCAGCACATCCCAAAGATTGAAAACTATCCAGGCAGAGAGTTTCTGTAATACAGCACCCAGACTGTTTAACTGCCTGCCAAGGTCAGTCAGAGACATAACAGGGTGCTGCACAGATACTTTCAAGCGGAGGCTAGACAAGGTCCTACAAGAAATACCTGACCAGCCTCCAATACCACACGGACAGACTTATAGAGGGGCTGGGTCAAATTCCATCATTGACCAGATCCAGTACCTCAAGGTCGAGGGAATGTGTGGAAAAGGCGGATCCCCAGATTGGCCCTGATGCTTACATCAAGACTTCAACAAGGTAGAACAAGGTAGAGGTGACATGAATACTCTTGAGATTACAGCGTCATAGTGATTGAGAGAGCAATGATAAGAGCGAAGATAGAGATATAGATAGAGAAAGACAGAACAAAAAGAATAAGTATAATCTAGAAAGAAGCAATGATAGTAATATAAACCAAACATGTTGCTTCATGCAATGTTGCTTCTCTTGCTCTCTTCTACCGTTATTTTCATGCTCATTGCTCTTCTGAATTTGCTAACTGCATGCCTCCCCCACTCCCGCGGCCTCGCTGCACAAGACTTTCTACTCATTCTCAACCCTATTCTGCCCATCTTCCTAATGCAAGATTTAATCAGTATCTTTACTCTTTCATCCCTTTCACTGGTAAACTCTGGAACTCTCTTCCTGTTTCTATTTTTCCACTTTCCTATGACTTAAATCTTTTCAAAAGAAGAGTAACAAGACACCTCCCGAACTAAATTGGCTCACCCCTCTGTTTTTATTTTATTCTCTTACTGTCTTCTTTATAGGGACTGGCAACTAAGCGGGCTTTGTGTTACCCATTTTTGTTGTGCCCTTGGCCAGTTCCTTGTGATGTAAACAAACAAAACAAAAACAAAACATGTCAATAGAAAGATTGATGACATAAAAAAAAAAAAAAATAGTAATAAGGGAAATGAAGACAGAAGTTTGGAAAGGGAAAAAAGACACACACACACACACACACACACACACAACAGATGTTTACCTACAAGTTTCACCTCCCACCACAGGCTAATAAGTTAACCATTGCGTCCCCTTCTCCCTTCTCCCACACACACACACACACACACACACACACTCATTGCTAAACACCATCCCTTTCCATGTTAGTTATATTTAAATCAGTGTTATTTTCAATTTTTTCTTTAAAAAAGTTCTTTAAGTCAAATTACTGGATAAATGTGTTAGGTTTGAGAGAGAGAGAGAGAGAGAGAGAGAGAGAGAGAGAGAGAGAGAGAGAGAGAGAGAGAGAGAGAGAGAGAGAGAGAGAGAGAGAGAGAGAGAGAGAGAGAGAGAGGCTGGCGAAGTGGTGGTTAGAGAGGAGAGAAAAAATATATAACAGCTGTAGAGCACCATACTTTAGCATCCCTTAACATATATTTACTCATTAATTATTAGGTTTCTTACCTACCTACCTACTGACCGATCTATCTATCTATCTAGTTACCTATCTCTCTATCTATTTATCTATCTATCTATCAGTCAATCTGAGTTAGTGCTTTCCTTAATCTAAATTTCCCTTAAAAATACTTGTTGTATCTTTACGTTTCACTAAATTTGTTAACCTTAACACCATATAATTTGTTTAATTAAGAATGAAGCCAGTATTTTGTTTCTTTTTCTTTCTCGCTCTCTCTTTCTACTACTACTACTACTACTACTACTACTACTACTACTACTACTACTACTACTACTACTACTACTACTACTACTACTACTACTACTACTACTACTTCCCCCCACCATCCTGACCCACATCCCACCACCTCCCCAACACACACATACACACACACACACACGCGGGACAATGGTGTAAAACTTTCCATGGAGAAACCAAACGACAAAACAACGAAAGTTATGGCAAAAAAAGGGAAGTACTTGAGAAACATTTTGTCAGGGCAAGAACTGTGTGTGTGTGTGTGTGTGTGTGTGTGTGTGTGTGTGTGTGTGTGTATATGTGTGTGTGATGGTGCAACACGATCCTTTGCTCTCTGCTATTGCATATAATAGCTAATCACTAACCAATTATATGATCAGTCGCTTTTTATTGTCGTCATCACGTAAATAAAAATCTAACCATGACAACCAAAAAGTTGAGAACAAAATTTTAATAATACACCCAAACAAATTCCTTTCTTATACTATATCTATCCTTATTTCTTATTCTTATCTTCTTAATCCTTAGTCTTATCCACTGCAATACACGAGTTAAATTATACATTACTAACTGAATTATCGAATGGCACTATAAGGTATAAATAAAATTGATATAGATGTGAAGAAGTTACAGAAAGCAAGAGACAGAATATACCAAATTTCTCCTTGCTTCTCTTCCTCTCTTCGTCCCTCCCTCTCTCCTCTCCTCCTTCCTGCCTCTCTCTCTCTCTCTCTCTCTCTCTCTCTCTCTCTCTCTCTCTCTCTCTCTCTCTCTCTCTCTCTCTCTCTCTCTCTCTCTCTCTCTCCTTCTCCTACAACAACTACTACAACAACAACAACTACTACTACTCCCTCTCTATCTCTTCTCTCCTTCTTATATCTCTCCCTCCCCCTCCTTCCTAACCCCCTGAGGAAGACAAGGGCACGGGAACAATGGGCGGGGTCAAAGGGTAGTTGGGTTGTTAGTGATCGCTTGTTGGCTGTAGTGACAAAAACAAAAACTACCCAAGCGTACGTAGCGACAGGAAGGAAGCGCGGGAAAGAAGGAAGCGCGAGAGGAGGAAGGAAGGAAGGAAGCAGATGAATTCTCTTATAATGTTGATGATATCTTCCTCCTCCTCGACAACTTTCCCTCGTCAACCCGCCCACTACGCCCACAAATACCCCCCCCCCCCCGACCACGCCCTCATTCCGTCACATCAGTGTATTGTAAGCTGGGAGTGATGAGTAAAAGTGTCTCCCGAAAACGTGTTATTTTTTTATGGAAAGAAAGAATACAATGGAGAATCCTTTCAATCTTTCCATGTTTGTATTATTATTATTACTATTAGTATTGTTATTATTATTGCTATTGTGTTTTGTTTTGTTTTCATTCAGTTGGAAAATCAAGCAAGGATACATAAATTAACCTGTGAGTGAGCTTTAATATAGTAAAAAAAAAAAAATGACTCATTATTACCGACGGAATTTTTGATTAATGGAAAATGAGACGTGAGAGCTTTAAAAAAAAAAAATATATATATAATATAATAAATAAATAAATACTATAAGGTCATATTTAGACTTTTTGTTAAGGCTGTGAAAGGAACAATGAGTATTCTGTTAACGAAAAACAAAGTTGAAAGACACAATAAAAAGATAAAAAAGATCCATAGTCAAGATGGAACCATCTTGTTCTTTACATCTTTTCGACACATAAATAATTCTTCTTCTATGACACTACATGAAAACCTTCGTATATCGCTTTCCTGATTATATTTACCACCAAAAGAAGAAAAAAACGTCATTTAGCAACACCGCACAATTGTAGAGAGAAAACTACAATGAAATACGATGGTCAAAGGCGTTTTCTGCGGGGGATTTTTGGTTGCAATCGGAAAATTTTCGATTGCAAACGGTCACAACAACAACAAATGATTGCGGGTCGGGCCAATCATCTTCCCTGGAAGGTTGAACAGGGATCGAAATGTGAGCAACCGAAAATTTTTCGGTTGCAATCAGGATCCCCGCAGAAAACGCCTGAAGTTAAGAATGAACAGGATTTCGCACCTCAGAAAACGTAAAAGTCAACCATTGCCTCAAAAAATAAAATACAATGAAATAAAAATAAATAAATAAAACGCCGGTAACTAACTTTCATGCACGGCACTATGCTTCTAAACAGCGCTATTACCACTCTTTCTTTTACTTTTTTCCCTGTGTCGCGGAGAAAGGGAAAGCGCTGAGGCAAGGAAGTAAAGGGCAACACTTTTCAGGACCTCACGAGAATTACGGAGTCGCTGGGTGAGAAAAGTACATTGTTGACATGAAACCTTACGATAATTATAATTGCTGCCTTCCTATACCCAAGCACACACACACACACTCTCTCTCTCTCTCTCTCTCTCTCTCTCTCTCTCTCTCTCTCTCTCTCTCTCTCTCTCTCTCTCTCTCTCTCTCTTTAATTTAGATTTTAGATCAACGCATAAGCCTAATAGAGAACCTATAATTCCCACTTCCCGTCCATTACACAGCCTCTGCTATACATCCTGCTTCACTGAGAGAGAGAGAGAGAGAGAGAGAGAGAGAGAGAGAGAGAGAGAGAGAGAGAGAGAGAGAGAGAGAGAGAGGAATTCATTTGTGCTACTATCCTCATAAATCTCTGTCCTTATCGAGTTATACTCTTCATATTATTATCTTCTCTCCTGAACCCACCTCAATGACACTCACTTGCATCCTCGAGTTTGATACTGCATCGAATACTGTGACACACACACACACCCACACACTCACCCTCGGTGGTGAGCATGGCCTCCAGGTTGGCTCTCCGTATCAGCGCCATCAGAGTGTTGAGTCGCAGCTCCTCCATCAGGCCGGAGAACATCATGTTGGACTCCTCCCCGGACTGCAGCTTGCCCGCCCTGCGCCCCGAGCCCCCCGAGGCGCCGCCCTCCGCGCGGCCCACGGAGGCGTGGTGCTCCTGCGGCCGCCCGCCGCTCAGGGACCGCTTCCTGCCCTCCTCCTCGATCAGCAGCGGGGCGTCGATGGCGTTGGCGTCGTCGTGCACCAGCAGGGTGTGTGATTCGGGCGGCTCCTGGATGAGCAGCGCGGCGTCCACCACCTGCGCCAGGGCCGCGGCGGCCGCGTCGGGGTCGCCCTTGTCCACCAGCACCACGTCATCGTACTCCTTGGTGGCAGACACCACGTACGTGTCGTCGTCCAGGGCGAGGGCGGGGTCCGTGGCGCCCACACCCACACTGCTACCGCCCACGCCACTCAGGTCTATGAACAGAGGCTCCTCCGTGGTTCCCGAGGCTGGACCTGACGCGCCCCCATGGCCTTGGCCCTGACCCTGGCTGTGGCCCTGGGTGTGGCCCTTGGCTGCGGTGCTGACGGAGGCCGGGGCGCGGACATCGATGGGCGGCGCCGCCCCGGATGTGCCGATGACGGGGCGCCAGGCCCCGGTGTTCCCCTGGCCCTTCACCACCTCGTCCTCGTCCAGCAGGTGGCCCATGGCCATGGCCGCTGACAGCGGGGCATTGATCTGGCCACTGTAACTGCTGCCTCCTGAGCCTGTGGCTGTGGCGGCCGAGCCCGTGTGGCTGTACGAGCTGGCCCCGGGCTGCGACGCCCTGTGTCCCGTGCCAGTGCCGGTGCCTGTGCCTGTGGGGGCGCGGTAGCCAGTGCCAGTGGCAGGGGGCGAGGCAAAGCTGCTTCCTGAGGATGGCACAGACGCCCTGAAGCCCGAGGAGGCTGCCTGGCGGGCTCCCGTGACGCCCTTGGCGCCACTGCCGGTGAAGCTGTAGCTGCTCACCCCGCCACCCGAGGCCGAGGCACTGGAGGCTTTGGATGAAGGTGATCGCACCGAGGTGAAGCCCGTGAAGCCCGTGGCTGCCGGGGGAGCGCCGTAGCCCGCTGCTGGAGACCCCACGCCGGAGGGGGAGGAGGGAGGTGCGGCGTAGCTTGAGGAGGGAGGGGACTGTTGCGACACTTGGATGTACCCGTTGTTCCCCCCGCCCCCACCACTATGACTACCACCTCCACTATGGCCCCCACCACTTCCATGGCCACCCCCGCTATGTCCATTACCCCCAACATGTCCCCCACCCCCACCACCATGGCCCCCACTACTATGACTACCACCACTACTATGGCCACCACTGCTACCATGACCACCACTACCATGGCCATCTCCACTATGACTACCACCACTACTATGGCCACCACTGCTACCATGACCACCACTACCATGGCCACCTCCACTATGACTTCCACCACCACCACTATGGCCACCACTGCTACTATGGCCACCACCGGTACTATGGCCCCCACCTGAAGTACCACCGTTACTATAGCTGCTACTACCACCACCATGGCCCCCACCACTACCATGACTACCACTGCTACTACTATGACCACCACCTCCACCACCACCATGGCCACTAAACCCTCCTCCTCCTCCACCATAGCTACTACCTCCTCCACCACCACTATAACCCCCTCCTCCTCCACTATAACCCCCTCCACCTCCTCCTCCGTAGTGAGATGCAGGTCTTCGGTAGTAGCTGGAAGTCTCCTGACCCTTCCCTTTGTTAAGCAGACTCTTGGCTTGCCTGAAGAAATTCCCTTTGAGTTCGAACACTTGGCTCTTGAGGTTCCGGAGGCCGTCGAGGATCGGGGCTTTCAGGTTCCTCAGGCCCGTGAAGGCTTTGGTCTTGAGCCTTTGGAGACTTCGTAGAGGATTACCTTTCCTTTTACCACCACCGCCTCCGTATCCTCCTCCCCTGTGACCACCACTGCCATAACCCACACTGCTCTGTCCTCGTCCCTTGCGATTGAAAGACGGCCATCGGAAGATATTGAAGTTGACCCCCGCAGCAACACCCACCAGGCACACTAGCAGCACCAGCGGCAGGACCCTCATGGTGAAGGGCGCACGCAGTCACAGCGCCTTCAGCCCCTTAGGAGGAAGGCTCGACGCTACACACGACACCTCAACATCGTCTGGTCTTTGCGAGTTCGAGAGCGTTGCGAGATGCTTTGCGAGTTCAAGTTGCGAGAAGCTTTGCGAGTTCAAGTTGCGAGAAGCTTTGCGAGTTCGAGTTGCGAGAAGCTTTGCGAGTTCCAGAGTTGCGTTGCGAGATGCTTTGCGAGTTCGTGTCGACTTCCCAACTAAACGTACTTCGCTGAGCCAATTTTACAGTCACTGACGATGGTTATATCTCCGGTAGGTTACAGGAACTACCACGTGTAGGTCTCGCAGCCTCTTGTAGCTTCCTTATTTTCTTATGTTCTTATGTTGCAGAGTGCGTGCACGTGTGTGTGTCGTGCGGGGGCGAGTGAGCAAGTGAGTCACGATAGCCTCCTCCCTCGCAGGACTCAACGACATATGCTGGGACGACACCCCTTACCTCCTTCCCCCTTCCTACGTACTTTCTCTTTCCCTGAGTATCCCAATGCTTCCCCGCCTCTTGCGTATAGCAGAGGCACAGCACAGTACTACGACATGATGAAGTAAGTTAGTTAGTTGGTTAGTTACCGACACACGGGAGTTTTGAAAGATGGGATGTGTAGAGAGAAGGGAATAGAGATGGTGTATTGGTCTTTGTCTATACATTGCTAGATTGCTAAAGATTGCTAAAATATTAGAAACAAAAATTCTCTCTCTCTCTCTCTCTCTCTCTCTCTCTCTCTCTCTCTCTCTCTCTCTCTCTCTCTCTCTCTCTCTCTCTCTCTCTCTCTCTCTCTCTCTCTCTCTCTCTCTCTCTCTCACACACACCTAGAGCACCTCATACACCTGTAATAATAAAAGAAAAACTCTATGTAAATACAAATACCTTTCTATCAGTGTATCTATCAGAAAACAAATCGCATATTCTTGTCAAGTAATTCAACTATTTTCTTATTAAATGCGATAATAACATTCTTCCGCGACGTAATGACCAACACAGGTGAAGATTTGTAAATATTGAAGACGAATGTAATATCATCGTCTAATTAATGTAGCACAGGTGTGAATAAGGTGATGAAACAATAAAAAATAGTAATAAGAGGATAATAAAAGTAGTTAGAAAAGAATAATAATAAAAGAAGACAAGAATAATAAAGAGTAGAGTAATAATAGTAGTTAATAATAAATAGTAATTAATAATATAGTAGGTAATAATGAAATAAGGTGATTATATAAAAACAGAAAGCGAAATGAAGACAAGGAAACTAGTGAGAGTGACAATAAATAATGGAGAAAAGGGGGATGGTGATTGATGCTAGTAGTGGGTGTTGTGTTACTCTTGCCTCCTCTTCCTCCTTCTCCCTCCTTCTCTCCCTCCCTTTCCCTCCTTCTCTCCCACCTTTGCCTTCATCTCTCTCTCCCTTTCCCTCCTTCTCTCTCTCCCTCTCCCTCCTTCCCTCCCTCCTTCTGTCAGCACCAAATGGCGATGTCAACAATAGCAACAACTCTGAGCGATTCCCACGAGGTAGCATGTGGCCCTATAATTGCTTGATTGCCAGATGAGGACGCCCTCCACCCCTCCGTGTGTGTGTGTGTGTGTGTGCGTGCGTGTGTGTGTGTGTGTGTGTGTGTGTGTGTGTGTGTGTGTGTGTCTAAGCGCGCGAGTAATTACCTATTTTTCCCACCTTCACATCAAGTACGTACTTTTAAAAACCAAGCAAAACACACAATCTTCAGTAGGACGCCACACGGAAAACACAAAGGAGACGAAAGATTAAGATACTGGTTAACTCTTGCATTAGTAAGATGGATATGTGTGCGAGTATTACCTATTCTTCCCACCTTCAAATCAAGTACTTTTAAAAACCAGGTCAAAAACACAATCTCAAATAGGGGAGCGCACACACAAAAATACGAAGGAAGGAGGAAGAGGTGAAGGAAAGCAAGACGGAAAACACGAAGGAGGAAGGAAGCGTTCTTGAGTAACACAGATTGCTAAAAGGTGTCGTAATAACCTGGCGAGGAGAGAGGGTGTGCGCCTGTGTATGGAGCCGGCGGGGGTACTTCCTTCAGCTCACCCCTACGTAAACCCTAAGTTCCCTGAGGCTCCCACAAGACACCTGACTCCTAATTCAGACTCCCTAATTCTTGCAAACACCCCGGAAATAAGTACTTTTTCCTCCTTTCCATTTCATCAGTCATACGGAAATGCAAATTCTGTCAACACTACAGTATCTACTTGTGATACGGTTTGTGCATGTGGTGTGGTGGTTAACGTCTTGCAGAGTCCTTAGTTCTGTAGCTACTCTTGTTTTTGCTCAACACCACCTACCTACTTGTTAAACTATTGCTTGTAATGTAGGTTTTTTTGGGTTTTTTTTTTACGTTGAAGGCTACAGTGTGTGGTGGTTAACGTCTTGTGTTCTAATAAGTTATGTACTCTTGTTTTCACTTTGCATTTCGCTGTAGGTATATAATTTTTTTTTGTTGCTACTCGTTTAATATATTTTTTTAATGTATTTCGGTTTTTCTGTATCTTTTGTATACTTGCCCCCCTCTTTGTAATTTCCTCCCCTTTTTCTCAATAAACTTGTAAACTTTGTACCCTTGTGATGCGCAGTGTGTGGTAATTAACGTTTTGTATTCTAATAACTTCTGTACTCTAGTTTTCGCTTTGCATTTCGCTGTATATACATTATTTTTGTTGCTATTCGTTAAACTATTGATTGAGATATGCGGTGTGTGGTTGGTGGTTACGGTGACATCCTTTCATTTACTGAGTCTTGCGTGGTTCTAATAAGTTCATCCAGACACACACATTCACATCCATAATTCCTCATCAGACAGACACACATTCACATCCATAATTCCTCATCAGACAGACACACATTCACATCCATAATTCCTCATCAGACAGACACACATTCACATCCATAATTCCTCATCAGACAGACGCACATTCACATCCATAATTCCTCATCAGACAGACGCACATTCACATCCATAATTCCTCATCAGACAGACGCACATTCACATCCATAATTCCTCATCAGACAGACGCACATTCACATCCATAATTCCTCATCAGACAGACACACATTCACATCCATAATTCCTCATCAGACAGACACACATTCAGGCCAGATGACGCGTTTTGCGGCACAACACCGTAAGACAAAACCCATCACAAGACCACCAAAACCACGATAATGACGGAAATCTACATCTGTATGTGATAATATGTTAATGAAGTGAGTTAATATGTTACGTAGGTTATCAGGGCATCGTCTGCAGAGTTAAAAAGGAGCTTAGAAAGTTAGGGAAGTTAAATTAGGGAGGTTATATAAGGGAGGTTTTACACTCTTCTCTTACTTTATTTTTTAATTATCCTCATTTTCCTTGATTTAAAAAAGAAATAGGGAAAAACTGGTCCACAAATAGGGTGGTGAATGATTGGAATGGACTCAGTAGACAGGTAGTTAGTGCGGAGACATTAGGGAGCTTTAAAAGGAGGCTAGATAAATTCATGGATGGGGATGAAAGGTGGATGTAGGTAGTGTTAAGTAACAGGAACTACCACGTGTAGGTCTCATGGCCTCTTGTAGCTTCCTTATTTTCTTATGTTCTTATGTTCTTTCTTGCCTTTAGATACGCATACATATACCAGACATCACTTCATTCCTTTATCATTCTCTCCTAATACTAAGACTTCACAAAAAATGAAAGGAATGAGTTTAAATTAAAAAAAAAAAAAAAAAAAAAATATATATAAGAGATTTAGAGGGAAAAAATCTGAAAATCATGTCTATAAAAAAGGAATGAAAATCCTTTGATGAAAAAATGAAAAAATGAAAAAAGATAACAACGGAAAAAAAATGCAAAAGGAATGTAAAGAAAAAAAAATCTGAAAATCATGTCTATAAAAAAGGAATGAAAATCCTTTGATGAAAAAATGAAAAAATGAAAAAATGAAAGAAAAAAATAATAAGGAAAAAAACTGAAAAAGGAATGTAAAGAAAATAAACTGAAAATCATTTATAAAAATAAATAAATTAATTAATTAACATTGTACATAAAAAAAACAAGTCTAAATTTGCCGCCTTTCACTATACGTGTTTACCATAAGTGATGACATAAATGACGGAAATCGTTTTTTGAAAGTACTGTTAAAGGCATGACATCACAATCCCCTTCCCCCCCCCCCCCCCTCTCTCTCTCTCTCTCTCTCTCTCTCTCTCTCTCTCTCTCTCTCTCTCTCCCCCCCCCTCTCTCGCTCTTTACTTCTTTGCTGCAACCCCGCCACCAACGCTTCCCAAATGGCAAAGTTTCTCAAGTTTCTCCTAAGTTGCTTCATTGACGGTCTCATAATTGCTACCACACGCTAGGTACACCGCTCGATCCCCGCTGGTGGTTGAACGGTGGCTGGTGATGCAAAGACTAAGCTGTAGGGCTACACAAATATTTTTTTTTTCTCTCTCTCTCTCTCTCTCTCTCTCTCTCTCTCTCTCTTCTCTCTCTCTCTCTCTCTCTCTCTCTCTCTGTCTCTCATGTGTCCTAATTTTTTTCCTTCCTTCCTTCCTTTCTTTCTTTCATCCTAATTCTTTCTTTCTTTCTTTCTAATTCTCATTTCTTGTCCGGTTTCTTATAAATTAAAACATAGTTATTTATTCCCATCTAAATCCGGCGTTTAATATCATGGTTAGTTTTCATCTCAAGTTTTGTTTATAAATCGTATTGAGGATCTTGAATAAGGCTCACACTCACACACACACACACACACACACACACACACACACGCGCGCGCACACACACCTACACCTACACACCTACACACGCGTACACACACACACGCGCGCACACACACACACACAATGTCCCTAAATAGCTTCCTAATTATACCTAAATACCCGCACACTTCACCACTCACAAACAGAAAAATAACACGTTCAAAAACTCGCACTTAAGTGTATACATGTATATATTATCTTGTATATGCTTTAGTATTTAAGTTCATTTACTCTTGTTTGTATATTATTATTACTTCTTTTTTTTTTTTACTGTAGGCCTTCAGGTGAAAATAAAATTATTACTATTATTATTATTATTATTATTATCATTATTATTACTTAAAGTCAATAACAGCGTGTGTGTTAATGCTATAAATCAAGTCAGTGTCTGTAGAGGGGCAGGAGGCTTGGACAGACATTACGGAACTCAAGACATACATAGTTACATACAAGTACATACATACAAGTGTTAAATGACGTCATTCAACACCTGAAAACACACTATATAACACTCTAACATATATTTTAAGGCGCCTCATAGATAGCTCCGTTTTATCTCTCGTGAGGAATTAAAGGAAAAAAAAGTTGAAAATTATTTATATAAACAAAAAAAAAGGAATGAAAATCAACTAAAATAAAATTTTAAAAAAACAGGTATAATTCGCCTCATAGATAGCACAGTTTCATATCTTGCGAGGAATATTAAGTCATCCACAATTATATAAATGTGGATATCATGGCCTCTATTACCACTAACCACTAACGCTAAAGATTGCTAAAATGCCTAAAGTGACGTCACTCAACACCTGAAAACACACTATATATCATTCCAACACACAATTTAAGGCGCCTCATAGATAGCCTCGTTTTATTTCACTTACGAGGAATAAAGTCAACCACAATTATATAAATGTGGATATCATAACCCCTATACCTTTTTATTCTTTTTCTGTATTTGTTATTTTCTGTATCGTTGGTTTACTCCCCCCCCCCCCCCCTCTTTGTAATTCCCTTCCCCTTTTCTCAATAAACTTGTAAACTTGTAAACTTATCCTACCACTGACGCTGACGGCTGCTAAAATGCCTTCACAATCATGCCTCGTCGTAATCAAGGCCGTTAGCTATGTCTACAACTCTTATACTAACCCTGTAATTCAGATCTAAAACTCATTAAGCGTTCAATTTTTTTAATGCCTTCAACTTTAATACTAATCTTATCTTTCACACCTAACACTAATAAAGCGCTCAATCTCTTACACTAAAGCCTTGAGAAGCATGCGTCCACGTAACATAACTAAAGTACTTCTAAAAGACACATAACACATATAAACATACAGACACATAAAAGTTGCTCTGTGATATTTTCGCCACACACTCAAGCCACCTGGCAGCCCCCTAGGTGACTTATATATGCTATTAGTATCTACCTCCTTAAGCTCACCATCATTCACTTGTCTTGTATATGGACACCCGCCGCGCACGGTACTTACTTTCTCCATAAACATAATCACCCACACCCACACCCACATATGGGGACAACTAATCACCTTCTCGTGACAGAACACAGGTGCTGAAATAGATAACAACAAGACTGGTGCTGAGACACACACACATATATTATAAGTAAACACGCTATTTAACGCCTAGGTAATCACGCTGCAGCCTAGATTACGAGTATGGTAAAAGGGGAGACAGTGCATCAAAAATTATGAAGAAGCAGTTTAGGAGTTCATGCATAATCCGTGTATAGACTTATAGGGAAAACACAAAATATAGCAGACATTGTAGTGAAAGCCAATAGGTCTCTCTCTCTCTCTCTCTCTCTCTCTCTCTCTCTCTCTCTCTCTCTCTCTCTCTCTCTCTCTCTCTCTCTCTCTCTCTCTCTCTCTCTCTCTCTCTTTCTTTCTCTCTCTCTCTCTCTCTCTCTCTTATATACCGGAAGTTCACCATCTCCCGATATAATGTACAAGGACACACACACACACACACACACTGGATGCCACCTATAGCGAATACGACACATTATATTCCATTAATTTTCAAACACGCTAAACAATATAAAGAACGACAGTATAAAAGTCAAAAGCCAATAATATTGTGTGTGAGTGCGTGCATGTCTGTGTGTGTGCGTGTGTGTGTGTGTGACAGGCCAGGCAGGACGGGCCGCTAACAACTCCATCCGCCTCCCGCCCTCTCCCTGCCGCCTATACTGTTTCGCCCTCAGTGCCAACCTACACTCTCATCCGTAGAGACAACCTTACTGTACATACCGGCTTGAAAAAGATCAAAAGAAAGCAAGAAAGCAGTATATTTCGAGCTGTTTCTCTAAGTCGTGACACATGGCAAAGCGGTGACCTGTATAATACGAGTATGGAACCTGTACAGACACCCTTACTGTGCAATATAACGGCTTAAAGAGACAGAAAGCAGAAAAAGAAGCAGAAAGCAGATAGAAAACATTATATTTTGATCTGTTTCTCTAAGTCATGACCGATGGCGCCTCGCTAACCTGTCTAATACGAGTATGAGACGTGTAGCGGCGTGTGAGGGTGCCGCAACGCAATGTTCAAGGCACTGAGGCGGAGCGTGGAGACCTCTTTACCGGGGGTCCGCGGCGCTCACCAGGCGAAGGGAAGGAGTGGTGGCGGTGATCTCTCCCCTTCAGGTGACAAGGTGAGCCAATCGGGGGTCAAGGTCACTTAAGACAATAAAGTGACCTTGTCGTGGGTGTCACAGTACTTAAGTACGTGCCACTGTGGTTATGTTTTCCTGTGCAGCTTTATCTTAACATAATAACATAAGAAAATGAGGAAGCTACAAGAGGCCGTGAGACCTACACGTGGTATAGTTCCTGTTACTTAAAACACTACCTACATCCACCTTTCATCCCCATCCATGAAATTGTCTAGCCTCCTTTTAAAACTCCCTATTCTAAACCTTCCTATCTTGTGTTATTTGTGTGTTGATTGGCAGGACGCGCGACACACGGAGAGGAACAAACATGACAGAGAGACCAAAGAAGCAGCATTAGGGGTCAAGAGCCGCCTGGAGGTGACGAGTGAGGAGCACTGGAGGCTGGTGGCCGGGCAGGTGTTCCAGGCGTGGACAGGTGACGCATGTCCCCGCCGCTGCTACCAGGCCAGTCTCGCCCACGCCCTCACGCACAGACACACGCCCAACACCGAAGGGGTGAGACTCACTATTTTTTTTATAGTGATAAGTCTTCGCTTAAAAATGTACACAGTCATGTATATAATGAAGGCGCGTCAATCTAGAAGTTCACACACACACGCGTCAGTCCTATAGCGCCCCTCGTAAGGGTAGTTTCAGCGTTCTCAGCACTAGGACGCCGCCTTCCGCAGGGTGATGGCGGCGGGGTTGGTGCGTGGGGCGGGCGTCTGTCCCCGGCAGCGGTGCGGGAGTTGGCGCAGCTGGCGGGACAGCTGGGCCTGGGCACGGCGGCGCAGCAGCTGGCGTGGTGGCTGGTGGGCAGCCGCCTGGCCTCCGTGGATGCCGCGTGGACGCTGCGTCAGGTGGAGGAGGTGCAAGCCTGCCTGGACGCGGCGGCCTACACGGAGGAGGAGCAGGCCGACCTGCTGCACTCCCTCACGCTCTACGTGTACTCGCAGGTCAACAGACTCAAGGCCCTGCACACTGCCTTCCCCCATGGCGCCGGCACGCAGCTCACACTCACACTCAGGTACGTGACTCAGTGCTCTATACCAGCGCCACCACGCAGGGCTGTGAAGAAGATGAGTGTTGATGAGCTTGCTGACTGATGACTCGTTGATGACTGACAAACAAACAGACAAGCGCTCTTATAAGGTATTGTCTAGCCAGCCATAAGTAGTAAAGACCTGCGCCTCTCCCTCTCTCGCGACAGAACTCTGAGGCGCCTCGAGGACCACCCCGCCACCCGCCGCCTGCTGGACACCGCCGGGCAGCCACCCATCCCTGAGGATGCCGCGGCCGCCCTTCAACGCCACGCCCACGACTGGTACGCCCACATGAACCACATAAGGCGTCCTGCTCACCATGACATTACTCAATAACCCAGGTGGCGACATAGCCAAAGAGACAAGTGTTTTATAGGTATACACTAACGTGCATGGCCCCATTAAACAGGCAGGGATTAGCTGAATACATCACTGCAACCCAATAACGGACAGACTGTTCAGGCTCACCACCTTTCTGCGGCAGGTGGGGCGAGGTGGTGAAAGTGGTGCCCGGCGGGACCTATGAGGTACAGCTTGGAAGCGCCGTGACTGCTGTGACGCGCGTGCCCGCACTGCTTAGGCGGGAGGCGGAGACGTACCACGAGACATTCCAAAGGTATATGTGCACAATACTGCTATCTTCTGTTACTATCCCTTGTATCTCAACCTCTTAACCCCTTGAGACCCAGAACGTAATTTCCATTGTAATTTGGGTACCATTAGACGATTTTTAGTGAATATAAACAATATTTTATAGATATGACCTGTTTAGTATCCCTGTCCACTAACTAATTTGGTATATTCTGTCACTTTTCGTAATTTTATGGCTCGACAACATACGGGTTTTTTTTATAGCAAAGGAAAGATCTGGGTGTGAAGAGGTTAATACTGGTGCCAAATTCTACCTTCAAAAGTCCTACTGTTATTTTGATGTTGAAATAAATGTAACGTTTACTGTAGACAATTACTCCCTATTTTATGGTAGATAATTACTGCTGCCCTGAGTTACTATCCTTTGCACTTCAACCTGATAATACGTCAGTGAGCCAATTTCTACCTTCAAAAGCCCTATCACAGTCGCCACTGCACTAATGTCGTCAGCCGCCATATATTACGAATTTTAGCATCACTATAGTAGACTTGTATGTGCCACTTAAGACAGGTACATAATATTAACTACTGTGTATGCCTCATCAGTGGCACATACAAGTCTGTAGTGATGCTAAAATTCGTAATATATGGCGCCTGGCGACATTAGTGCAGTGGCGACTATAGTGTTGTTGATAGTATACTGTTTATTTAGAGTTGAAATAAATATCGACGGAGAAGCATAACAAATATCCCAGGTCGGTCGTGCTATCACCAATACACACGCATGTTACCCGCAGACAGTGGCGTACCGGGGGGGGGGGGGGGGGGGGGGGGGGCATGCGGCCATGGCCCCCCCCTTTGCAAAAAATAAATAATAAAATATATTTATTATAAATAAATAAATACCTATATATATATTACAGACCATTATATCTACAGTGGTCTATGATATATATATATATATATATATATATATATATATATATATATATATATATATATATATATATATATACGTATATAAATATACGTATATAATATATATATATATATATATATATAATATATATATATATATATATATATATATATATATACAGGGAGGTCCCGAAGATACGAGCAGTTAGGTTCCACCTGGCATACTCGTAAAGCAAAATATCGTATAACGAAACACATAACTAATGGTAAAATATAGGTGTGGTTCAGTCCCCATCAATTAAAAAAAAAAAAAAAAAAAAAAGACATGTTTTTCAAGTTAAAATAAACTATAGCAAACACAACAAACACACAGCATCTATATTACCCACACTGTACTACCTATTCTGTAGAAAAAGCATTCTGAAAGAGTAAATAGCACACAAAATAACATAACTGCACATTAATTAAACATAAAACATGCATAACAAGCAAAAAAGACGTTGTAATGTAGGGAACGCCGCGTGATACAAGAGAAGGTAGTGTAGAGGTCCCAAGGTTGGGGCCGCACACCTGCTAATAACCCTGAAGGTCAGGCCGCGCCATATGCTTAATTACCCTTCAGGTCATGCCTTGCTAGAGGTGACCTGACTGCGGTCCCAAGGTTGGGGCCGCACACCTGCTAATTACCCCTAAATGTCAGGCCACGCCATATGCTTAATTACCCTTCAGGTCACAGCTTGCTAGGGGTGACCTCACTGGGGTCAACCAAATTCCCCTTTGTCCAGCCTGGGAGTGGTAGGGCGTGCATTTTGAACTTGATCATTTTACTCACCCCAGTTTGAATGTCGTATCATTGGATTTTTGATCTCGTATATTGAAAATAGACCCTAATTTACACATCTCGTATCATCGGATTATCGTATACCGAATGCTCGTATAATGGGACCTCCCTATATATATATATATATATATATATATATATATATATATATATATATATATATATATATATATATATATATATATATATATATATATATTATATATATTATATATATATATATATATATATATATATATATATATATATATATATATATATATATATATATATATATATATATATATATATATATATAATACATATATATATTTTTTTTTTGGCCCCCCCCCTTTTCAATTTTCTGGGTACGCCACTGCTCGCAGAGAGCTGACGGTGCCCTATGATGACCTATGCCGACGCGAGGCCCGCAGCCGCCTCGACCACCTCGCCCACACCCTCCTCACGCCAGGAAAACCCACGCCACAAGTCTCAGCAAAAGGTAAGATATAAACACGTAATATTTCTTATTCACATTATTGAAAAGTAACGCATTTGCCAACACAGCTTTCTCCTTTTTTCCTTTTTTTTGTCTTTCAATGCTTTCCAACGCCTCAGTATTCTTAACTTGCAGGAGAGCATCGCGACGGAGTGGTTGTCTCGCATCTGCAAAACTTCGCCGTGGGTTCGCCGCTCTGGCTCCTCTACAAGTCCCTGGGCCGCGCTTACAGGTGACTATTTAAGAACATAAGAACATAAGAAAATATGGAAGCTATGAGAGGCCGCGAGACCTACACGTGGTAGTTCCTAATTTAATTATATCACTTGATTATTTAGGTTAAGAGGTCGCTTATATACGAATTAAAGCACACCTGCATGAGTGTGATTGGCCTTGGTTCTTATGATAATTTACCAGCTAAACGTCAAATGGTTATAGATACGTAGCAAGATAGATAATTTCAAGGGAGATACGTAGATAGACTAATAAAGAGATAGTTGGGTATGTGGAATTTCATGTCTGACCAACATAATCGTAAAATAAACATAATTGCAGATCGAAAACGCACACGCAATCCCATGCACTTATAATTGAAGGCATCCCGGCAGCTACTCGCTAAACCGGGCAACAAGACGCTTGCAAATAACACCTTCCCAAACATAATAAAAACAGAACTATTATATTTTCCAGTGCATTTTCTTTCTTGCAGTGCCTGTGATGCCTCAGACAGCAAGACCACCGCCGCGTCCCACTACCCCGCCTGCTTCCTGGGCAGCGTCGCCGCCTGGTTGGAACCCGCCGGGAGGGACGCAGGGCCAGGCCACTCCGGCAGTGTTATATCCTCCCTTCAGGATGTGTTAACAGCCTTCATGGAGGTGAGTTAAGATATACCACTGGTCTTGTATTGTTATGGATGTGTGTATAGATCCATTCAGCTATATATGTGAGTGGCAGACCGTGGCGAGGCCTGTCTTCTGTCTTCGGTCGAGGACCGAAGTGGCGATCTTCTATAAGGAAAGAATTGAAGTGCCAAAAAATTCTGTAGGCTGTAGCTATGTTTGTCTTAACGAGCAATTGCCTATATTCGATATGAATAAAGTCCTTATCTTTCTTATATTTGTAAGGTCATATCCGGCCTAGCGGCTAATCTCGTTCACATGGCTCCAGATTCGATCTGTATATAGTTGAATGACATTCTTAAAGGCTCCTATATACTTTGAGATAATTTAGCCTAGTGTTTTCATCTTCCTCCTTTATGGTATGGATAACTTTTCTCTTTCTATTCGTTTGCTTCCTATGATTGATTTCTGCTTTATTCAAATGACACTCCTTTCCCCCGCGTGTGTGTAGGCGCGCGAGTGGTGGCGTGAGTTGTCGTGGCCTGACCCTGAGACTCGCGGCGTGGTGGCGGCGGGACTGCTGGGGCGCCTGTGTTCCCTGGCCACACGGCGCTGCCAGGGCGTGGTGGCGCGTCCCCCTCGAGGCTCCACTCGGCCCCTACAGCCCTACTTTGATATTGAGGTGAGATGTGTGTGTGTGTGTGTGTGTGTGTGTGTGTGTGTGTGCGCGTGTGTGCGAAAAGAGAAGAAATAATGATTTATATGCATGGATACCTCAATCATTATATATTTGTTAGCATTAGGTTGGAAATATTTGGTGTGTGTGTGTGATGAATGTAGGAAGAAATTACGCAGGAAAAAAGGATAGAGGAAGAAATGACACAGGAGAAAATGGTACAACATTTGGAGTAGGAAAAAATGGCTCATAAAAGTAATGGCATCTTATCTTGTGCCATTATTTCTTATGTCATTATCTCCTGCGCCGTTTTTACCAGTGCCATTTTTTCCTGTGTCCATTTAACCTATACCATTTTTTCTACATTGGTGTGATACCCTCGGCAGTTTTGTTCTAGCCTGAAGAGTGTGTCTCGCGTGGCCTTGGAGGTTCAGGGGCTGTCACAAGACCTCGGGCTGGCAGGGGTGGTGCAGGGTATGCGGGGGTGCGGCAGGGGGGGCGCCGCGGACCAGGCTCAGGACACCTTCGTCGCCCTGCTCGCCAGCGTGGGACAGAACTTGGAAAACCTACTCGACCAGTATATGGACGGAGCCATCGACCAGGTGAAGACTATAGACACTTACGACGCTTGTATAGGTGACGTGACCAACAACTCAGACGCATAAGTGAAAATTGTCCACCAAAAAAGGGCGATATCTGTACAAATAGGCGGTGTTCTTTGCTAAAAAAAAATATGAAGGAAGACTATGGACGCTTACGACACTTATATAGGTGACGTAACCAACTACTCAATGGCATAAGTGAAAAAATCCTACTAAAAAAAAGGGGTGATACTTGTACAAACAGGTAAAAAAAAAAAAAAAAACGCGTCACCTTTGCTTGAAAATAAAATAAAAAACAAGCGGCTCCTTTGCTAAAAAAAAAAAAAAAAAAAAAAAGACCCCATTGCTAAAAAAAAAAAAAAAAAAAAAAACTGCTTCCGTGATTGATGTTATATTTTTTTAATGATACTTGAAGGTTATAATATGATCATTCCAGAAATCTATTACTGTTAACCATTGCTAAAAAAAAAAAAAAAAAAAAAAAAAAAATTATTACTTTTCAGAAACCTATTACTTTTCGCAGTGTCTAAGATCCTCATATTTCAGGCGTTGCTCAAGCTGGGGGAGGAGGTGGTGAAGGTGAAAATTTCCTAGTCATAAAAGGCGAAACTTATATACAAAACAATCGGTGGCACCTTTGCTAAAAACACCAAAAATCTGACTTCTTACGTGAATGCTGGCTTTCTTTCCATAACCTTGAAGGTAATGATCATTCCTTTTCGCAGTGGCTAAGATGTTAATTTTCCAGGCATTGCTCAAGCTGGGGGAGGAGGTGGTAGAAGTGTGTGAGCGTGGAGGCAACGAGACGCCCCCCAGCCTGCCCTCGACCTTCGCCCTCCTGCAAGAACACCTGCCCCTGTCCTCATCACGCTCCCACTACCTTCCCACCCACGCGGCAGAGGTGTCCCCCGACCCTCCCAGCCCTCCCTCCCCCTGCCTCTCCGTGTGCGCCTCGCCGTCACTCCTGCAGCGTCTTCTATTGCGACTGTGGGACGCTGTGGTGCTGCAGTTTATGGTGAATGTGGCGGAGAAGACTGGCGTGAGTATCTGACACAAGGATAACAGTCCTTTTCCTAGATTTTTTAGGGACTGACAACGAAGTAGGGTTGTTGTTGTTTTTTTTTCCCATAGCCAGTCCTTTGTGATGTAAAAAAAAAAATTTTTTTTTTTTGGTCAGTAATATGATAAAAACGTATTTTTCAAAATGATAACAAATATTTATCTATACGTTTAGAGATCCTAACGTCACATCTCTAAGACAGAGGCAGACTTCTGAGTACTTCTGCCGCGTACACACCATTCTGGAGGCCACCTTCAGACTCTTCACCAGCCCGGGGCGCCTCCACCCTAGGGCCGCAGCCACACCAGGTAGGCTACGTAGGGCGGGGACGAGGATCACATTAACCCTTTGAGGCCCAGAACGTAATTTCCATTATAATTTAGCTATCATTAGACGATTTTTAGTGAATATAAGCAACAATGTTTTATAGATATGACCTGTTTAGTATCCTTGTCCACTAACAACTAATTTGGTATATTCAGTTACTTTTTGTAATTTAATGGCTAACAAAAGACAATTTTTTCATAGCAAAGGAAAGATCTGGGCCACAATTAAGGGTTACATATCACTGCCTCGCTCCTAATAATTGTGCGATAATATTTGGGAATTTAAAGACAAAAACAAAGTCTAATTAATGTAATACATTTTGTTCTGACTGACCAATAGTTTGCGAGGTATGCCATTGACACGTGTGTGTGGGTTTTTTTTTTTTTTTTTTTTTTTTTTTTTTTTTTTTTTTTTTTTTTTATTATTATTATTATTATTATTATTATTATTATTATTATTATTATTATTATTATTATTATTATTATTATTATTATTATTATTACATACTGCCATCAACAACACTAAAATCGCCACAGCACTAATGTCGCCAGGCGCTATATATTACGAATTAAGCATCACTATAGACTTGTATATGCCAGTGAAGAGGTATGCACAGTACTTTATAATTATGTACGTGTCTTCAGTGGCACATACAAGTCTGTAGTGATGCTAAAAAAACCTAAAATTCGTAATATATGGCGCCTGGCGACATTAGTGTAGTGGCGACTATAGTGTTATTGACGGTACAACTACTACCACCACTACCACCACCTACCACCACCTACCTATCACCCCCCGCCAGGCTACAGGTCTGTGGTGGAGCAGGTGAAGGCCCAGCGTGTGTCCTGCCCTTCTCTCATCCTTCAGTACTACCACACCCGCCACGCCGAGCAGACAGACACTCTCCTGCCCACCCTGGCGCACGTCCTCGTCAGGGTAAGGCAAAGTTTGGACACTACCTAGTAATTAATTAATGGATATCTTTCAGGCTTCAGTTTTCATGTTCTAGCTTTAGTGTTGGAGGTCGCCAGACAAGATTATTAATTTGGTTTTACGATGGAGCCTATAGCGCCTGTAGGTTATTTATTCTTTGAGGGCTCAGGTGGTTGGCCCTGCACATTCTGGAGGGTTGTGATGGCTGGCCCTCGCCCGTTGGTGGCGCAGGCTGGATTTTTATAGTGACACCTGTGATCTATAGGTGAAGATCCCGAAACTTTGCATGGTTAAAAAACACGTTGAGTTGAATGGTGTTTTTTTTTACCACATATCTCTTAAAAAACACATCTATGTCTATAAAAGCGCTGTGTCCTTCAGTCACAAGATATCGGGGACTGGAATCAAAATATGGATGCATTATGAGTAAATTTAAAGGAATTTCTTTAACACACATATTTATTTGATCATTCGCTATCTCTTCGGTTTTTTTTCTCGGTCAGGCCTTCCACCAGCCTGGCCACTTGACGGTGCGGGTGTTGGAGGCCCGGGACGTGGCAGCCCCTGGGAGCAGGTCGCCGCCGCGCTACCACGTCACCCTGCAGCTGGTGCCCCGTGAGCTGCGTGCCGGAGCAGCCCTGCACCGCACCACACCCGTCACTCACTGCCCCGCCTCCTTCTACCAGACCTTTGAGTTGTCAGTCACGTCATGTTTTCTGGGTTTTGATGACACTCTTCATGACTTTATACAATATTTACATAGCAATCTGGGTTACGTTAATGATTATTTTAACCCGTTATTGCAAGTTAATTACGCGTATATTACGCAATATAGGAATGATTTGGATCTCATGAAGATCCGCCACTCCAGCTATACTTGGGGTGACCTAACAGGGGCTGCGGCCCCCCAGAACCCCCCGCTAGTTCACTAACTTAACCTGGACATTGGTTACGTAACCTAACTAACTGGGTTATCAAACCCCTCTCAACCACATGAAGATCGGCTACCCCCAAAATAGGTGGCGGATCTTCATGAGATCCGAATGAATCTGCCCGCTAGGGCGATTCAGTGGTAACGACCTGGGTTCGAACCCCTCTCGCTGCTACTTGAGTTCATTCTGGCGTGGTGGCGTGCGTCAATAACCTGGCTGTTGGCAACGAGGGCATTACCTAGACATGTGCTGGCGTGGTGGCGTGCGTCAATAACCTGGCTGTTGGTAACGAGCGCATTACCTATACATATGCTGGCGTGGTGGCGTGCGTCAATAACCTGGCTGTTGGTAACGAGCGCATTACCTATACATGTGCTGGCGTGGTGGCGTGTGTCAATAACCTGGCTGTTGGTAACGAGCGCATTACCTATACATGTGCTGGCGTGGTGGCGTGCGTCAATAACCTGGCTGTTGGTAACGAGCGCATTACCTATACATGTGCTGGCGTGGTGGCGTGCGTCAATAACCTGGCTGTTGGCAACGAGCGCATTACCTATACATGTGCGTCAATAACCTGGCTGTTGGTAACGAGCGCATTACCTATACATGTGCGTCAATAACCTGGCTGTTGGTAACGAGCGCATTACCTATACATGTGCTGGCGTGGTGGCGTGCGTCAATAACCTGGCTGTTGGTAACGAGCGCACAACCTATACATGTGCTGGTGTGGTGGCGTGCGTCAATAACCTGGCTGTTGGTAACGAGCGCACAACCTATACATGTGCGTCAATAACCTGGCTGTTGGTAACGAGCGCACAACCTATACATGTGCGTCAATAACCTGGCTGTTGGTAACGAGCGCATTACCTATACATGTGCTGGCGTGGTGGCGTGCGTCAATAACCTGGCTGTTGGTAACGAGCACATTACCTATACATGTGCTGGTGTGGTGGCGTGCGTCAATAACCTGGCTGTTGGTAACGAGCGCACAACCTATACATGTGCGTCAATAACCTGGCTGTTGGTAACGAGCGCACAACCTATACATGTGCGTCAATAACCTGGCTGTTGGTAACGAGCGCACAACCTATACATGTGCGTCAATAACCTGGCTGTTGGTAACGAGCGCACTACCTATACATGTGCGTCAATAACCTGGCTGTTGGTAACGAGCGCACGACCTATACATGTGCGTCAATAACCTGGCTGTTGGTAACGAGCGCATGACCTATACATGTGCTCCAAGTGTCTTATCTTATTTTCATTCCCTAATTCTTTCTTGCTTATCATAAACTTTCCCTTTCAATTCCTGAGTATCATTATAATACATGTCATGATAACAAAGGTCCTTCCCCCTCCCCCCAGCCCCACGGGTGAGTGTCAGGGGGAGGGGGGCGCCGCACTGCTACACTTCACCCTGGAGGCACCCCGGGGCAGTAGTACCACCGGGGCCTTCATAGGGGAGGCCTTCCTGCCCCTCGCCGCCATTCCCTATGTGGACTCCCCTCACCTCCAAAACACCACTCTTAGAATGACGGCGCCGAACTTCCCGCACGGTGAGACAAACAACTAGCCTTCGTGTTTTTTAGTAACTGGATCAGAGAAAATAGCTTAAGTAATAGTAGTTAAATAGTTTAATAGGCTTAACTTTGTGATTTTAACGACTAGATCAGAGAAAATAGTTTAACTAATAGTTAAACAGTTTAATAGACTTAACTTTGTGTTTTTAAGGACAACTTGAGACGTGAAAATAGTTGAAGTCAAGGGGTGATACGTTTAGTGATCGTTGGATTTGTTTTGATACCTGAAAATTTATTATCTGCTTGACGTAAGTGATATCTGACTAACAAATTTTGTGCAATGATTATAACTCACGCCTTATAGAAACAAATAACATTAATTCATCTGGTAAAAATAAAGAAATGTAATCTTCTCTTTTCTTATTTAGGATCATCTTATATATTTTTCCGAACTAGCTAATGTATTTTTCACTTTAGGTTACGAGTCGTACAAAAAAAAAAAAAAATTGAATTATCGTTTTTTCTTATTATTCACCTTATTTCTTTTCCTCACCCAGTTAATGAATGCTTCCCTTCAGGTTACAAGTCTTAAAAAAAGGAATTAAATTATAGTTTTTCATCTTATTAATCATCCTACAGTCAAACCTCTCATATTCGGACTAATTGGGCCAAGGAGTGGTCCAAGTAATGCAAGGATCCGAATAATGGGGGGGAATATGTAAAAAAAAAAAAAAAAAAAAAAAATCGTGTATATATATATAGCTAGGAAATTTCGATCACTAAAAAAAAAAAAAAAAAAAAAAAATTCTAGGTGTAGCTAGGAAAATAGCTAGGAAATTTCAACCCCTAAAATTTTTTTTTTTTAAATAAAATAAAAAGAGGTCCGAATAATGTCAAAGTCCGAATAATGAGGGTCCGAATACGAGAGGTTTTACTGTATTTCTTTACCGTCACCCAGCTAACGAGTCTTTCCCTTCAGATTACGAGTCGTACAAAAAAAAATGTAATTAGAACTTTTCCTTATTGAGCATCTTATTTATTTTTCCTCGCCCAGTTTACGAGTCTGTCCCTTTATTTTACGAGTCGTTAAAAATAATCATTTCTTTTTCCGTCACCCAATTAACGAGTGTTTCCCTTCAGGTTACGAGTGCGTGGAGGCGCTGCGGGCATGGGCGAGCAGCGACGAGCAGGCTGCCTCCTTCCTACGCATGCTGGAGCGTCGACACCCGGAGGCTCGCGGCGCTACTAAGAGGTCTAAGAACGGCCCTTAGCAGTGAACTAGCCAAGGGAAGCGCACACAAGAGGTCCAAAATGGCCCTTAGAAGTGAACTATCCAAGGGAAGCGCACAGAGGAGGTTCAAGAACGGCCCTTAGAAGTGAACTAGGGCCTTACAAGTGAACTAGCCAAGGGAAGCGCACAGAAGAGGTTCAAGAACGGGCCTTAGAAGTTAACTAGGGCCTTACAAGTGAACTAGCCAAGGGAAGCGCACAGAAGAGGTCCAAGAACGGCCCTTAGAAGTGAACTAGCCAAGGGAAGCGCACAGAAGAGGTCCCAGAACGGCCCTTAGAACCTCACACGACTAGATGTGTCCCGCGTACTAAGGCATTAGGCATGATACTGTTATGTGGTGTATTCATAACCTGTGCACAACGAATGTACGCAATTCTTTTCACATTAACACAAACATAATAGGTACAACACAACAAAAAATTTCAGTCTACATATAATACATTGTTTTCCTCTGACTATATATACGAGCTTTTCACATACGAGCTTTATACCATACCATATAATATTATACGAGCTTTTTCTTTTCACATTAACACAAACATAATAGGTACAACGCAACAAAAAAATTCAGTCTACATTCTACATATAAATAATATATTGTTTTCCTCTGACTATTTCCACCCTAATTCTTAACTCCTTTTTTTATACTGTTACGCACCTTCTTCCTTCTTCTTCATGATAAGTGCTTCTGTATTTCTTTTAAGTCACTTTCTCGTAATAGAAAATAAGACAACGAAAATACCCATGAAAAAAAATTGTATTGAGACATAGAAGATAAAAATCCACATATCATTCTTCGTAGCATCTATCATAACCTTGGAGATGCTTTCTGATACTTTTATCTGTTAACTCTTATTTGTTATCTACGCTAAGATTTTGATTAACAGATAATGTGAATAGAAAAAATATGTAACAGTCTAATAACCCCATTGTTTTGTTTTGATAATAAAGAAGACATGTGTGTATTGCAACCTTATTAAAAACTCCTTTCATTTAAACCTGATAATTTAAATCACATACACACTTGTTTTATTTCCTTCTTTTCCTTTATTGTAAGACATGTGTGTGTATTGCAAGCACATTAAAACTCCTTTCATTAAACCCTTATAGTAAATCACACATACACACACATGATTTTTTATCCCCTTCTTTTCCTTTAGTGTTATCGTTATCATTGATCAGAGCACTCCAGGTCACACTATCTGCTGTGCTGGATATCATTACCTTACCATTGCAAGGGCTCAGTAACCGTCATGGCATCACGCAGGGAACACATCGAACTAAAGGTAGGTCACGCTATAATCGCTTAACCTTTACCTTCATAACCATCAAGGAATTACCCAGATAAAAAGGCTCAAAAACCAGTATGAGGCAAAAGTTACAGATCTGAGGCAAACCACAGAAAAGGTTATAGACCAAGTGAGACAAGCACAAATAAAATAATAATGGCATGCGGCCATGGCCCCCCCCCCTTTTGCAAAGAATAAATAATGATAAATAAATATATTTATTATATATATATTATATATATATATATATATATATATATATATATATATATATATATATATATATATATATATATATATATATATATATATATATTATATATATATATATATATATTGCCCCCACCCCTTTTCAATTTTTGGGTACGCCACTGTGTCTATCATAAGAACAAGAACATAAGAACATAAAAATAAGGAAGCTACAAGAGGCCGTGAGATCTGCACGAGGTAGTTCCTGACATCTATCTATCTACCTCTATGGAAAGATACTGACACAGCAAGGCAATCCTAACTTCTATACATATGTTAATTAGAACCACATTCCTTTCAGATTCTGGCACATATCTATGAAGACGTGAATTAAGCAAGTGTTAAAGGTTCACAGGTGTCAGGGGAGTGAGGCGAGCGCGTCGATACACACACTTGTCTAATAACCTTCCTTGTAGTCGCCGGGCCCTTGAACTATACCATGGCGCTCAGTACATTGACAGTATAAGTGTTCAGTAGGCTTAGTAAATACAGTGGAGTGATGGTAAAAGTACAGGGAGGGAGAGAAGGCTAAGAGTTATCGAATACTGCCTTACGCGAAATGCCAATGTGAATGGAGCGACTTTGCGAGAATGTTTTGATCGCGTGATATATAAATTACCTCGTATATACAGGGAAAAAGGCTTAAAGTTATATGCAAATCATGGGATGCAATACTTCGCCTTCCTTGGTAATACTGCATTTGTGGACGTAGAAATATGTAGAGAAATATCCACGTGGCTTAGATAATGTGTGTGTTTCTAAAGATATACGTGACATCAGTGGCTTGTGGAAATAAGTTTTTTTTTCTTTCGCCCATTTGTTGCAACTTGTGGAAGCAGAAATATGTAGGGGAGAGCGGGGCAGGTTGCATGGAGGGTAGGTTGCATTATTGCCTCTAACTCGCATGTTATCACACGTACATCGTCTTAATGCTACTACTACTACTACTACTACTATAAACTACTACTACTACAACTACAACAATGATAATAATAAAAAAAGTTAATGCAAGTTAGAGGCAATGATGCAACCTACCCTCGATGCAACCTGCCCCGCTCTCCCCTATATACGTGGTTTATATAAGGAAATATTTGTGGTTCTCAAGATATAAGTGACATCAGTGGCTCGTAGTAATTCAAGGTTTTTTCTTTCGCCTACAGGAGCGACCAGTTGACGTGCCTCCAGAAAACCAACAGTCGCCGGAAAGGTAATAACTATAATAATTCCTTCATTTCATTCACTCTTCTTATATTTTCTATCAGGAATAAGTCAATGAACTACAAAATACAGTGATGCATAACTAAATAAAATTTGTTTTCTTAAGTTGTTCAAATGCATAAAAATAAAAATATACGAATGTGATGACTCAGAAATATATAAACTGTGATATTTTTGGCTTGGTGAAATGGCGAGATAAATATTTTAACCTTGACTGATGTAATAGCCAAGCATAACCCAGTATTTTTGTCTTGGTGAAAGAGATATATCAATATTTTAACCAAAACCGGTGTAATCAAAGCCGTGTTTTTGTCGTCCAAGCATCGTCTTGGTACGAAGACCGTTTTTTCTCGCAATTGGAAACGGATTGGTTTCTGCGACAAAAACACAAGCTTGGTAGGGGCCGAAATAATAATCAGTCCAAAACATTGCAAACAATATCACAAAGCAGTATAACACACATTTCAGCAAGTGTTATTGGAGTGGTCTTCGTAATCCAAGACGGTGCTTGGACGACAAAAACACGGCTCAAAGTAAATAGACTTGAAATACACTAGAGAGAAAGAAAAAAGAGATAGAGAAACTTCTTGTGTCAATTACTCAACACACTTATGCTTCTTAGACTAAGTTATAGTTTATTTACTTTGGGTACAATAACCAAATATAACCGCGTGTCTTGCTTCACAGTGCCCGATAATAAAAAAACAATAATATAACTAATATAATAAGATATAATAATCTTCGCAGCGCCCGGAAACTCCCAGGCCTTTCCAAGAGGGTGGGCGCGGCGGCCACCCTCTGTCTCCTCGCCACTGCTGCCACTGCCGCACTCTTGGTCTCGTCAGGAGGTGAGTGACAGCAAGGAACAGAGTAGTAGTAGAAGAGTAGAGTAGTAGACCGTGGCGTACCGAGGGGGGAGGGGGGCATGCGGCCATGGCCCCCGCCACATAGGTACTACCACTAATAATTGTATTGAACTAATGATTAATCTAGCAATCCCTATCGGGTTTTTTTCATCTCTTTAAGTAAGTTCTGTCTAATAGTATCATGTCATTGTGAATTGGCTGAAATGGAGATTGCAAATCATTATAACCGAGAACTGACTCCAGATTCGTGTTCAGCATGCTTGAAAACTGCTAGGAACAAATTTTCAAGCAAATCTATTTTTCAAAAAATATTGCAAATTTTGCAAGGTATGCCTTGATTTTTTTTTTTAATATCGTTTCCCTCAATAACTAAAAAAAACTATGGCAGATAAGTGCAACATGTATGGATAAGTAAATATGACGTAGATCAAGGGCTATCATTTGATGTAAAGCAAAATGGTATCGATTGGTAAATAATCAAGAAAATAGCCTACATGTACATTTCTTCAAGTAAAACTCCTCAAGCTACATCCGTTACTCATACAAAAAAAAATCTACGACTTATAGTTTTGCGGTAAAATAACAAGAACCTGATCGTCGTCAATTTTGGAATATTTTCAGCAGTCAGAAATCAGTTTTTTTTTTTTTTTTTAGATTAGTGGAAATAACGGTGATGAAATTGCGGATCTATCTTACAATAACCTTTGATAAGTAAGTGTTGCTGAACGAGAAATAAGTTGGAAGTTTAACGCAAAAAACTAATTATATAAGTCTATAATTCAGAAACCGTTCAAGATAGGTCAGTGTAGACGCAGAGACCAGTGTAGCCACCTCAGTGTAGGGGGAGGGAGGGTTGAATTAACAAAATATTAGTGTAGTTGATATGAGTAGTTGATATAGAAGTCATGGTAATATTGATAATACAGGAACTGCCACGTGTAGGTCTGATGGACTCTTGTAGCTTCCTTGTTTTCTTATGTTCTTAATGTCCATCCAGCTAAAGAGAGAGATAGTGTGTCCTTCCTCACAATACATATCCGTTTTTTCCAGCCATTTCCAAGCAACAGACTAATCCTCAACCAGACTTCGCTTCTTCCTCCGCACAAAACTCTGATCTTCACAAGGCAGTAAATGCACTCCAGTACTTTTCTCTCCCGTTAAAATACTGACGAATATTCTGAACTCACGCATTATATCCTTACATTCTGATGGATAGAATTAACCAATATCTTTTTCTATATATCTTTCTCTCTCATCTTATATTTTCCTCCGTCAGGTGAAGAGCAGTCTGCAGTCTCCCGTACTTTCCTCGCCACTGCAGGTTTCCAGACATCCCAAGAGTGAGGTGGAAGCAAGGATACGCCAGATTCAAGAAAAGCACCGGCAGAGAAATGTTCCTGATCCAAATTACGAAGAGGTTTTTTAAGCGGTTTCTTTCTACAGTATATACAATTGATTAAAATTTTGAGTTTTCATTTTGAATCAAATTTCGATTTAATAGATTAAATAATTTAAAAAAATCTCTTGTTCCAAATTAAGAGAAGGTTTTTCAATTTTGTATCTTTCTTGAAAAAAATGTTTGATCCAAATTACGAAGAGCTTTTTCAAGTGGTTTCTTTTTTTCAGTTAGACAATGAAGTGATAAAAAAAATATTCTTGATCCAAATATTGAGGTTTTTCGAGCAGTCTCTTCCTTCAATTAGACAATAAAATGAATAAAAAAATTCCAGATTTTTTAAGCAGTTTCTTCAGCTAGACAACGTAAAAAATATCAAATGTTCCTCTGCAAAGTTTTGCAATAATCCCATAGATGTTGTGATAAAGGGAAATAAATTGCTCACATTAGATTTACGGCAATGTATACATACAAGCGACTCTTTCCACAGGTAGCCGTGCAGCTCAAACGTGAACTTGAGCACGACACTGGTGGGCCGCTCCCCTCCAGCGGCGGCAGGGCCCGGCAGCGGTCCCCCCCACACCCCCTCCCACACCCAGCAGACCCGCGCTATGTTGAGGTAATAAAAACTTAACAAAATAAGGAAGCTACAAGAGGTCGTGAGACCTACACGCAGTAGTTCCTGTAAAATATGTCTTTTTAAAGTTTCAATTAATTAACCGTTATTACTTCACAGTATACCTACATACTCACAAAGACAACTCTAACTCTTTCCCTAGGCCCTTCCCTATTCCTGAGGGCATCTCCTCCTTCCCATTACAGATATTAGGACCCCACCCCTTTCTATATTCTGTCTTCTTTATAGGAACTGACAACTAAGCGGACTTTTTATAGCTTCTTGGTTTTTTTTTGCCCTTTGACAGTCCTTTATGAAGAGAGAAAAAAAAGCCTCATTGGTAAAAATAAAAATTAATCAACCTTTTCTTTCTTCCCAGGAGGAAATAACACTTGAACATTACGAAGAACACGACTCTCCTAAACACCCAAAGAACGTGAGGATCCAAAGTAACCATAGTCAAGATTCACAACCACAAACACAGCCTGATCAAGATGAAGGCCAATCAAGAGACACAAAGGAGGAAACGGAGAGTAAATCAAATGCAAAGAAAAATACGCCTACGAATAAAAATGACACCAATATTTGTGAGACAGAAGCTTGTTACGAGGCAGGTGAGTTATTTAATTATTATTACCTCTGTTTTTAATTCTCCCATTTACCACTGCAATGACTTTCACCTTCTTTCTTTTCCACTTCCATCTATTTTCTATCTTCTTTGCTTTCTTTTCCATCACCCATTTCTTCCTTTTCCCATTTCCTGATTCTCATATCTATCTATCATCTCATATCCATCACTCTCCAGTAAAAGTGTGTGTATGTATGTATCAATTCCATTCACTAGAAATATCAAGGTAACTTTACTAACATTAGGCTTATATAATTAAACTTATTTGCAGTATAATCATGATCTTTCTATTTAAAGTCAGATTTTCTAGTAATGTCGTATGAGTTTAGCCGGTCGATGATACGCTTCCAATTATCTTATTTACAGTATATAATCTAAATGACCGTTTGTCCTGTAGCAAAATATACGCTTCCAATTATTGTATCTACAGTACATAATCTAAATGACTGCTTGAATAAAATAATAACGGTGACTAACTAACATAAGACTGTAATATTTATCAACATAATCTAAACTAATGCAGCAAAATCCCGCAGCAAGACGCATCTCTGAGAGTCTGGATCTCTCGGTGGACCCCTGTGAGGACTTCTACCAGTTTGCCTGTGGTGGCTGGATTGACAAGCATCCCGTGCCGGAGTCTGGCTGGTCAGTTGTACCTTCCACTTCCTTATTATCATCCTTTTTTCTATGTTCATTTACACAGTAGAAGCTTGATTTAATGGAACTAGCTTTACCAGAATGCTCGGTGGTGAGTAGAGTTACAACCTTCCCCTACCTTTTTATCATTCTTTTCTATGTTCATTTACATACCCTAATGTATGCTTCTTTTTATACAATCAAAACATAATTACGATACAACATTCTGGATTTACCAAGAGAAATCAATTGTGGAACTTCTTGCTATATTTTCATAATGTAAGTTTTAAGTTCTTTGGTTTCATATTCAAGCTTTACAGTTCTAGAGTCCCATTTTTGTATTGGCATTTTGAGAAAGCTTTAAGAATTGATTGGAAAAGTGTGGCACAATACCTTTACACATTTTTTCACCTTCGGAACTGACTATTTTAACCAATTTACTAAGAGTGACATCACAAAGATCTACATGGCTGGGGAGATGTACAGATCCTCCTGTATAACCATGTCACTGCATGACTCTATCCCTTCCTCAGCTTACAAATTTGTCGGTTTTCTCGCTCACAATCCCTTACATTTTCTACACAAAGTAATACTGCACAAAAATGGACAGCATTGTTTAAAAAATATTTCCTATAGACCAAAGCAGCCAACATTTTATAGAGTCAATTTACCTCTATGAAACCCCATCAATACTATACTAATACTGTCCCCATCACTAAAACACAACAGGGCGGGTACTTACGTTGAGGCCGTGAGCCGCATGGACCAACACTTGCTGCAGATCCTGGAGACGCCCGCCGTGCCTGACGCCCCTCGCCCACTCCAGGACATTCGCACTCTTTACGCCACTTGCACGGACACCGGTGGGTGACCTGGGGGGGTAAAGGAATTATTTTATATAGATTTGTCTCATTTTGCTGTGGGGGGGGGGGGGAAAGAAATGGTCTTATTAAACATTTGCTTTCAATCTTGCATAGTATGTACTTAAAATTCAAATATCAGAGAAAATGAAATTATTATATGTAGATTTTCCTTTCAATCTTATTTACAATTCGTACAATTCTTGCAAAACGTCAATGATGTATTGACCAGAAAGCTAAGTATCTAATAGACTTGCCATATTACCAAGCGTATGAACTTAGGGAAAGGAATGATTCTATGAAGTTTAAGTACATTTTTCTTTGGGAGAGAAAAATTCATGAATATTGAATACAGGTTGAAGTTCCCAAACTCGGCATCCCAAGACTCTACAACACCCAAAACTCGGCTATGGTTCCGGATTTTCCAAAACACGGCAGAACACCCAAAACCCGGCGCGTAGTTGCCGGGTCGGCCGCTAGGTGCCACCACACTAGGCCGCTTGGTTTCTCCCGCCGATTTGTTTGTTGTTATTGTTCAGTGGTGTTGTGACTGTAGAGTTGTGTACACTGTTATTGTGTGTACTTCTTCTTCTATTTTTTTCATGTGATTTTCATGCTTTTTTCCCCCTTAATATATCTACGTTCTAAAAGTCGGAAAATTCCATTACTCGGCTCGGCGCTGGTCCCGAGGTTGCCGAGTTAGGGAACTTCAACCTGTAGTACATTTCTCTTTCAATATTAAAATTCAAATATCAACCAGAAAACCACACTTCTATTAAATCTGTCATATCATCACCTGTATGAACTTAATCTGTGCAATACCCGCTTCCTTATCTGTTCTATTGATTTTATTCCAATCATCTACCTCCCTATTTGTGAACCTGTTTCTCCCTATTACTTTTTTTTATTTTCAACGTTTTATTTTCTATTTTACTGTATATTTATTTGTTAAAGTTTCTCCCTACTACTTTTTTTTATTTTCAAAGTTTTATTCTCTATTTTACTGTATATTTATTTGTGAAAGAGTTTCTCCCTATTTTTTATTTTTTATTTTCAACTTTTTATTCTCTCTTTCGATGTGTATTTCAACAGACTCCCTGGATGGCATCTACTAATATTATGTTAGAATGCTACCAAATCCTCTAAAGATTTCTCCCTATAAATATAAACATCCCTTATAACATTTCCTCCCTCTTTTGCTGTGTATTTTCGACAGACACCCTGGATGGCATCGGGCTGGACCCTCTCATCAACCTGCTCTCAGCTCAGGGTGGCTGGCCGATGCTACTAGACAACTGGGACCCCGCCGCCTTCTCCCTCCCCTCGGCCCTCAACAGTCTCCGCAACCTCAACGTCTACCCGCTCATCCATGTTTCCAACGACATAAACGTTTTCAACACCTCTCGATGGCTCATCTATGTTAGTATGATAAGTATATTAGTACCGTAGATTTAACTCCTTCACGCCCAGATCTTTCCTTTTCCTATATAAAATTGTCTGTTGTTAGCCATAAAATTTCGAAAAGTACCTGAATATACCAAATAAGCTAGTGGACAAGGATACTAAACAGGTCATTATGTATAAAATATTGCTTATATTCATTAAAATTGTCTAATGGTGGTCAAATAACAATGACAATTACGTTCTGGGTCTCAAGGGGTTAAAAAGGAAATAGGGAAAAACTGGTTCACAAATAGGGTGGTAAATGATTGGAATGGACTTAGTCGTCAGGTAGTTAGTGCGGAGTCAATAGGGAGTTTTAAAAGGAGGCTGGATAAATTCATGGATGGGGATGAAAGGTGGATGTAGGTAATGTTAAGTAACAGGAACTACCACGTGTAAGTCTCCCAGCCTCTTGTAGCTTCCTTATTTTCTTTTGTTCTTATGTAGGAGTGATTAAACTCCTCTCGATGGCTGATCTATGTTAGTATGAGTGATTGGCATTCTCTACTACTCCCAGGTTTTGAGATAAGTGAATGTTTGTCTCTTGTGTGCAATTCCATCAAGGCAACCCATTTCTATTAATATTCTGTTAGTTTTCTTCTTTGTTATCTATTAAACTCTTCTCTGTATCATTATCATCATTAGAGTACTTATAACTCAACATGAAGCATAAGAAAGAGATATTTGACATGCATGAATTAACAAACCAAACAGACACCACAGGCCACTCTAGGTTGGAAGTAAATGAATTCAACCCACTAAGCATAAATAGAATGCATAAATGAAATACCCTGGAGAAAGTTCCCGCAGATCTCTCTCTCTCTCTCTCTCTCTCTCTCTCTCTCTCTCTCTCTCTCTCTCTCTCTCTCTCTCTCTCTCTCTCTCTCTCTCTCTCTCTCTCTCTCTCTCTCTCTCTCTCTCTCTCTCTCTCTCTCTCTCTCTCTCTCTCTCTCTTCTCTTTTCTTTTCTTTTTCTTTTTTTCTCTCAAAATCTTTCTTCACTTCTTCAATTTTTTCCCCCCCCAGGTTGATGCGGGTCAGGTTCCCATCGGCGTGAACCTGATGGCCTCCATGACTGGTGAGGCACTCGCTCCGTACCGCACCTTCATGACGGCCGCCGCCACCATGCTGAGAGACGCCCTGGGATCCTCCGTCACAGACACGGACATCGACGATCAAGTGAACGAAGTCATCAGATTTGAGATTAAGTTTTCTGAGGTAGGATTAAAGTCTTACAGAATGATGATCTTGGTAAAAAACAGACTCGTGTGATGATTTCGGTCCAAGAGGCAGAAAAAATATAAATGGCTCAAAACCCATGTTCTTAATATCATTTGCTCTTTCTTAGCATACACTGAAATGTATCTATTCAAGCATAATCTGTTCCAGAAATATCAACCAAAGCCAAAGTTGCCACCCGACACAATCATTCAAAACCAGAAAAATTAAATCATGTATATAATTTCATAGGTAAACAACTTTCTCAGTGTTTCAGCAGCTTTCAGTTATTTATAATGGTGTAAAGGTCTTCCTGTCTTGCAGCTCGTGATGAAGGCTGTGACCGAGACCACTAACCATGCCTGGCAGACCACCGTGGCAGAGTTACAGCAGGACACAGATGCCGGCACTCCAAACCAGGTGAGTCTTAATACCTTGCTGCCTCACACCTCACCTTGACCACACAGTTATGGATCAGGTAGTTTTGATGAGCTATAATCATAATCATCATCTTTTCTGTTTAACGATAGTTGATGATACGCTTCCAATTCCTTTGTCGGCGTTCATCCTTTAAATTTGCAGCACGAGTTTTATGCCCCGGATGCTCTTCCTGACAGGCAACCCCAGTTTTGGGCTGTTTGATATGCTATAAAAAACAAATTTTCCTGTTTTTTTAGTCTAATAGCACTTTCTTTAATAGTCACACTGGATATGTATGCTTTACCAAACCAGCAGAACTTTATACCCTCAGCTGGAGTATGCCAGCCTAATGTTTCAAATTAATTTTTCACATCATCTTTCTGTTTAACGTCAGATTTTCCCATAATGTCTTACAGTATAAGGTTAGACGGTCGATGATGCGCTCCAATTTGCCTATCTATTGCCTCAACCTCTTCAATGCCCAATGCTGCCAGATTCTCTTCAACACACTGCCTCCATGTCTTCCTTGGCCTGACATAGCTAAATATTACTGCTATTACTGCCTCTTGTAGCTTCCTTAATTTCTTATGTTCTTATGTACTATTAAACTTTCCTAACAGTTCCATTGGCTGGCTTTCCTGGAGGAGATGTTTACGGAGACCAGCGTCACCATCACGGAGGAGGAGTCGCTGCTATCCTTCAAGGGACCATTCTTCAGGGAGTTCAGTAACTTGTTGGCCACCACGGAGCCTAAGACTTTGGGTCAGTCTCCATGCATTAATACTTGGTTGTTGTATTGATCTCGTTGTGATATACGGTAAAGGAGATATACTAATTGAAACCTGTCTCGATATCTTTTTTCTTTTTTTTCCTCAGGACTTAAAAAGGTTCTCAAAGGTTATGTTATATGGTAGTCATGATATGTAGTTTAATCCTGCCTCAGTATCTCATTTGGTTTATCTTAACTTTAAAATCATAAATACACTTATCATTTACTACTTCTGTAATGCCCGTTATTCAGGAGAGATAGGATGAGAATTATTATCATATAATTCCCGAGTTATGTCCCATAAGCAGTTCAATCTTTTAGTTTCTCGGGTGAGTCATCGTCCTTCCTTCCTACGCGCCATTTTTTTTATCTTCCTTCCTTCCTACCCGCCATTTCTTTCTTCCTTCCGTCCTTCCTTCCCCCCCCCCCCCGACATTCCAGTTGCGAGTCAACATTCGTGGAATACTTATTTCGCGATCAGTGATAACTAATGGATTCAAAACTTTTCATCCTCCCCTCACCCTCCTATCAGATCAAGGAACACTCCTAGATTCTTAATGTCTTTCAAAATAGTCCCCATAGTGACAGATCACGTTCATAAATGGATGTGTTAGTAAAGTTATTCGCTAAATTGAAAGTCTACCAAATTTCTATACAAACTTCCATACCCTGTCGCTCCAAAAGACGCGTTCGGACCTTTGACGTGAAAAGAAATAACACCTTCCTCGGATATTAGATTAAACATATTAAATTCTTCTATATCAAAGTAACAGGACTGTATTATAGGCAGCCCTTTCTTAGGTACACGAGTTTCATTATTTAATTAGTTATTTCGGGATTATAAGCTATTCATTAGAGGCCAAGTCCAGAGTATTCAAACAATTCCCCTTTTCTGCCGCGGGCTCTTGGTAACCCCAGACGGGAGTCTCACTTCAACTCTCCCGCAGGTAAGGCGTATCAAGTTTCGCTCCTATTCCCCCCCTTTCCTTGTTATAATATTGTTATCTATATTTCCAAATATGGGTAGGCTACCGATGTTTAGTTTTCGCTAACGTAAAGGAGGCCTGCCCCATCCTTATAAGTATTATTAATGAGTCTCACTTCAACTCTCCCGCAGAGCTGACCTCTTGGCCTTGACGCAAAGGGCCCGGTACATGGTCTTTTTAGCGTAACACACCACCTTCTTACTCTTATCTTCCCCCCTAGTATCTTCCATGTATAATTATAAGTATTCAGTGGTATATTATATAAGTAAAGGATAATGTATCAATAAGGTTCAGAGAGGAAGGTTTATGCTCACCAGAGCTTAGCTTCATTTCACGGGAAGAGTTTCCCGTATCAGGTTGTAAAGTTTTATTACATCAGATTAGAGTTTTCCTGTGTTGGAGATGGAGAGTTTTCTGATGTTGGATTAACACTTATAGGTTGTCTGTGATCTCAAACAAGAGACATACTACTTCAGCATGAATAAATAGGATGATGTTTTCAAATATAGTTCTTGTGTTTATTATAAAAACCCCAGGTGATTATTCTGCGTTAGGACAGTAATTCCCCACACTTCCAAAAGAGTCAGCCTTACTCGGTATAATTCCACGTATCAATCACGACTACCAAGATAAATCTAATATTAATATTATTCAAACGCGCCCAGGGAGTAACCCAGAGAACTACTCGCTTGAGCTGGTGGCAGCACTCCCCCTTAACTCATACCCTTTCCCCTTACCCTAAACTCCTACCCCTTCCCCTTAAATTCATCCCCCATTTCAGTACTCTCCGCAACGAGAAGTGTTCATACTATAATCACATAGTGAAGTCATAAGACTAGTTTTCAATTCTCAATTCAAGTTGTAATCAAATGAAAAATCATAATCAATTAATATCATTCAAGTAACATTGACCAGTTTTAAACTCTACCATCGGAGTTCTGGCATGACACTTCACGGTCCAGGTTATTCAATACACCAATAAGCATAACTTTACATCTTAATTTCCTTCAAACTTTGCCACTTCAGCCACCCTCTCTCCCCATGGATCCATTTTTCCATATTGTTTTATTGTCTTTAAATTCATTTCACCACAACCCGAACCATTCTAAGTCAGTTTCTTGTTGATATGACATGTGTTTATGCTTTAAAAGGAGATTAGACAATTTCATGGATGGGGATGAAAGGTGGATGTAGGTAGTGTTAAGTAACAGGAACTACCACGTGTAGGTCTCCTAGCCTCTTATAGCTTCCTTATTTTCTTATGTTCTTATGTGGTGCAGCCAATGCCGTCGTGTGGTGGTGGGTGTACAACTTGCAAGAGGAGACCACCTACGCCATGCGGAACGCCTCCTACGACTACCTCCACGACTTCTACGGCCTCAAACCCACCTCTCGACGGCAACACTGCCTGGCCATCACCAATGCCAACCTGGGCTTTGCTCTTTCCCGGGAGTACGTGGACAAGGTTGTGCCCAAGACTGTCAAACCTGAGGTAACTGCATGTCAGTAATGGTGGAAATATGCTTAACTGACAGGGGCTATTTTTTTCTTTTACGTCATAAGGGATAGGGATAAAAAGGACCAACGGAAAAAATGTAACAAAAAAAAACATTAAAAAAAAAAGCCTGCCTGGACCAGGTGGACCTGAATGATGATAATATTAATGATAACAATAATAATTTCAAAGATTTCAAATAATTTCAAGATCTTAGTACAGTAAAACCTCTCGTGTTCGGACCCTCCTTATTCGGACCTCCTCTTTTTTTTTCTTTCTTTTTTTTACGGTCGAAATTTCCTAGCTATATATATATATATATATATATATATATATATATATAATATATATATATATATATATATATATATATATATATATATATATATATATATATATATATATATATATATATATATATATATATATATATATATATATATATAGCTATATACACCTAGATTTTTTTTTTTTTTTTTTTTTTTTTTTTTAGGGGTCGAAAGTTCCTAGCACCTATATAGGCTACACCTAGAATTTTTTTTTTTTTTTTTTTTTTTAGGGTCGAAATTTCCTAGCTATATTATTATAGTAATTACCTATATATAGTATAATATAGTACACCTAGAATTATTATTATATATTATTTTTTTTTTTTTTTTTTATAAACATATCCCCCCCATATATAATCCCCTCATTATTCGGATCCTTGCATTACTCGGACCACTCCTTGGCCCAATTAGTCCGTATATGAGAGGTTTTACTGTACTGATGAAAACATGCTTGACTGACAGGGGGTAATTTTTTTTCTTCTTCTTTCTGTTTAACTTCTTATTTTTCCATAATGTCTTTTATGTGGTTAGACGTCCGATGATACGCTTCCAACTATCTCTGTCCATTGCCTCGACTTCTTCAATGCCCAATAAGTGATAATGCTTGAGTGACAAGAGCTGAATTATAAAAATTTCAAAGATTCTAAAACAATATCCATATTCCTGAACATGGAAGGATTAATTTTTTTCTAGCTTTCAATAATTAACTTTTTCTAATTTTCTTTTGATTACGATTTCAAGACTGACCAAAAAATAATCATACAGGCAGCATATGTGACTTCTTTTCTCTTTCTTAACACTTTATTATGTTTGACTTTTAAAAGTATTTTATAATTATCGTAATTAGATTAGATACAATTATTGTCCTAGGTTTCTCTTTCTCTTACTCTCTTTTCTCTTTTTTTCTTTCTTTCTTTCTTATTTCTTAGGTCTTTTACTCTCTCTTTCTTTAGGTGACAGAATGAACTTTTTCTTCATCTAATTTTCTTTTGACTAAGGTTTCAAAACTAACCCAAAATTCAAAATACAGGCAGCATATGACCTTTTTTCTTTCTTAGGTTTCTCTATTTCTTTCTTTGGTTTCTCTATTTCTTTTCTTATTTCTTAGTTCTTTTACTCTCTTTTCTTAGGTGACGGAGATGGTTGAGGACCTGCGCCATGCCTTCTCCTCCCTGCTTGACAACAACACCTGGATGCAGCCACAGGACCTGCTGGTGGCTCGGGAGAAGCTGGCCGACATCGACCCTTTCGTGGCCTACCCAGACTGGATTATGGATGACCAGGAGTTGACGAAGGGATATGAGGGTGTGAGTAGTGCATTGTTAGGCCTACCAAGAAGAACATAACAAGAAAATAAGGAAGCTACAAGAGGCTGGGAGACCTACACGTGGCAGTTCTTGTTACTTAACCCCTTCAAGCCCAGAACGTAATTTCCATTGTAATATAACCACCATTAGACGATTTTTAGTGAATATAAGCAATAGTTTATAGATATGACCTGTTTAGTACCCTTGTCCATTAGCTAATTTGGTTTATTTAGTAACTTTTTTGTAGTTTTATGGCTAATAACATAGGATTTCATATAGCTAAGGAAAGATCTGGGTGTGAAGGGGTTAACACTACCTACTCTACATCCACCTTTCATCCCCATCCATGAAATTATCCAGCCTCCTTTTAAAACTCCCTATTGACTCCGCACTATCCAATATCCCCAATATCTTAAGGTATTCCCAAACGGTAAGAACACAAACATGATCTAAAGCAAATTTATACGTATTTCGGATATATTTAAACTGCAAAAACGTAATGTACCTACAAAAATTAATAGGGAGATTTGTAGCTTCCTGATTTTCTTATGTATTGATAACTTCAACTTCTTTTTCTTCTCACAAACTGTATTGAATTTATCTACCAATTTTTGTAGGACAGAGAATGATACGCAATTATATATACCATAGATTACAATAAGAGGCTGGCATTAAGATATCCTTGTAGCCTATATACCATTAATGATGTTACTGCATTTACGTACCTTCTTCTTCTTCTTTCTGCTTAACGTCAGATTTTCCCATAATACCTCATGAGGTTAGACGGCCGATGATACGCTTCCAACTACAGTAAAACCTCTCATATTCGGACTAATTGGGCCAAGGAGTGGTCCGAGTAATGCAAGGATCCGAATAATGGGGGGATTATATATGGGGGGATATGAAGGGAAAAAAAAAAAAAAAAAAAAAATCCAGTTGTATATATAGCTAGGAAATTTCGACCCCTAAAAACAAACAAACAAAAACAAAAAAGGAGGAGGTCAGAATAATGTCAAAGTCCGAATATGGAGAGTCCGAATACGAGAGGTTTTACTGTATCTCTATCCATTGCCTCAACTTCTTCAATGCCCAATGCTGCCAAATCCTCTTCAACACACTACAAATTTATTTACCACCAATTTTTGTAGGACAGAGAATGATAATTATATACCCCAGATGAAAATAGAGGCTGGCATTAAGATATCTGTTTATAAGTACCATTAGGGATTTTACTGCATTTACCACTATCATTCTATTGCAAAGTTTATGTTGAGGTACTTTTGACGTGACTTATTCCTATGTATTTATTTTATTTACCACTATCATTCTATTGAAAAATTACTTTGAGTAACTTTTGACATGTTTATTTTTATATATTTATTTCATGTATATTTTATTTTTCATGTATTTTTTTATTCTGAATTTTTTTTATGTATCTTATTTCCTGGTGCACAGTTGGAGTTGCAGAGCGGCGACAACCTTGGTAATCTGGTGCACATTGGCAGCTGGTTCAACTATAATGCCCTGGAGGCTCTCAGAGACACTCCCGAACACACGTGAGTTTCAGGGTTCCTTACTGCATGTAACACCTAATAGTAACTCAATCCTATATTAGTTACAGTTAAATTATATTAGTTTTATTAGTTACACGTGAGTTTGCATTTCAGGGTTCCTAACTGCACATGACAACTACTTTTAATTAACTCCTTTGCTTTAACTTATTCCTTTACTTCCTGCACTTACTATTTTGTTTTGATGAAACTTTGATCTACGTACTTTAAAGCCTAGATTTACACCAAGATTTACTACAATATCATAGGTAATATAAGAGGAGGAAGAGGATATAGTGGGGGAGTATTTGTTTGGAGAGGGGAATGTGGAAGAAGCAAAAAGAACAATCAACAGTTTTTGGATGACCAGAGAAAATAAGAAGAAAGAAAAAGAAAGAAACTAATAAGATAGAATAAGAGAAGCAAACTAATTAAAGACCCAAACAGCAAGAAGAAACACGTCAGGGAGTGCCATTGAAAAAGGCCTGACTCCCGACCCACAACTGAACTGAACTGATAACAGAAGAATATTAGAAGAATAGAAGTAGTATACAGTATATTAGAAGAATAGAAGTAGTATACAGTATATTAGAAGAATAGAAGTAGTATACAGTATATTAGAAGATAATATTAAGTAGTATACAGTATATTAGAAGATAATATTAGAAGTTAATATTAGAAGAAGAAATTAATATTAGAAGTCTATATTTTCAGCACCAGATTTCCTGAAATATCATAGGTACTAGAGGAATGTAGCAATGCTCTTATTCAGCTTTCCTATGACAGGTTCCTTTACCCTCCCACCATAGTGAATGCTGTCTACAACCCCACTCAAAACAGCATTAGTAAGTACACACAAAGCCTTTACTATTCGCTCATCACCTGCCTATCTAATCTAATCTTTTAAACACTAATGATCTTAAGAAATAATGACTAAGGAAATCCCTCAAGATGGTCATGGCAGATAATGTTCATATCATTAGTTTTCACATCATTTCTTTTGCCCAGATAGGTGATACAATTTCCAATGTAAAAAGAATTAATATGAAAAAATACATGAAAAAACTAACATGTGCATCTTTTCTAATGTAATATTTTCTTTTTTCAGTGATCCTTTCCATAATGTCATGTGAGGTTAGACAGTCGATGATACGCTTCCAACTATCTCTATCCATTGCCTCAACCTCTTCAATGCCCAATACTATCAGATACTCTTTAAAACGTTTTTGTAATGTATTCCCTTTTCAGGTATCCTCGGGGGCATCCTTCAGTCTCCCTTCTATGGCAACAACTGCCTGGCTGCTCTTAACTACGGGGGCATCGGCATGGTGATCGGACACGAGATGACACACGGATTTGACAGCATCGGTGAATAATGAGTCTTTGTGCATAGTTTTACCCTTTCATAAAGAGTTAGTAGATAGATAGGTAGATAGGTTGGTTGGCATTGACGGCATCGGTTAATAAGTTTTTGCATGTTTTACCCTTACATAAGAGTTGGTAGATAAATAATGATATAATAAAATGCTCATTAACATCTGGATAAGTGCCAAGAAAGTGGACACACGGCTTTAACAGCATAGGTTCATTAGTTTTTGTGAATGTTTTACCCTTATATAACATAAGCAAATAAGGAAGCTACAAGAGGCTGTGAGACTTAAACGTGGTAGCTTCTGATAAGAGACCATAAGAGTTGGTAGATAAATATGATAAAATGCTCGTGAACAACTGGAAAAGTGCCAAAAGAGTGGAAGAGAGTGGATATAGTGCCTATCTATAAACAAGGAAAGGAGGAAACTATTCACTTAATAAAGTAGCAAGAGGGTTTGCCGATTTGCATGGAAAGCTAAAGTTAATTTGTGATCATGTTTAGTTTGTGGCAGCTCTTCATGCTAATGACATAATACATTGAGAAACTGTCATTAGTAGACTATTGAGTTATGGCTTATTCACACCAACAAAATAATTACTTTCTTTTGCGGGGGAAGAAAGACTTCTTCCAAAAATGTGTTTAAAACGTGATTCACTCTGTCGCAAAAAGACCGCTTCATAATCAAAATAAGTCAATGCCTCAATGTAACTTTATCTTTACTGACATGATATTATTTCCCTGCAATAGGTCGAATGTTTGACAAGCACGGTAACCTGGTTCAGTGGTGGAGCGCAGAGACCATCGAGGCCTTTAACCAGCGAGCCCTCTGCTTCGTGAAACAGTACGACAAATACGTACCACCGGAACTCTCGGACATTGGTCTTCAAATACCGGTAAGTTAAGACTCTTGAATTACGTCATTTAAAATTGTACGTATAGGAATTAATCTATTTTCTCTTACGATCTTTTCCATTCCACTCCTACTACTGCTACTGCTACCACTACCATCACTACTACTACTACCACCCCTACTACTACTACCACCACTACTACTACTACTACTACTACCACTCCTTCTACTACCTCCATTTCCTCTTATGACACTTTTCCTCCTCCTACTCCCACAACTACTACTTCTACTACTACTACTACAGGTTGAAGTTCCCAAACTCGGCAACCTCGGGACCAGCGCCGAGCCGAGTAATGGAATTTTCCGACTTTTAGAACGTAGATATATTAAGGGGAAAAAAAGCATGAAAATCACATGAAAACGTTTTGGAGCCATAATACCAATAACAGACCTGTAGAAGTACACAAAATAACAGTGTACACAACTCTACAGTCACAACACCACTGAACAATAACAACAAACAAATCGGCGGGAGAAACCAAGCGGCCTAGTGTGGTGGCACCTAGCGGCCGACCCGGCAACTACGCGCCGGGTTTTGGGTGTTCTGCCGTGTTTTGGAAAATCCGGAACCATAGCCGAGTTTTGGGTGTTGCAGAGTCTTGGGATGCCGAGTTTGGGAACTTCAACCTGTATTACTACCACTTCTACTACCACTATAATACACAAACGATAATGATGACTATGATAATTATATTGATGATAATAATATTTTTTTCTTCCCAACAATAATAACTACAGTAGATTCAATCACATACTAATAACTCTTCACTGACAATAACCTGAGAACAAATATCTCTACTAACTCTACAATAACCCGAGAACTAATAACACTACAATAACCCGAACAAATAACACTCCAATAACCTGAGAACAAATGACTACTAACTCTACAATAACCCGAGAACAAATAAATCTACTAACTACAATAACCTGACAACAAATAACTACTAAATCTACAATAACCCAAGAACAAATGACTCTACTAACTCTACAATAACCCAAGAACATATAAATCTACTAACTACAATAACCCGGCAACAAATAACTACTAAATCTACAATAACCCGAGAACAAATGACTCTACTAACTCTACAATAACCCAAGAACAAATACCTGTCTCTGTGTAGGTGAATGGCGTGCAAACTCTGGCCGAGAACATAGCTGACAACGGAGGGATACGCGAGGGTTTCCGGGCCTACCAAGCCTACGTGGACCGCTATGGCGAGGAGCAGACACTACCGGGCCTATCAGACTACTCCCCACAACACATCTTTTACCTCGGCTTTGCCAATGTAAGTATCTGGTCTTATGGTTTTATGGTTTCTTGTAGCTTCCTTATGTTCAGTTCTTATGTCTCACAGCCTCTTGTAGCTTCCTTATTTTCTTATGTTCTTATGTCTCACGGCCTCTTGTAGCTTCCTTATTTTCTTATGTATATGAACTTCACCCTAATTGAGGATCTGGCATTATATCTGCAAAATTATAGATAAAAAAAACCATGTATTTTCAGTAATTATGTCTGGAGAATATTCGTAAAAACTATCATACTAATTAAATGTCAAGGTCTCACGGCCTCTTGTAGCTTCCTTATTTTCTTATGTATCTGAACTTCACCCTAATTTTGTACTTGGGTTTAGATCTGTAAGACAATAGACAAAAAAGACATGTATTTTCAGTTCTAAAGTCTGGAGAATACTCATAAAAACCTATTACCTCTGAATAGCCAATGTAAGTATATAAGCTTCACCCTAATTGAGGATCTGGCAACAGGAACTACCATGTCTCTGTCTCTTGTAGCTTCATTATTTTCTTATGTTCCTATTAGATCTGCAAAAAAAATAGACAAAAAAAAACCCATGTATTTTCTGTCCTCAAGTCTGGAGAATAAAAAAAAAATATATGACTTCTCCCCCCCAACATATTTTTTATCTCGGCTTTGCCAATGTGAGTATCTGGAACAGGAACTACCACGTGTAGGTCTCACAGCCTCTTGTTGCTTCCTTATGTTCGTATGTATCTGAACTTCACCCTAATTCTGTACTTGGGTTTATATATGTAAAATAATAGACAAAAAAACACATTCAGTCTTCAAGTCTTTGTTATTCTTCTAGTTCTTTTGCTCTTCAAGTTATTCTTATAGTGACGCCTGTGATTAATTAATGTTGTCCTAACCACTCTACTATTAACTCCTGCCTAATCTTGCCTTCCCAGGCCTGGTGTGAACACAAATCCGCTGAAATGGTCCTCAAACTCCTGGTCCTGGACGCCCATTCTCCCGGCCGGTTCAGAGTGCAGGGTTCTCTGTCCAATGACGAAGAGTTTAGCCGCGTGTGGCAGTGCCCGGCGGGGTCACCCATGAACACTGGCAAGGACCGCTGCCTCCTCTGGTGATAGTAGTATTTTTTTTAAGTGAGGCGAAAATTCCATTCTATCTTAAGGTCTCATGCTTAAAGTTATGCCTCTATTAACCTGATAATATAGTTACCCATGATAAAATACAGCTAAAATTAAGAAGAACTGTAATATTCTCTTCTCCTGGCATCAAATATCAGTCAGTAGGTAGCAAGTGGTCAGGATTTTTCACCAAGTTAAAATAAACAGAGTATAGCTGATTTCTAGACAGTTAACTTGATAAATTAAGCAACATATTTCCCAAAACTTTCAGAAATAATACTATAGTCACAAAGAAAGTGGACTATATAATCTATAATGATAATAAGCAACAGGCCCTTAGTCGAACACTGGGGTTGCTTGTCAGGAAGAGCATCTGGGGCGTACAACTCGTGCGGCAAATTTCAATGATGAACGCCGACAATAGAATTAGAAGCGTATCATCGACTGTTTAACCTCATAAAACATTACAGGAATATCTGACGTTAAACAGAAAGATGATGAAAGATAAAAAGCCTTACAATAATATGGTGATTTCATAATTTTGTGCATCTTGTAATTGTAGAAAGGCAATAAAAACAAAAGTAGTAACATATGTGGCTCCTAAGAAATTCAACTCAATGATAAATAAAATTGGTCCATAAACACCACAGAATTTACTTTCCCAAATATTAACAGTACAGTATATACTTATTACTCTATGTATCTATCTCTTATTACTCTATGTATGTATGTTAGCGGGGGTTTTTTTGTTGCTTTTTTTTGCCCTTGGTCAGTCCTTTATGATGAAAAAATATAATAATAAAAATAAAATACAAGTCTCACGCACAACAAATATAAACAAAAGGACAGTCTGAGTGAAGAGGATCAAGGAGATTCACAGCACTTACAGTAATAATAATGTATTACCAACAGTATCTCGCCATGTGTATTATGTACATACACATAGGGCAACCATAACACCTGAGAGAGAGAGAGAGAGAGAGAGAGAGAGAGAGAGAGAGAGAGAGAGAGAGAGAGAGAGAGAGAGAGAGAGAGAGAGAGAGAGAGAGAGAGAGAGAGAGAGAGAGAGCGAGAGCGAGAGCGAGAGCGAGAGAGAGAGAGAGAGAGAGAGAGAGAAATAACAGAAAAATAGAAAGAGTAAGGGTAAAAAAAAGAAAGACAGACAAAACACACATCACATCACCTCAGAATATTCACCGCTAACTTATAACGGAAAATTGCAATAGGTATCGTCATGTCAATCAGATTTCTTGGCATTAAAATTGAACATAAAAAGAGGATTCACCTATGATTCATGCCGGGATCTTAATTACTATGAAGGTATGGGAGGAGGGGGGCATCTTTCTACATCTGAGGGGCATCCGGCATTCTCTCTATCACGAACCTGAAAAGAGATCATTGCATTGACTTAGTATTTAAAAGATTCTTATTAGATTGACTTAGTTCAAAGAAAAGATATCATTGCAACGATTTAGTATATAGGGAAAGTATATTTAGTACATAAGTAAGAACATAGCAATGACTTAGTATATAAAACGTGGGTAAAAATTGACTGAGTAGAAAAATATAAGTGAAACATCATGCGCTGGGAAAAAAAATGAGATCTTAGGCTTACAAGTACTACAGTAATTATATAATATCGGAGAGAAAATAAAAAGGCTTCATATAATGAGATCTTTGAATTATAAGTACATCAATTATATAATATCAGAGAAACAAAAAAAGGCTTAATATAATGAGATCTTGGAATTACATGTACAGAAAATAATTATATAATATCAATAAGGGAAAAAAATGACTTAGGAGTAGTGATTCAAGAAAATCTATCACCAAAGAAGCCTATGAATAATACAAATGCACTTACTTATGTTGCCCGACACTCATGATTGGAACGCCTGGAATCTTGCGTACCCGTCTCTTCAGGTCCTTGTCGCAGGTCGCCATAATGTAACACTTGTGCTGCAAACAAGGATTAGATTCTATGAACAAATAGTTACGGCCAACCATATTCAATTGTCATTAGAGTACAGTAAAACCTCTCATATTCGGACTAATTGGGCCAAGGAGTGGTCCGTGTAATGCAAGGATCCGAATAATGGGGGGATATGTTATATATATATATATATATATATATATATATATATATATATATATATATATATATATATATATATACACACAAACCTCGATTTCCCGGACCTCCATTTCCCGGATATCGGATTTGCCGGACAAAATCCGAGGTCCGGGGATTTGTCACAGTCCCAGATTTTTTTTTTTTTTTTTTTTTTTTTTTAACGTTGAAATGCCTGGTCCTGTTCGTAAATTGACAAAGTTGTCCGGCGGTCCGAGCGTCTCCTGTCACCCCTGGTCAGTGTCCGCATCTCCCGCCAGGTGGCAGCATGCTCAGCGATCGTATTATTTACATTTGGGCACACGACACTCACGGTTCACCTGCACGGCCTCCGTTAGTCCCCTGACCCCCGCTGCCCCTGGTGCAGGAACGTCTCTTGAGATTATTGAATACTTTCTGCTGCCTCCCGCCAGGTGGCAGCATGCTCAGCGGTCGTATTGTTTACATTTGGGCACACGACACTCACGGTTCACCTGCACGGCCTCCGTTAGTCCCCTGACCCCAACTGCCCCTGGTGCAGGAACGTCTCTTGAGACTATTGAACACTTTCTGCTGCCTCCCGCCAGGTGGCAGCATACTCAGCGGACGTAAAAGTCCGCGGCGGGGTAGTTGATATTGGCGGTTGCCGGACAGTAAATACTAGAGTAGGATAAACGTCCGGGGGTGGGTAATGGCATCAGACTTTTTTTTTTTTTTTTTTTTTTTTAAGAGGATAATTCCTGGACTGTTGCGATTCCCGGACTTTTGCGGTTCCCGGACCAGTGCTCCCCCCTATTAGTCCGGGAAAACGAGGTTTTGTGTGTTATATATATATATATATATATATATATAATATATATATATATATATATATATATATATATATATATATTATATATATATATATATATATATATATATATTATATATATATATATATATATATATATATATATATATATATATATAAAAAAAAAAATTAAAAAAAATAAAAATAAAATAAAAAAAATCTAGTTGTATAATATAAATTATATAGCTAGGAAATTTCGACCCCAGAAAAAAAAAAATATATATATATAGGTGTATATCAATTATATAGCTAGGAAATTTCGACCCCTAAAAAAGAAAAAAAGAAAAAAAAAATTCTAGGTGTACGTATATAAATTATATAGCTAGGAAATTTCGACTCCTAAAAAAGAGGTCCGAATAATGTCAAAGTCCGAATAATGAGAAGTTTTACTGTATAGCATTTCATATATTTATGGTTAATACCTAAAACCTATATCTAAGATAGAATGTAACTGTCATTAAATTACAAATGCTATTAATACCCTTTTAATACCATCAAGACTAATAATAATTACTTTGCACTACTAAAAACTGCAAGTAAGATAACTATAGTCTTATCATAATATCACAACAGCTTCTGAAATACCTGAGTAATCCTTATACTACAGATGCTTTTAATACACTTTTTATACCAACTATCATCAATTTTTTACTTTACACTACTAAAACTGTAAGAAGAGGAACTGTAGTCTAATAGTACCACAATAGCTTCTCAATCACCTGGATCACCCGCTGGACAAGGCATTTATATACCATCTACTATCAAGATCCCATACTTTGCACTACTAAAAGCTAAGGAACTGTAGTCTAATAGTACCACAACAGCTCCTCAATCACCTGAGTCACGCGCTGGACCAGGCAGTCGTCAGCGTATATTCCCTTATGCATGCAGGCCAGCTTTTCAATGCGAGGGTCCTTGATGACTTTGAGGGCCAGTCGGTAGCGTTCCCCCATGTGCTCCAGCTCCCCCTGCACACACTCCGTCACGTAGGGGATACACTTGGCATACAGGCAGTCCATCATACCCTAGAAGATTCATAAGAGGAGATTAATAGAGGAGAGAATACACTGTGGATTGAAGGAGCTGAGTAAAAATTAAAAAAGATACAAAAAAAAGGACCCTTCACACCCAGATCTTTCCTTTGCCAAAAAAAAAAAAGTTTGTTGTTGATCCACAAAATTACGAAAAGTAACTGAATATACCAAAATAGTTAGTGGCCAAGGATACTAAACAGGTCATATCTATAAAACATAAAAAATCGTCTAATGGTATCCAAATTACAATGGAAATTACGTTCTGGGTCTCAAGGGGTTAATATAGGAGAGAATAATTATTTTAGATGTTCATTATTCATTGGAAGAAGAAGAATAGAGAAAATATAAATGAGAACAGTGATTGAAGAAAAAATTGTAAAAAATGGAAAAAATAAGAGGTAAATGGAAGGAAAATCTGATGTTAAACAGAAAGATAATAATATGAGTGTACAAATATGTTCTTACTTTCACTATATCCACTTTGTTTTTGATGGCAAAGTTGATGAAGTTGGTATCAAGGAGGATGCGATACGGAGGTCCCAGCTGCGTGTTGTATTCAAAGAAGAGCGCAGAGGAATACTGAGGCCTGATGGAGGGATCAATATTGTGCATCATTATATTGTCATGATATCAAAGCTAAAAAACATCATAACATTTCAGTTCTTCATATATGATTCCAATGCCGTAATATTTATTAACCACACCACAAAAATTTTGACATAACTTCTTTTTTTTTTTTTTTTTTTACATCTGTGCCTATAGCGCCTGTAGGCAGTGACCTCCAGGGGTGGGATGGTAGGCCCTGGAGGTTCACTTGAGGGCTGTGATGGTTGGCCCTCGCCCGTGGTGGCACAGGCAGGATTGTTATAGTGACGCCTGTGATTAGAGGCTCATGCCGCCCCCCTGTGTCCTCCGATGCACTCGCAATCGAAGGTAGAGTTAATGGGCAGCATGTGGGTGTTCTTAGGCCACTCGACGGTGCAGAAAGATTTTGAGTGGATTTATATGGTTCTCACTCGGGATCAAACTCGGGTCAACGAAAAAGCCACTCGGAGACGCTAACCACTCTGCTACCGCCTCCTCATTACAACTCCCCAACTACATTAGGTAACTAAAAACATTATAATCAAACGGAGAAAAGATTATATATACTTACGCTTCAACTATTTTGGGTTCATTTGGGTCAGGCTTTTTCCCTTTTTTAGGCTTTCTGTCCTCTGGTCTCCTGGAAAAAAGAAAAATAACATGGTATTGATAAGTAACACTACAAAATATGATATATAAATATTCCAAATAACTTATTATTTACTAAACAGAAAACTATACAGATTTTACTTACTGGAGAGAGAGAAGAGAGAAGAGAAGAGAGAGAGAGAGAGAGAGAGAGAGAGAGAGAGAGAGGAGAGGAGAGAGAGGAGAGAGAGAGAGAGAGAGAGAGAGAGAGAGAGAGAGAGAGAGAGAGAGAGAGAGAGAGAGAGAGAGAGAGAGAGAGAGAGAGAGAGAGAGAGAGAGAGAGAGAGAGAGAGAGAGAGAGAGAGAGAGAGAGAGAGAGAGAGAGAGAGAGAGAGAGAGAGAGAGAGAGAGAGAGGAGAGAGAGGAGAGAGAGAGAGAGAGAGAGAGGAGAGAGAGGAGAGAGAGAGAGAGAGAGAGAGAGAGAGAATATATATATAAGGGTTATACTCTTAATTATATTCACTAACAATAAAATACACGCAAAAGATACGTACAATCGAGGATCATTCGAGCTGATCATCCTTTTCATCACTGCAAATTTCCGCGTCTTCTTTCCCTTCGGCTGAAAAAAAATTAAGACACTCAATTAACGACTTGTCATAAATACATCCAAGACTTGACTTCCATTTCCCTCTGATTAACAAAAAGAAAAGGTAAGACACAGGTGATATAATGTGCATTGGGAAAATTAAGGGTAATAATGGACAAGGACTTCACGGACTTCAACTTTTTGGTGTACGAAAAAACTTGGGTACGAACTGACTGCACCCCGATATTACACCTAGATATGGCAATATATACACGATAAATGGGTAAAAATCGGATATTTGGTACTAATAAATACTTTTGACTTTTTACCTATATTTACGGCAGTTTTTGCATATTCAAGGTAATGTAAGGGTGTGTAGGTGTACTGCATGCATGATATTACACCTAAAACAAGGCAATATATGCACTATAAATGGGTAAAAATGGGGTATTTTTGGCTTAACTTTTTTATTCTTTATTTTTTGACATTTTTCCTTAATTCACGACTGTTTTTGCAATATATAAGGCTATGTAAGGGGTAAGTGTGTGGGGTGTATTGCATGACATGACACCTAAACCAAGGGTAATAATGGACGAGGACTTAGCGGTCGTTTACAGAGTCACCGACTAATTTTTCCTGGCCTAAAATAGGGTTTTTTTTTCTAATGGAGATAGTTTTATTTTCCGGAAACCCATAGTTTAAAAATATATAATAATAGACTAATAATAAGTTTCTGAGACTGTTAAGTTTCTTCGTCAAAAATGCACAGAAATGACACTCCATAAATAAAAGCAGAGCCATCGGTTCCGGTCATTTCGCCCACAAGGGGTAAGTAAGGGTCTGTGGCTGTATTGCATGATATACGGTTACAGGGAGTTTCGTACACAAGTTGTTTCGTACCCAGGTTTTGTTAGTTGTTTCGTACACTGATTTTTAGTTTTTTCGTACGTACCAGGTCGTACCTGGTGTCGTTTCGTAACTCTAGTAGTCAAGTTTAACTGTGAGCTGAGTGTACGAAACGACTATGGTTTCATATAGACTACGAAACAACTTTTTGGTGTACGAATTTACTGGTGTATGAAAAAACTTGTGTATGAACTGATTGCACCCCGATATTACACCTAGATAAGGCAATATACACACGATAAATGGGTAAAAATCGGGTATTTGGTACTAAAATATAATTTCGACTTTTTACCTATATATACGGCAGTTTTTGCATATTCAAGGTTATGTAAGGGTGCGGGGCTGTACTGCATGACATTACACCTAGACAAGGCAATATATGCACTTTAAATGGGTAAAAATGGGGTATTTTTGGCTCAACCTTTATTTCTGGTATTTTGTCGATTTTCCCCCTTAATTTACGGCTGTTTTTGCAATATATAAGACTATGCAAGGGGTAAGTAAGTGTGTGGGGGTGTATTGCATGATATCACACCTAAACAACCATATCTTTGGTCAACCACAATCGGAATATGGGCGCGGTACCTCTAGCCACAGCAAAAAGGGGCCAGCTGCCGTATCTTTAGCCATGACGTATATGGATACACGCCCGTCTCTACTCTCTAGCCACAATATGTTTAACAAGCATAATATATTCATAGAACCTCAATTCTACTAATAACGCTGAGTTTCTTCAAAGGTATCACAGGTAAATATTTGGTAGGCGAGGTGACACACACAGATTACAGGAAGTTTCGACGGAATGCACTTTCGACGTTACCGTCAAACTCCGTTGAAACTTCCAATATTTCTATCATAGAGTAAAACCTAAAGGTATTTTGCCATTGAGAGGATAAATATAAAATACAAAGTTACTAGATCATTGCCCACCAAAATCAAAGTGAAAAGCATATACAGCAATGAGTGTCCTCCCGCTGTCGTCGTCGCCCGAAAAAAAAACAAGTAGCGAAATTTGAAACCGTATATACTTGCAGATACAAAACATAAAACAACGCTGGAACAGGGTAGATTATACAGTCATGATATAAACTACTGTGTATCATCTTCAGTGGCACATGAAAATCAGTAGTGATGCTATAATTCGTAATATATGGCGTCTGGTGACATTAGGGCAGGTGGCGTCTAGTGTTATCTACGGTACGTAGTCTACTACTTCATTCTACCATAGTATATATGGTACAACATTAATAATACTTCCATACTCTCTTAGCCCCCCTTCCTCTCCCTTGTTTTTTGCACTACGCCTCGCCCCCTTATGAAAAACAGGGTGATTTAGACCAAGAAGTTAATAGTGAGGACACAAACACATCAAAATCTATTAGAATATAAATAAAAGACTTATCTTTATAATATCGGAAAGTTTTGAAGCCAGAAATACCTCATTTTTTCCCAATTAGCGTGCATATATTGCATCTGCTTGGGTGTTATATCATGCAATACAGCCCCACACCATTTCTTACCCCTTACATAGCCTTGAATATTGCAAGGGAACCCGTTAATTGAGGTAAAAAGCAGAAGCAAATAAGATAAGTGAAGCCAGAAATACCCCATTTTTACCCATTTAGCGTGCATATATTGCCTTTGCTTGGGTATTATATCATGCAATACAGCCCCACACCCTTTCTTACCCCTTACATAGCCTTGAATATTGCACGGGAACCCGTAAATTGAGGTAAACAGCAGAAGAAAATAAGAGAAATAAGATAAGTGAAGCCAGAAATACCCAGTTTTTACCTGTTTATCGTGCATATATTGTCTTTGTCAATGGGTAATATCATGCAATACAGCCCCAAACCCTTTCTTGCCCCATAAATAGCCTTGAATATTGCACGGGGAGGCGTAAATTGAGGTATAAATGTAAGAATAAGGATAAATAGCCAATATGGCCACTGTGACGTCATCAAGAGCTCCTCTTGATCTTGACATCCAACTCGAGACTACAACTATTCCCTTCATAACCAAAAACATCAAATAATGAATAAATCAACACGAATAAAGTAAAATAATGATAAATAGGACTCAATAAGCCTAAAAAAACCAATGAAATAACGAAGAAATAATGAAATATCCCGTATCAAAAGATGGCCGAAAAAACCCAAATTTACCATAACAAAAATCGTCTTTTTACCCAAGGCTCAATAATTCGTGAAAAAATATGGGCAAATACTATATGATGTGTGTATCTTATAAACAGTAATAGATCCTCGTTCAGTGTTGAAACCATGGAGCAATACATGTTTTGTTTTTTTGATAATTTGACCCTTTCAACCACTGAGTCAGATGTATTCCTCCAGTAAACACGTCACATAAACACACTGCGCCTGTAGGCATAGCTAATCACACACAAATAACCTCATAGCTCATTTAGAAGGAGGAACAAGTTAGACGTTAAAATGTAAACAAAACCCGCCTAAAAAATATAAAAAAAATACAGCCATCAGGCGCGTGATTAATACATAAAACGATGCGGAAATATCGAAATATATTAAAATACACAATAATCCCCCTCCATTTGATGTAAAAAAAGAATTATCAACAAAATATCGCTAAAATCTAGTTACTAAATGATTGAATCGTATTTATTTTACGAAGGCCTTAATTATCGCAGACTTTATATGGGAAGTCATAAAAAGAGCTGGGGTTTTCATTAAGGCTATACAATCCATAATCGGTCCACGAATAAAAAAGTGACTTCGTTTTAAATACTAATTGGCAACTCGTAATCCGGCGGCGAGGCAGGATTCCCTTCAGCCAATCAGCGGCCTTTCTCTGGTCTCAGCCAATCAGCGTTCAGGAACCAACTGAGCGGCAATGTTTAGTGTTTATACCCGATATATAGACCTTATTTAATGGGAAATATGGTTAAATTTACCCTTCAATACCTTATTTATGGCATATTAGTGACAATAGGAGTAGTGTTATTGATAAATACATTGCCGCCATATTAGCCTTTCAGCGTAATATTCTCCCTGAAATAAATGAGAATACTACAGAGACGTACCCAGGGTATACCTTGATGCTCTGATCCTAGGTTCGAGTCCCGCGTGTCCGAGATTAGCTTCTATGGACCACTGTGGCCCGCGCCGTACCCGTGGCCGCGGCGGTACGGGGATGACGCCGTTATAGTGGACGAGAACTGCGCGTTCGCTCTTTAGGTCAGACACACACACTGGGGGGCTAACACCTCTCTCTTAGCCTCCCTCGCTTTACCACACACACCACACCTGTCACTACGGTGTCTGTCTCTTTGTATACACCTGCACGCATACGCAACACACACACACACACACAATTGGGTCCTCCGAATGGTCCAAATATTTGGTAGGCGAGGCGAGGCGACACACACACACTACCATATTTCACCGCCATTACTTAACACACTTACCATTATGTACGCTTCCCTGGTCCTTAACTGCGAATATTCTTCCCCGCTGACGTCCACAGATCACTTTGCAACACTAGGACTGGACTATAA